>BSBK01002953.1:22500-385000 GCA_027943335.1 Chamaecyparis obtusa | reverse complement strand
TATGAAGGAGAGATCAGATGAGGCAGAGATGCTAGAGTATAATAAATCATGCATGAATTATAGAATTCAATTATTATAGCTCATGTGTTCACAAAGTCCATTTATGAAAACCCAAGAACACTAAACAAAATGAAGAATATTGAACAAGTGGTTCAAAAAGAGTCAATTTAATAAATGAACAAAATCTAAATAAAAATAAGGCCATTAAAACACACCAACTCACTAGACAACATTGTCAAAATTGACTTGCAGATTTGCCCATTTCTCTTTCTAGACTCTATGATTTAAGAAAGGCTTTGAAACTTAGCCCTAGAATCTATATTATATTGATAGTTCTATGGATGATTAAAAGGAAGACTAATCCCTAGAAGTATCACTATAAAGAAATATTGATAAGTGATAACTTTTAGGAAGACTAATCCTATTTGGCTACTAGGCGATTTAGGGAGGGTATGTTGATTCCATCAACCCTATATTCGCAAGTTCATTAGCTTGTATATTACCTTCTTGATAAATGAAGTTGACCGTTATTTTTTTAAAGGTGTTGCATAGATCTATAGCCTGGGATAAAAAGGCATTCAAGCACTAGTTGGGCGTTGATCCTTTCCTTACCGCATTGACTATGATTGTTGAATCACCTTCAATCTCTAATTTGTCAATCCCTAAGCTTTTGCATACTTTTAGACCTTTTACTAATGCAAGGATCTCAACCCAATTATTGGTCTCATGTTTGATTGGGGGTGCTAACATTTCTATTTATTTATCTTCACTATTGTGGACACTGTATACAATCCATGCTATTCCAAGATTGCCTCTAGAGACTCCATCAAAGTTCAATTTGAACCATCCCTTCTTTGGCGGGTGCCAAATACATTCTTTCCTTTTTGTTTCATTCTCCTTATCCCCTAAACCTACATAAGGAGGGATGATTAGACCTATCCATTCACCTCTCATTTTTTCATCTCAATAGGTCATTTTGAAGTCTTTCTTCTATTGGTTACTGATTCTACTATTGATGGTTTCAATAATCATAGCTTTAGTTTTGTTGACTATTTGTCTCCAATCCATACTCTCATTCCTAAACAAATGTATGTTCATTTCCTTCCATAATTCCCATAAAAGCATAGAAGGGGCATTTACCCATAGGCCAACATAAATAATACCCTTCTCTAGTCAAGCTTGAAGAATTTCTAGAATGGTGTTAGGAAATATTGCTAACCAACCCAATTTATTTGTAAGCCACCTCCAACATTGGTTTGCATATGTGAAATTTAGTAGTAAGCGATCAATATCCTCTTCACTGCTTTCACAAAGGGGACACCTACTAGGCCCCTTGAAACCCTTTTTTTAAACCTATATGTTGTTAAGAGTATATGATGAAGGGTTAACCAAGTACATAATCTAGCCTTGGGTAAGTAGTTTTTGCTCCAACATAAGTTTACAGGGAGAGTAGTTTTGGGTCTCAGATGATTCTTCACAATGATGTTATATCCATATTTTGTATTGTATTCCCCATTATTTGAACCATCCCATACCAGCTTATCTTTTTGGCTATTAAAAAATATGCTCTTTTTGTTAAGAATCTCTTCTAATTTCCTCTTATCCTCCTCTAAGATGCCCATGTCATTAAAATCCTATCATTTCCACACTTGGCCATTCTCGAAAAAGGTGATGTAGTCCTTTACTAACTTCCCTTTCATAGCTTCCAGGAGAACCTTTTTTGATTCAAAATTATATGATTTCTCTATGACCTCATATCCTCCCCAAGAGTCAGACCATAAATGCTTCCTCCACTGTGCCTAAATTCCAAGTGAGTTTGTTCATTATAAGATGGCAACAGTCTAACATAAAATTCCAAATTTTTGATCCTCTAGGTGGACTTTTTCCCCTAAAGATGTTAATAGGTTTGTTTTCTCTAAGGTATTTGTGTATCAATATTTTAGCCCATTTTAATTGAGGATTCCTAAACATTCTCCAAACTAGTTTCGCTCCTAAGGCTTTACCCTGATCCCTGATGTTTTTTTGCTTGGTCCCCCCTTCATCCTTCGGGAGACATACCTTATCCCAAGACATAAGCAAGATTTTATTTTTGTCTCCTGATCCTTGCTAGAGGAAAGTTAGAAGGTGCTTATCTAACTCTACTCTCTTCTTGACTAGAAGGCTGATGCAAGATAATTGGTAAATTGGCATTGTTGCTGAAACTGACTTGATCATGGTGGCTCTACTTGCTAATGTAAACCACTTTCCTTTCTATGTATTCATTTTATTTTTTATTTTTTCTATCTTTTGATCCCATAGATTTGTGGTTCTACAACCCTTTTCCAGAGAGAGACCCAAGTATTTGCATGGAAGCATGCCTTGTTTGAAGTTGAGGATGCCACAAATGTCTTGTTCTATTTTGGCATTAGTGTTTAAAAAGAAAACTTCCAACTTATCTGAGTTGATTTCTTGTCTTGATGCCTCAATATAACAATCTAGGATGTTTTTGAAAGACCTAGCTTCCCTTCCATCATCTACTCAATAGAGCATTGTGTCATCTACAAATTGTTGGTGAGTTGTTGGATCTAAATCACTAGTAATGGTAATACCTTTGAGTCTCCCATCCTCACGTCCCTTTGTTATAGACCTCCCCAAGGATTCTGCCATAATAATGAACAAGAAGGGGGATATAAGATCCCCTTGTCTAAGTCCTCTAGAGATCTTGGAGATGCATTCCAGAGTACCATTTACCAGTATTGAGATCATTGGCGTGGATATGCATTCAAAGACCAAATTGATTGAGCTCTTTGCAAAGCCAAAAGCTTCTAAACATTTGCATATGAATCTCCAATCCACTTTGTAATAAGCCTTTTTAATATCTAACTTTATCAACATCCTTGGCTCTCTATTCTTCTGGACCAAATGAATAACTTCTTGGGAAATAATTACTCCATCATAGATTGATCTTCGAGGAACAAAACCTATTTGTTCTTCACTTATCAGGAGAGGAAGAAGTTTTTGGAGTCTTATAGTCATGGTATTATTAATAACTTATATAGGGTATTACAGAGGGCAATAGTCCTATATTCATTAAGATTCTCCAGTTTGTCTTTTTTTGGGATAAGGGCTATAAAGGTGTTTTTAACTTCTCTTAGGTTGTTCCCTGAATTCCTAACACCCTCCAATGCATTTGTAACCTCCTTTCCTATAAAGTCCCAACATTTTTGGTAAAAACAAGCTGAGAAACCATTAGGACCTAGGGCTTTGTTTGAGTTCATTTATATTAATGTTGATTTAACTTCCTCTACAGTGAATTTTTTTTAGCATAAGTTTGTTGTGTTGTTTTATGATAACTTTAGGGATGTGTTTCAACATTTCTTCCCATTTCTTTAAGTTTGAACTCTCCATGTTGTTTAATATGTATTCAAATTATTTTATTGCTTCCTTTTCAATTTCCTTAGAATCTTTTAGGATGACCCCATTATCATTTTTAATGCATGAGATTCTATTATTTTCCCTTCTTTACTTAGTGCTATCGTGGAAAAAAATTGTGTTTCTATCCCCCGCCTCTAACCACGATTCTCTAGATTTCTAATGCCAGAAGATCTCCTCCTTAGCCAAGATTTCCTCATGATGCTTTAGAATTTATTTTTCCTTAAGCCAAAGAGTCTCATCCATTCCTATTTTGATGACCTTAGAGTTTACTTCTTTTAACCTGTCTTCTAAATTTAGTTTGGTTGTAAATATGTTTCCAAATTTTTCTGAGTTCCATTCCAAGAGTTTCCTTTCAATTACTTTCAATTTACTTGCTACTATATACATTTTAGATCCTAATACTTTAGTTTCATGCCACCATTTCTCTATTTGATTTAGAATATTTTCATCTCTTAACCACATTTGCTCAAATTTTTATGGGCAATTTCTTGGCCTCGAATCAGCCCAAAGTTTCAATTGAATAGGATAGTGATCTGATCTGGAAACTGACATTATTTCTACATCCAAGGAATGTTCAAATCCCATAAGACTCCCATGAAGGAAGAATCTATCTAAATTTTATCCCATGTTACAAAATCCTTTTCTCATGTTGTTCCTGGTAAGTGAATTATCCTTGGTGTGGATTTCTTGGAGGGAGTTTTGGTTCCTCTAGTCTACAAACTCTATTGCAGCTAGAGGGATTTTATTACCACCCCCCTTTTGGTTGAATCCTTATAATGAAATTAAAGTCCCCACCAATAATGTTGACCATTTTTGGGTTTTGGTTCAGGAAAGCTTCAATTTATTGCCATACTATTGGTTTATCCTTATTTTGAATTGGTCCATATACATTCATTAGATTGAAGGTTAAGTTGTTCCTAAAATTCTTTACCTGCCCACACATCCAATATTTCCTTTTTTTTTAAATTGTAAATGAGATGTGTCAAGGATCCCATATAATGGCTAAGACTCCTGAGGCACCAATGGCAAAAGAATCTTCTAGGTCTCTGAACCCTAGTTTCTTCTTAAAATTTATCATCTCATCCTTGTCCGTCTTGGTCTCCTGAATCATTATTATATCTTATCTAGTGCTATTGATGCAACATTTTAGAATCTATTGCTTGTTAGGGGCATTCATGCCCCTAACATTCCATGTTAGAATATTCATGGCTCCATGGGAAGGAACTTCCCCTTTCTTTCATTTAAGAGAGACGTAATTTTGACTTGACTTGTGGCTTCCCCAACTTTCTCCCTCGGTTCAGAGTTTGACTTTCTGCCTCTTTTATTCATTTTCTTTGTGCAGTCTAGGGAATCCCTACTTTCCTTTATTAAGGTGATACCAAAAGTTTTAGGGTCCTGGCTCTCCTTGTAACGAAACTCAAGTGCGGAAACAGCTTCCTACGCTAATCTCTATAGGAGAGTATTGTGCAAATTCTTATAAATCCTTACAATTTCAGATTCGTTAACTACTTTAACAAAGATATTACAACCACATACAATGCATAAAGAAAAATAGAGAATGACACAATGATATACCCTGGGGAAAACCTTTCAGTAAAAAACCCCAGCACTCCAAAACTTGCACAATGTATTATCTTCAACACAAAGATTACAATACACTTGCAATGCAAGTTCTTTCAGGAAATGAGAGACAAAGCCAACAAGACTTAAATTTCTGTTATATCTCTCCCATAGGAGCAGCATCATATATATAGACTCCTCTGGACCCAAAAATAGGCACAACCACCAAGACCCATGCACAAAGCCACATGTACACAATTGTTACATGCAATCCCAAGAATAGGCATCCATCCCTAGAATAGACTATGACAGCTTGTCATAGAATCCGCCAAAAATAATGGTCATAAGAGAAGTGTAAGAGAATCTGTCATACCAACCTATTTTTGGCATATTCTCTTACACACACCAACCACTTCTTCTTGGGCACCCAAATAGGCCCAAGTCATAAGATGCTCTTACACCTATCATAGAACATTCCTTAAATAGTTCTTATGTGTCATAGGAATCCGTCATGACCGTTTCAGTCATGATCTCCTTACGCACAAGATGTCGACACATCAAGTGGAGTGACACATCAACACTCACACTTAATTACATTATTTGCAAAAAATACATTTACAAAACAAATAATAAGAATAGGAATTATCCAAGGTTGAGACACCTTATTCCTAACATTCTCCCACTTGTCGAACACCTTGTAAGAGCAACAGGAACATAACAGGAACTTTAACTGCTATAGGCCAAAAGGCCCATAGACTCCGAACACCATCTGAACTTCTCAGTGCCCACTAGTTTCCTTAATGCATCTGCAACATTCTTCACAGTATCTACCTTCTCCAAATTTACCTTTCCATCTTCCACCATATCTCTCACAAAGTGAAATTGCACATCAATGTGCTTCGTTCTGGCATGGAAAGTTGGATTCTTTGTAAGGCAAATAGCGCTCTGACTGTCACACCAAATAGTAATTTGTTTTGCATCAACACCAACATCAGAACACAATCTTCTAAGCCAAATGGCTTCTTTACAAGCATGAGTAGCAGCCATGTACTCAGCTTTTGTAGTGGACAAAGCAACCACAGGTTGTCGCTTACTCATCCAACTAATGGCACCACCAAACATAGTGAACACATAAGCACTAGTGGATCTCCTGCTGTCAATATCACCTGCCCAATGTAAATCCACAAACCCATGAATACAAACTGAATGCAAAGATCCAGAAGAGTTACCATGATAACATATGGAGTAATTTGATGTACCCCTCAAATATCTGAATACTCGCTTAACTGCATCCCAATGTACCCGTCCAAGATTAGCCATAAACTGAATCAGGACTCCCATTGCTTGGGCAATGTCTGGTCTAGTACAGACCATAGCATACATAAGACTGCCAACTGCACTAGCATAAGGTACTCTACTCATGTCCTCCACCTCACTAGGATATTTTGGACAATCATCTATAGATAACTTTGTTCCCATAGAAATAGGAACACATAGTGGTCTACAATCTGCCATGCTGAACCTGTCCAACACAGACTTCACATACTTACTCTGACTCAACCAAAGTTTTCTGTTAGACCTGTCTCTACTGATTTCCATACCCAAGATGTACCTAGTTGCCCCAAGATCTTTCATCTCAAACTATGCTGACAACTGAGATTTAAAATCAGAAATCATACCCTTACCCTTCCCAAACAACAACATATCATCAACATATAATGCAATAATAAGAAGGCGATCATTTTCAACTCTGAAATAAACACAATGATCTGATTTTGATATTACAAATCCAATTGACAACACAATGGCATCAAACTTAAGGTACCACATCCTAGGAGATTGCTTCAAACCATATAGAGATTTCTTTAATCTGCAAACTAAGGATTCTTTACCTTTAACAATGTAGTGCTCAGGCTGTGACATATAAATCTCTTCCTCCAAATCACCATGAAGGAAAGATGTCTTCACATCCATCTGTTCTATCTCTAAATCATATGATGCAGCAAGAGATAACAGAAATCTAATGGATGTCAACTTTGCAACAAGAGAGAATATTTCACCATAATCTATTCCCTCTACCTGTGAATACCCCTTTGCAATACCTTTTAACACTACCATCTGTACAGAATTTCTTCTTGAACACCCATTTACAGCCAACAGATTTTCTCCCTTTAGGCAAAGGTACAAGGTCCCAAGTTTTATTTTTCTCCAATGAAGCCATCTCATCATCCATAGCCTCAATCCAGGAACCTGCATCTTCCATGCCCAAAGCCTCTTTCACAGATCTAGGCTCATCAGTGTTAGTAATCAAAGCAAAGGCACAACTGGAATCTAACATAGAATAACCAAACCTTTCTGGTTGCTTTCTTTCTCTCATGGATCTCCTCAAGGGCTGAGGTTGAGGTTGTTCTTCCTCTTCTTCTGAACTATCAGAGCTACTAGAGCTCTCCTCATCATTAGACTCAACATGGTCTCTCTATTCAGTCTTCTCAGGGGTAGGAGGCAACTGAACAACATCTTTTTCCTTTTCTTTTTCATCTGGTTGTAGCACAATAGGAGAAGATGTTAGCTCTCTGAAAATAACATTTCTACTATACAACACCTTATTAGTCACAGGATCCCAAAGCTTGTATCCTTTCACACCAGCACTATATCCGATGAAAATACATTTAACGACTTTGTTTTCCAACTTAGATCTTTTCTCCTTTGGAACATGTGCATAAGCTTCACAACCAAAAACATGAAGATGTCTAATTGAAGGCTTCTTACCAGACCACACCTCCATGGGTGTCTTACCAACAAGGGCTGATGTAGGAGATCTGTTAACCAGATAGCAAGCAGTGGCCACAGCTTCAACCCAAAACCTTTGTTCTAAACCAACTCCACTAAGCATACTCCTAGCCTTCTCCATTAGTGTCCTGTTCATTCTCTCTGCAAATCCATTTTGTTGTGGGGTATAAGGAGTTGTCTTATGCCTCTCAATACCTTGTTCTTTACAGAACTGTTCAAACTCTGCTGAGCAAAACTCACCACCATTGTCAGTTCTCACACACTTAATCTTCTTACTAGTCTGATTCTCTACAAGAGCTTTAAATTCCTTGAACTGACTAAAGAGTTGTGTCTTACTTTTAAGGAAATAAATCCATGTCCTTCTACTGTAATCATCTATGAAAGATACAAAAAATATAGACTTGGAGATTGAAGGAACTTTTACAGGACCAAATACATTAGAATGAATAAGATCCAAAACATCAGAAGATTTGTGAGAACTAGAGTAAAATTGAACACAATTTTGTTTACCATAGACATAGTGTTCGCAGAAGTTGAACTCGAGATTGCAATCATTTAACCCCTCAATGAGATTTTTATTTTTCAGGGTTCTAAGACCCTTTTCACCAATGTGGCCAAATCTCATATGCCACAACATTGTCTTTTCTGTAGGAAGCTTACCTTCCAAAGTATTTGCACTACCATCGGAACCAATAGCCAGAGATTTCTTCACTGCTTGTTCAGATGGTGAGGATGAAGAACTATTACATAGAGGAATACATGCATCCAGTTGAAATAAGGTACCTCTCCTAGTACCCCTTGCAAGCACTATCGATCCTCTTATCATCTTGCATCCTTCTTTCGAAAAAACAACTTGCACACCTACATCATTCAGCATACTTACAGATAATAGGTTTCATGCCAAACCTGAAATGTGCATAACTCCATTGATTCCCTTTACTCATCCATCAGGAAATTTGATAGTGACCCTTCCGCGTCCAACTATCTTTAGGTGAGAATCATCACCCAAGTACACCTTTCCACCATCGAACTCTTCATATTTTGAGAACCAGTTTCGATGAGAGGTCATGTGAAAAGATGCACCCAAGTCAACCAACCACACATCATTTGATGCATGGGCTGCCAAAGCTACAATGAATGCATCGCCATCTTCTTGAGATCTTTCTGAAGCTGAATCTGAACCTTTCTTCTTCTTCTTCGGCTCTTTGCAGTCTTTACGGAAGTGCCCAGATTTATCACAGTTCCAACATTTTGCCTTGGACTTATTGGAAGTCTTTGACTTCCCATGAGATTTGGATCTACCCTTATTGTCAGACTTATTATCATTTTTCTTCCCTCTTTCAGTGGATCTAGCAAGGGCTTCTTTTTCTGAAATGAAAGCCTTTCTCCGCATCTCCTCTGATAGCAACGAAGACACCACATCATCCATTTTGAAAGTGACTAAAGTGCTTTCGAGAGCCATCACAAGATGGTCCCATGAAGCCGGTAAAGAACACAAAAGTGTGTAGCAACGATCCTCCTCCTCTAACTTGACACCAGCTGATGTCAACTATGCAGCCAGCAGATTAAATGCATTTAAATGATCTGTTAAGGATCCACCTTCCTCCATTCATAGAGAGTACAACTTCTTCCTTAGGAACAACTTGTTCACCAGAGATTTGGCCTGATACACGGCCACAAGTCTTTCCCACAAACTATTTGTGGTTTTCTCATCTAGAACATTCAGAAGGACTGCATCGGTTAAACAGAGTCTTATGAGACCCTTAGCTTTACGGTCTTTGATATCCCAATCTTCTTGAGCTATAGTTGCTAGTCTTGTAGCACTTAAAGTCACTTCCCATAGGTCATGATCTTCCAACATGTCTTCCATCTTGAGTTTCCAAAACTCAAAATTAGTGCCATTAAATTTCTCCACCTCCATTCTTCCATATGATGAACTTGACATCTCAATCTGCAAATAAGATTTAGAATGCTCTACAAAAAACTCCCACTCAAACTTGAGATTCGCTCAAAAAACCCTACCCAACAACTAGGATCAAAAGTTGATCAAGCGCTGATACCACTTGTAAGGAAACTCAGGTGCAGAAACAGCTTCCTACGCTAATCTCTATAGGAGAGTATTGTGCAAATTCTTATAAATCCTTACAATTTCAGATTCATTAACTACTTTAACAAAGATATTGCAACCACATACAATGCATACAGAAAAAGAGAATGACACAATGATATACCCTGGGGAAAACCTTTCGGTAAAAAACCCCAGCACTCCAAAACCTGCACAATGTATTATCTTCAACACAAAGATTACAATACACTTGCAATGCAAGTTCTTTCAGGAAATGAGAGACAAAGCCAACAAAACTTAAATTTCTATTATATCTCTCCCATAGGAGCAACATCGTATATATAGACTCCTCTGGACCCAAAAATAGGCACAACCACCAAGACCCATGCACAAAGCCACATGTACACAGTTGTTACATGCAATCCCAAGAATAGGCATTCATCCCTAGAATAGACTATGACAACTTGTCATAGAATCCGCCAAAAATAATGGTCATAAGAGAAGTGTAAGAGAATCTATCATACCAACCTATTTTTGGCATATTCTCTTACACACACCAACCACTTCTTCTTGGGCACCCAAATAGGCCCAAGTCATAAGATGCTCTTACACCTGTCATAGCACATTCCTTAAATAGTTCTTACGCGTCATAGGAATTCGTCATGACCGTTTCAGTCATGATCTCCTTACGCACAAGATGTCGACACATCAAGTGGAGCGACACATCAACACTCACACTTAATTACATTATTTGCAAAAAATACATTTACAAAACAAATAATAAGAATAGGAATTATCCAAGGTTGAGACACCTTATTCCTAACACATTTTATCTAAGCTTACCAAAATATCTTTAGTTTCTGCATGCTCCCCAAGCCTTTGAGCTTCCAAGAATCCTTCAATGAGAATTTGCTTTTGTAAATCCAGCTCTTCTTTATCAAAAAATTAATACAAAAATATGTCCATTAGATCTTACACTAAGGATTAACCTAAATAATTTGTCATGATCTTGAACTTTTTATCCACTTGATTTGGATCTCCATTTCCTTCTTCAACATCCTCCATCTGCTTGTTATCCATCCTAGATGTCAAATTCCCAACTTTGGGTAACCTTGCATTATTTGGGAGGCTTCCCATCATGTGATCAGTATCTATTTGAGGTTTTGCACTATCATTCAGATATGCCTCCTTTTCTACAACTTGAATTTTCCTTAGTGTCTTTGTGTTTTTGTCCAGAGAAGCTTCAACTCTGGTTGTAGATGGCATGTCTACAAACTGAAGGTGTTGGCTTTGAGCTTGGGTTGTTGTGGGAGGAAGGAGTTGATTCTCCAATGTGACCAACTTCATTTCTTCGACCTAGCTTTCTTCATGTTGATAGAGTTTTTCTAGTTCTATCTCCACCTTTTCCTCTTGACTCTTCTTCTCTTCCCCTCCCATTTCCAATGGTTCCCAAGATTTGAGAGATCCCTCCTTATCACTTAATTTTTTACCTTTATCCTTTAATGTTACCTTAACTTAAGGTTCAAAAAAGTATTTAGATAGCTCCTCAACCTCTTCATTCTTCCATTCTTGATTATTTTGAACTTCTGATGGGGGATGTGTTAGGAATAGTCCCAAGAGATAACTGAGAGGGGGGGGGTGGGGGGTGGGGGTGAATCAGTTATCTACAAGATTCAATTATTTATCCAATTAAGTATACTTAAATATAAAGCATAAACACAATGAAAGAACACATGAACACAACACCAATATTTTGGTTACAGGGAAACCCAAATAGGTAAAAACCCCAGTGGGGATTGACACCCACTAATATTTTGCACTAGAGTATTATGATCCTTGTTAGAAGATCCTTAACCCTATTAGGAGTTGCTTTACAAGATATTTAGTATAGTAGACTTGGTCAAGGGTCAGACCCTATTAGGAGTCTTTTACAATTGTCCCTGTTAGGGGAGAGGATGCACTGTCCAGGAGCACACTGCTCAAAGGGGTGAAGGCTGCAACCTTTTGTTTAATAGATACACACTATATCTAGATCTTGGTGAGCTGCACTTTGACCTACTATCTAGATCAATTCCAATGTATAGCACAAATACTTTACTTGGTCACATAGACCTTCTTCTAATGGCTCAACACTTCACACACTCTACTCTTCTCTGCTTAATCAACCATGAACCACACTCTAGCAATCACAAATGACTGCCTATAAATATCTTTCCTCTAAATGATATAATCAAGTCAGCCTATTAGAACCACCTTGAAATCATAATAGAGAAACTATAACAAACTCCAATAAACATTATGTTGGCTCTACTATGCACGTGACACATTCTGGGACCTGTCCAATAATATAATTGTAGACACACGCAACACATTGTTGGCTCTACCAAAACAACTGGATCTTTCTCCTCAAGCTAAATTAACTCATGTGCTCTTAACCGAACATCAATAAATCTTCTCTAAGCTTAAATCCAAGGGTGCATACCCTAAAGATAGGTGCAACTAAAGAACCAATAAAATCTCTATCGGCTCTTCTGAACAAACACTGAAAACTGTTGCTGGCGAATAGCAACTGCATAACTTCATTTCTACTCATCAACAAACTATGCATCCATGACTAAAAAATTACTAACATGTATTCAACATATATCCAAGCACACAAGGCTCCATGATAACTGTACTAACAACCATACATAGAACATTGCCTTTAACTCTGTTAGGAACACTATTGACACATGTTGCTATATAATTGTCGATACTAACAGTTAACCTCTGCGTCCATGATATCATGTTGATATCATGTCCATGCTACATATACTGAAAGCTTACTACATAAGACTTCCATGCATGCTACTTTCCATATGTTGTCATCAATGACAAACATACAATCAATACTGGCCTGCTGGCAAATCTCCAACAATCTTCCCCTTTGGCATTGATGGCAACATGCGGAATGAAAAACCACAACGAACCCAAAAGAACATTTTTTTTATAACATTCTCCATTTCCTCTTCAAAACTCCCCCAAAGATGAATCCTCTATCTACTGCAATATTTTCCAATATTCTCCATTTCCTCAACTGAACTACTGTCATATCTGAATGTTGCTCCCCCTTAGTATATTACTCCTTTTTTACTTCTATTTTTCATGACTTTGTATATAACCCCCCCTTTGACATCAATGGCAAAGGGTGCCATTCATTTTAAGCACCGGTACTACTCTTGAGGTAGAGTAGTCAACCTTCCATCAATCCCTGAGGACTGATGTCTTTCCTTCTTTCTTCTAAGCAGAATAAGGAAAGGGAATTACTCCCAACTTCTCCCTAAGATACTCAAAAGTATCCTTAGGTAAGGGCTTTGTGAATATATATGCCAACTGATCTTTAGTACTCACGTAGTCCAACTTGACTTCTTTCTCTACCACTTTCTCTCTTAGGAAGTGATACTTGATCTTAATGTGTTTTGTCTTTGCATGCATCACAAGGTTCTTAGACATATTGATGGTGCTAGTTTTATCACAGTGAATAACAATAGGATAATCAATCAGAATTCCAAAATCCCTTATCATCTTCTTGATCCAAACAATTGTAGAAGAATTCAAGGTTGCTGCAACATACTCCACTTCTGCTGTTGATTCAGAAATAAAATTTTATTTCTTGCTTGTCCAAGTGACAAGTCTATCACCAAGAAATATTGCTCCACCTGAAGTACTCTTTTTGTCATCAACACATCCTGCCCAATCTACATCAGTGTACACATGAAGCTCAACATTTCCTGAATTAGGATACCATAGACCATAATCTATAGTACCTTGAAAGTATCTAAATATTCTTTTTACTCCCATGAGGTGACTTTGTTTAGGTTTTTCTGCAAATCTTCCAACTATGCCAACTACATTAGAAATGTCAGGTCTAGTCTGAGTAAGATATATGAGTTTGCCAATCATAGATGTATACAATGTTATAGCTACTACTAGTGAGTCATCTTCTTTTGTAAGCTTGCATCCAGTGATCATAGGGGTTCCTACTGGCTTGCAATCATCCATCTTGAATTTCTTTAGTATCTCTTTCACATATTTTGACTTATTAATGAAAATTCCCTTTTTTGTATGCTGCACATTTAGTCCCAAAAAGTATTTGATAGAACCAATCATACTCATCTCAAATTCATTCTACATTTCTTTAGAAAATTTTGCACTTAGTTTGTCATTACCTCCAAAGATAATGTCATTAACAAATATAGCTACAAGTAGTAGACCTTCAGATGTCTCTCTAATGAATAGATTACAATTTTCTTCTCCTTTCTTGAATCCAAGCTTTGTTAGATATCCATCTAGTCTCTCATACCTTGCTCTAGGGGCTTGCTTAAGTCCATAGAGGGCCTTCTTCAATTTGCATACCATATCAGATCTGTCTGATAAGGTGAATCCTTTCGGCTGCTCAATGTATACTTCTTCTTTTAAATCTCCATTTAGGAATGCTGACTTGACATCCATCTGATAAACTTTGAATTTTTTTACTGTAGCATAAGCTAAAAATAACTTAATATCTTCTAACCTACTCACAGGTGCAAATGTGTATGAATAATCAATGCCTTCTCTTTGTGCATACCCTTTACATACTAATCTTGCTTTGTTTCTTACTACTGTACCATCTTCATTCATCTTGTTTCTGAATATCTACTTTGTTCCAATCACATTCTTATCACTAGGTCTTGGGACCAATTCCAAAGTGTCATTCTTAACAATCTAATCAAGTTCTTATTTCATAGAATCATGCCAATCTGAATCATTGCATGCATCTTCAACACTTAGAGGTTCAATCTGAGATAGAAAACATACTGCTTCACTGCTAGCTAAGTTCTTTGCTTGTGATCTTGTTAAGACTTTGCCGCTCTGATCTCCAATTATGTCTGTCTTGGAATGATTTCTAGATGTAAACTTTGGAACTTTAGGTGATGCTGACTTATCAGCCTTAGGAGTTTCTTCTTCACTTGTTTTAGGGTCATTGAATAACAGATCAATACTGTCAAACATTTCTTCAATAACTATCTCACTAGTGGAGGGTCTGGGTTCTTCTTCAATCATGGGTGATTAATCATGATATCTTTCTTGAACCATAAAATTTTCATCAATCTTTACATGCGAACTTTCAATGATCTTTTTCAATCTTAAATTGAAACATCTATAAGCTTTTCTTTTAGTAGAGTAACCAAGAAAAATACCTTCATCACTTCTTGCATCAAACTTGCCTATTGCTTCATCCCTCTTGATGTAGCACTTGCTTCTAAAGATTCTAAAGTATTTTACTATGGGAACATTACCAAACCATAGCTCATATGGTGTTTTGTCAGCGTCTGGCCTTGATTGAATTCTATTGATGGTGTAGATTGTTGTATTCATCGCATCTCTCCAATAGGTGTGTGCAACTTTTCCTTCTATCATGATGGTGCATGTTGTATCAAGGATGATCCTATTCCTTCTCTCTGCAATTCCATTCTGTTGAGGGGTTCTAGGTGCACTTAACTATCTCTTTATGCCATGTTCTTCGCAGTACTCATAGAATCTGTCAGAGGTGAATTCTCCTCCTCTATCCGATCTCAAACATTTTATTTTTAGTCCAGATTCATTCTCAACCTTAGCTTTGAATATTTTGAACTCCTTAAATGCTTCTAACTTATCTTTCAAGAATGCAACCCACATCATTCTAGTATAATCATCAACAAACAAAATGAATACCTTTCACCATAGTATGATCTTGTTTGAGTTGGACCACATAGGTCTGCATGAATCAGATCCAACTTGTTCTTTGTTGAATTCTACTTGCTCCTGAATGAATTTCTCACATGCTTTCCCATCACACATTCCCTACACGTAGTATCAACTAGCTTTGTTATGCTAGGTAGATCTTTTACTACCTTTACATTGCTTATCTTTACTATGTTATCAAAATTGATATGACATAGTCTTTTATGCCACAACCAACTATCATCAACTTTAGCAACAAAGCAACTTGCTTCTGAATTGATTTAAAAAATATTACCTCTTGTCTTTGAGCCCGATGCAATCATAACACCATCTTTATTGTTAATGATGCATTTGTCATTTTTGAACTCCAACTAATAGCTTTTTCCAAGTAATTGTCCAACACTGAGAAGGCTATGTTTCAAACCATCAACATAAAGAACATCATCATTACTATTCTTTCCATCCAAGGTGATGGCTCCTCTACCAACTATTAGTTTAGGAGTGTTGTCTCCAAATCTGACCATAACACCATTGTATTTGTCCAAATGAACAAACCTGCCTTTATCACCTATCATGTGATGTGAACAACCAATGTCTATGATCCAGTTTGTCCTTATGTCAGCTTGTGAAATCAATGCTAGCTCTTGTTCCTTTTTATCATCTTTATGACTTGACTTATTATTCATTTTGTCTATAATAGCAATGAATCCAATTTCTTCTTCACTAGATTCCTCATTTGAGACTCCATCTCCAGCATAGTAGCATTCCTTAGAATACTTAGGTTTGTAATCCTTTTTGAAATTTCTAGCTCTAGTAGGACACTTAGATGCAAAGTGACTGATCTTATTACATGAAAAGCACTTAAATGGTAATTGACCTTCATATTTTCCTTTTCCTTTCTTTTCTCTTTTGACAATTAAAGCAATGAAATCATCTAGTGTTTTTTCTTCATCATCATCATCAAAATTACCAGAAGTGTTTGCAAATTTCTTACCATGAACTATTGCTTTGAAGGCTATTTCACTCTTTGGTTCTATCTTCAATCTTGAAATCTCAAAAGTTGAGATTTTGCTAATCAAGGTCTCTCTTTTGAAATTAGATGTAGGTTGCATGGTCTCATCAAGGATGTTGATCTTTCTTTAATATTCAGGAGTGAGAGTAGTCATTAATTTGTCCATGATGTCCTCCTCTGAAATCTCTCCACCATTGTTTATGATTCCAGCAACTGCTTCATTTATTCTTTGATTATAAGCTCTGATTTTTTCTTCAGGTAGCATCTCTAATGCATTGTATATTTTCTTCCATGTCTTTTTGCGCACATCCTTTTCTTGTTTGTCTCCTTCAAATATGTCTTCTAGGTGCTTCCATATTTTGTGGGTTATATCTACCTTTTTTATTTCTGAAAATTCACCATTAGAGAGGGCATTGATAAGGGCTTCTTTAGCAATAGCATTCTAATGAAACAATTCCTTTTGCCTATCAGTAGCATCTTCCTATGAAAGGTCTTCTAGGGTAGGTATCTTGGCTGCTTTGATAGTCACATCAAAAACTTCAAAACCAATGCACTACAAATGGGTCACCATCTTGTTCTTCCAATCAAGATAATTCTCTCCATCAAACTTAGGACTTTCTTTCTTGAAGTACGCCATCTAATCAACCTCAAGCTATTAAACTTTCTCTCTGAGGCACTTGGCTCTGATACCAATTGTTAGGAATAGTCCCAAGAGATAACAGAGGGGGGGGGGGGGGGGGGGGGATGAATCGGTTATCTATAAGATTCAATTCTTTATGCAATTAAGTATACTTAAATATAAAGCATAAACACAATGAAAGAACACATGAACACAACACCAATATTTTTCTTACGGGGAAACCCAAATAGGTAAAAACCCCGGTGGGAATTGACACCCACTAATATTTTACACTAGAGTATTATGATCCTTGTTAAAAAATCCCTAACCATGTTAGGAGTTGCTTTACAAGATATTTAGTACAGTAGACCTAGTCAAGGGTCAGACCCTAGTAGGAGTCTTTTACAATTGTCCCTGTTAGGGGAGAGGACGCACTGTCTGAGAGCACACTGTTCAAAGGGGTGAAGGCTACAACCTTATGTTTAATAGATACACACTATATTTGGATCTTGGTGAATTGTGCTTTGACCTACTATCTAGATCGGTTCCAATGTATAGCACAAATACTTTATTTGGTCACGCACACTCTGCTCTACTCTGCTTAATCAACCATGAACCACACTCTAGCAATCACAAATGACTGCCTATAAATATCTTTCCTCTAAATGATATAATCAATTCGTCCTATTAGAACCACCTTGAAATCATAATAGAGAAACTATAACAAACTCCAATAAACATTATGTCAGCTCTACTATGCATGCAACATATTATGGGACCTGTCCAATAATATAATTGTAGACGCACGCAACACACTATCGGCTCTACCAAAACAACTGGATCTTTCTCCTCAAGCTAAATTAACTCATGCTCTCTTAATCAAACATCAATAACTCTTCTCTAAGCTTAAATCCAAGGGTGCATACCCTAAATATAGGTGCAACTAAAGAACCAATAAAATATATGTCGGCTCTTCTGAACAAACATAGGAAACTGCTGCTGGCGAATAGCGATTGTATAACTTCACTTCTACTCATCAACAGACTATGCGTCCATCACTGAAACATTACTAACATGTCTTCAACATATATCCAAGCGCACAAGGATCCATGACAATTGTATGGACAACCATACATAGAACACTGCCTGTAACTCTATTAGGAACATTGCTGACACAAGCTACTATATAATTGTATGTACTAACAGTTAACCTCTGCACCCATGATATCATCTCCATGCTACATATACTAAAAGCTTACTACATAAGACTTCCACACATGATACTTTCCATATGTTGTCATCAATGACAAACATATAGTTAGTACTGGCCTGCTGACAAATCTCCAACAGGATGTAATGTGGTTGGAAATTCCATCTAACTACCTATATCACTATCCCTAGGAGTTCCTATTCTTTGTTTCTATTCTAAAGCCACCTTTATCTTCATTTAGAATAATTGCTAATTTTTCCTTTGATTTGTTTTCTAGAGGTATTTCTATAGCTCTTTCTGTGATTGTCATCTTCCTGTTAGTAGTCTCTTCCATAATCTCCCCTTCCTCAATTTCCACAACCTGGGGAGATTGGGATTCTTCTAAGGGTTGGTTAGTAATTGATTATTTCACAAGGAATCCAATTCTATCCTAGATTATCTTGTCATCATATTCCATCCTAAAATATAATTTCAGGAATTCAGGATGGATCGTATAGATATCGTCTAAGCTTTGAATAGTAACTAGTTTTACTGTCTTAATGTTTATATCCATATTAGTGCAGTCTAATTGAGGGAAGTCAGTTTCAACCATACCCGCATATTGCCCTATGGAATTACCTATTTCCTTAAAGGTGTTTATGTTGATTAATTACATTGGGATGCTTGAAAGGAAGATTTCTCTAGCAACCTTTAGGTTCTTAAGATTTTCAAGATTGAATTTTGGTTGCCACTCTAAAAAAGTAAAATTACATCCTTTAAAACTAGGGTTTTTTTCATGTAGAAAGCAATTTCTAATTTACTAAGTTTTGCAATTCAAAAAAATAAATCCCTCTGTGAGAATTACTATACTTACCTATTCTTCGTATGTTGATTGAACCATTCCATGATTTCAATTATGGGGGTGTTGATCCCATTCCATCTTGCCAGTACCCTAATGTTTTTGCATAGATCAACCATTTTTTCTATGTAGCCCAACCTCATCATTATTCTTGAGTCTGATGGCATTATTTTATCCTTGATTTTTGACTTATTATTGGATGTAGGGTGGGGTTGTTGAAGATCTCAATTTTCATGGCATTCCAATGCTTTGAAATGATTCTTAGTATGGAGATTAAAATTTTGAAAACACCTGGATTGGTTATTCTGACGATAATGTCTCTTGATTTTAACCCTAATCCACTTGCCCAAACTTTCCTCATTTGTGCTCAAATTTTGAAGTTGAGGATTTTGATCATCATTTTGATAGGCATATTTCATTCATGCGAAGAAGGAAGTCTGGTTGTTAATTTTATCTACTATGAAAAAATCATTATTTTTTCATTATTTTTCCAGAGTGCTAAAGATTGTTGCCATGATGAGGAGTTGGACCAGTGACCCCCATATCTCCTCCTTCCATGTCTAGATCCCTCGACATAATTTCCTATGAGGATGGAGCAATTGAAGGCCCTGATCTAAAATTTTTGCAAAAAAATCTCCATAAATGCGGGCGTATTCATTTGTAACCCTGATTAGGGTTACAACAATAGTTTTCGTATGGCAGAGTTACTATTTTTTATTTGGGAGCCTTAATTCTCTTTTTTTTTTTAAATTGTAAATTATTACATAAATTGATTTATTAATTTAATTTCTCGTAATCAAGAAAATTAATTTTCTAATTGAATAGAAAGAACCAGACTGATTTAATACAAAAAAATTTGAATTTAATTTCAAGGGTTTTCTAAAATTTTCTAGACAACCCTAACCGAACAAATCTATTGATCTTCCCATTATTTTTCAATCAAATGTTTCTAGGGTTTACACAGAACGTCTAAAATGATTTTTTTTTCTTAATTCCAAATTAACTAATAATCAAAGTATGATTTTATAAAACCAAAACATGCTGAATTTTGCTAAGAACAACCTAGGGTTTCAACATGCATAATTTTCTAAAATTTTAAATCATAAAACATTCTAGATCTGGGTTTCTCTCAAATTTCCCACACAAAGTTTTAATAAAAAATTTAAACAAAATAATTGAAAGTCAAGCAATAACAGAATCAAACATTCAACAAGAATTCCATATGTAATGTAGACAATCTTTTTAAAAGGAAATTAACATGGGTTTTTCAAACCCTACCTAAAAATCCACAAGAAGATTTGAAACAATAATGACCAAAGTACAAGCTAGAAAATAAAATAAGTATGAAGACATATATAAACCTTTGAACCCAAAACAACCATGATTGAGTTGGTCATGCATCTCTTCAACTATGACTTCTCCCCAGTCTACAAATTAAACACCTTTAAGGATTATCTAGATAAAGAAGTACATCCATTCATTGAAATGGTAAGCATGATTAGACCCTTTTACTCTATGCAGTAACACCACCAATTCTCTAATGTGTGGTTTTAGATGTTCTCTTGTGAGTGTTTTAGGTAGGCTTGACCCTCCTTTTTAAGATTTGAGTAACAAACTCTTAGAAATGGTATTCCTATAAGATTTGGATTTATTTGAGAACATGGACCAAGATAATGACACTGTAAAATCAGAGTAGACCTCTCTCTCCAGGAGTTTTAGGGATAAAACTATCATCTCTCTATTTACATACATCAACAGCCCATTACTGGCATCTCTTATACACCTATTTTCAACATCATATATATTAATACATTACCAACAAGTTCAAAGCACAAGACAATGGGGGGGAAGGCACCAACTTCAACAATGCCACTAGTGATAATTTTATTCATGGTCGAGTCATTTATTGGGTTTTTACTCCTTTCCACAAAATTTTCTAAGTTATACTGAATCCAGGAGGTATTACCGTGTTTAGGAGCGGAACATATTAAACTATTTCAAAGACCTGGAACACTGTCTTCATGACTATATAACCCACATAAGCTTCTAGCCAACAATTATAGTTTACAAGGTTTTTACAGAAGAATCACTAGCAGAGAGTAATCAAAACTCACCTTTAAACTAGGGAATCACCTGCAACTTTTTGAATGTCTATGTCTGCCCTACCCTCCACTTCTTCTTAACAAAAACTTGTGATTATTTCATAAGAAGGTTTAACCTTTTAAGGGCAAATAATCATGATATGAGAAGTGAGAAATTTGGATCAATCTTTCATTTGTGCTAAATTAAAACTACACATGTCTCCAAATTAAATTTCTATTAATGACCCATCACTTCATTCATGTATCCATGCCTTTTCATCATCACATTACTATCCTCAGGAAAAATAGGAAGCTTCAATAGGAAACTGATAGAAAAACATGTCATTGATGACTTATTACCTTTTGTGGTTAGGAGATCATACACTGAATAAATAGATTGGGCAGTTTGAATTGATTCAATGTGTTCAATTAGTTTCAGTCGTGTCAAGCACACCTCCATTTTCATTGAGTATAACAAAATCTCTGGAGTAGGCCATGAGAATTTGACTTCAAGATAGACTAAGGGGAAAAATTTGACCAAAATAGACTGACAATGTTTGAACTAATTGAACTGATTGAAAAAGATCAATGGGTTTGATCGGTTCATCCAGTTCAAACACTTGTCAAAATATAGCCTCTTGAACATGAAAATGGAAAGCATTGACAAGCTTGTGGATTATTGAACTCTTTGAATTAATTGAATAGATTGAACAAGTTCATGAGGCTCAATGGATTCAAGAGGTTCAAAGACTAATAAGTGACTTTGCTTTGTCCTGAACACAACCCTAACAAGAAAGATGACACTTCAAAATAAGGGAACCTTAATTTCATTTAAACTCTTAGACACACTTGAAAGATTGGAAAGTTAAGGGTTAAGATAACAATAACACAATGAGTAAAAATTAGTGATAAGACATTATGACATGCATTTTGTGAAGAACAAGGAGTAGTATGATGTTATAATAAATTCTTGACAAAGATAACAATGATACTATCAAATAGAAGACAAAAGGCAGATCCAGATAGAAAAGATAGTGGGATGCTCATAAGACAACCACAAAAAATTAATGACAAGTTTTGGACAACAAGATCCAAGAAAGACCATAGTTATTTGAAGTGGAGCAGCAGTCTAGATCTAGGAAAGTGGTTGTTCAAAATGCAAGAATATAAATTTTTTGAGCATAAGCATCAAGAGAAAAGAAGGTATCATTGACTATTCTTTAACTTTGAACATTAATGACTATTTTCAAAAGAGATTTTTATCTATCCTAGTATTAGTTTTCATTATTTTCAAAGATTCATTCATTATTATATAACAAAGATAAAGTTTGATTGGAAGCATGGTAAAGGAAAAAAAATAGTGAAAAAGTAATCATTTCAATAAAAAGGCTATAAATGATAGGTACATCAAACCATAATGACAAAAGAGATGGAAGAGATCCATGAGAAAGAAAGGTAGAAAAAACTCAATAGAAAGTCACTGAGATTTCTCAACATCAAGAGCAAAGGTATAAAGGGAAAACATGGTGATAGACATATAATAATGATGCGATTACCTTTTCTTTGCCACTATTTTGGCACATACAAAGATTGAGGTAGACAAAAATTTATTCTCTATCATAGACTAATATAACAATGTTGAAGGATTTTTGAATGACATAAAAAAATGTATTTAAATAGTGATGGACCATTCATAACTATGAGATTAAACATTACTTTCAAATCACAGAGAAAGCTTGAAACAACCTTTTTATTTCTTGCAAATAAGAATATTTACTAGGATGTGGCCATGGATATTATTTGCATCAAACCTTCTAGAAATCTACGTAGAAAACCCTGGAGGTGTATGCACCCTAAAATGGTCGCCTAGACTTTGGGCCCCCATTCAGCAATTTATCAATTTCCTGAATCAACATTTTTTAATTCAATATCAATTTCCTTGATCAAATCCTAATTCTATCATTTATTTGATTATATTCTATCATTTATTTAATTAAAAGGAATTTCCTCCCCTTTTATTAAATAAAAAGTCCCCACCTTTTCCTCTTATCCTAAGTTGCACAAATAAAGCATTATTCTTATTTTATAAAAAGAAGAAAAGGCCTTTTTGTCTCATATGGGGCACAAAAGTCAACTCTTATTTTCTCATTGGAGGAGATTTGTGCACAAGGATTGATCCCTCTTTCATGCTCCACTCTTGATTAAATCTTTTGCCTCTTAATCTCCATGGTCCATTCATCTTTAAAAGGAAAGCTCTTTTCTCATTCTAAGGATCCACTTTTGAATACTAATCTTATGCTGCAAATTTTCTTGGAGACATTGGAGCATTAGAGATCTTTTTGCATCTAGCTTTCATTCTTGCATTCTTAGCTTAGCTTTCATAGCATCTAACTTAGTTTCTTTTATGCTCTAGATTAGCTCACATAGCTTAATTAGCAAGGCTTGTAATAGCTTACTTGCATCTTCATTCTTAGCATAATTGCTTTGCATTCTCATCTTGATTCTTGAGGATATTGGCATTCTTGCCCTTGTCTCTTTGAATCTCCCATTGTGTGGTTTACTAGAAAGGTTGCATGCTTCAATAGCTCTAGCTAAGAGCACTATACACATCCTTGTGACTCCATGCTTAGGGAGCTCTAGGTTGATTTCTCAAGGTTTCCAATCCATGGATTCTCTTGGAAGTAATGACTTAGAGAAGTGCACAATTTAAGTGTACATTTTTGGCACCCACCATGGGGCAGAACACTCTTGTTTTGTCCTTCTTTTCATGCATTTTCGTCATTTTTTTCATCATCATTTTGCTTGTTGTTTCAGCTTTATTTTTCTATTTTCTAACAAATTATCATGCGATAGTTTTCCAGTCTCATGCAATATTTTATTATATACCCGTGCGATACTTTTTCAGTAAAAGTATCATTCGGCCATACAGGTTTCTGTTGCGTGGCCATATAGAACTTCATCATCTGGACACAGTACGATCTATCGCATAGAGAGGAAGCATCACACTCCTATACTACAAAGTATCGTGTGATCTCTTTTTTACAACAGATTGTCACCCAGACCTGTAGGTGACTATTTTGGTTCTTTTGGCTTGCAAGATTTGGATTTTTTTAGCTCTTTGGTTTGAATTACTGTAGCTAGACAGAGTTTTTTACTTGCAGATTATTTAATTTTTGATGTGTTAACCATTGTAGGGCTAACAAGTTGTGCTTGTAGGTGCCTTCATTTCTTGAAATATTTTCTCAAAAGAATGCATGTCAAAGCTTCAAATGCACAAGGGTTACTAATCATTTTTGCAGAGCTATCCAACGCATAAAAACAAATCAAGTGCTTGTTCATTGCTTTCATTTTTTAGTGTGGCATATACTAGTTGATTCTTTTCATAGGCACTTAATATCTTGTTGTAGGAATCTTTTGGTGGTAGGAGAGTATGCTCTTCACCCTTGTGGTGAACTAGAAATCTTGACCCATCTTTAGATTTTGAACGCAAGAGGGTAATTGAACATTTTCTTGGTGTGTTTGGGAGAGATTTTTGAGATAGGAGAGTAAGCTCTTCACCCTTGAGGTGAACCAGAAATCTTGACCCTCAAAGGTTAATCCACTCTTTGTTTAGTTTAGAATCCTTTAGCGGGCCTTCTCTTGAGCAATCAAGAGGAACGACCCAAGTGGGGACAAGCTAATACTAAGCTATTCCGACCCACTATAAAATCAAGGCTATCAAGGACACAAAACCTTGGTAGATGTAGTACTTGTCTTCGCTTGGTGTGAGTACTTGTGGGATTGTGACCATGAGGAAAATGCTAAGCAAGAATACTTAAGGTACTCTTGTGGCCACAAGGTCCATTACTTGCCGCAAGGTAAGGAGTCCCTTTGGGGAGCAAGAGGGGTATTACGAATGGAAGCCCTTACTAAGAACCATAGATAGAAGCTACCCTATTTTTCCACTTGACATCTTGGTGCAAGAATTGATCCTAGTGGACTAACCCAGATCACCCCAAGATTACTCACCATTTGTGTTCCTTTGGTTGTGTCATTGGCACTTCCATGACAATGCCAATATCTATTGTGGGCAACCACTTTGTGCGAGGTGATGGGACATCAAGTGTGGGCCAAGTTGTTAAGTATTGAGCCTTTGTCTTTTTAGGCTAGCAAGTGCTTGAAGTGTTCTCATTGTGATCTACCCGTGTAAACGTTCTTGAATAGTGAACATCACAATAGTGCTCATAGGATTTTTTTGCTTTGATGTAACAAGTGTTTGTCTTGGCAAGGTTGCTTTTGCCCTTGTGCAAGTGTTTTATGACATGTTTGATCACCTATTATTTGCAAACTTGTCTGATTACTGCTATCACTATGTTTAAAGTCAAGAAATTCAACCATCAGATTACAACTTTGACCAAATTACCCTAAAAAATAGAGATTTAAACACTCACCGGTCAAGAGTCGTACGATCCTAAAAAAATCATCGCACACTGGTCTAAGTTTTATCGTGCGATACTTCATTGCTTCTTTTGTATCGCACCACTTGCCTGGATTTTATCGCATCGGCTGCCTGGAAATTGTTGCATAACCTCTGTAAGAAATATCACCTGGATAGATTGTATCATCACAGTACCCTGCGAATTGTTGCACAGAGTCTTTTTGTTGTCCTATTGATTTGTGTCACTTTCAGTTTTCCTTGGTCAACCAAATTTTAGTAGGTTACTTACTCTACCGCTGGAAGCCTATTTGTACCTTGGGTTCTTGTATTTAGACATCTTGACTTAGTGATCTTTGATTTCACAAGTGATCTTTCTCGTAATCGATAAGGTAGGAATCATCCTTGTTGAAAAGATCAACCTTTAGACTCTTTGATAGCACACTTGGAGAGTTTTAGTAGTCTTTTGTCCAAATTCACTTCCATATAAATTCAATTTCAATCAAATATATATTTTGGGTAAATCATCCTCCTTATCCATATGTGTTAGGATACTTATCCTTTTATTATGCACCTCTGTGGCAGTGTTGGTTTATACCTCTTGTCAGCTTTCTATCTCACCATCTCTCTTTTGGACAATTGAATGCTTCTACTATCCTAGTTTGGTACCAACATTTCTTAGGGTCATTTTATCACCTAGGACTCTTTCTTTCATTTCGGTTATGACAAGGTATCAAGTGAACCAAGGAAAATGACCTCAAGTAATTTTTGAACAATTACCTTTAGTCCAAACTCATCAAAAGCAAAAGGGAAAAGAACCCGTCTTTGATCAATCTCCTAGGAATACTGCAGAAGTTTGGTTTGAACCTAAGAGCAGTCTTAGTGAGTTGGGTACCTCCTTAGCACCTTCTCATTCAGATATGGACATGAGCTACACCACGACTCGAAGGGAGAGGGAAGCAATGGATCAAAATATTGAGGACATATTTCAGAGACACAAAGATAACATGCTATTTGGTGATTCCTTTCATGACAATCAACCAGAATCACCTCCCCATCAATACCAGATATCTAGATGTATTTCAAAGAGCTGAAAGGCATCATAGATGAGCTCACCAAGATGAACAGTCACAACATGAAGACCAAAACAATGAACCTTGTGATGCTCATGTGAATGCAACATTTACTAATGACCTGTTTAAACATTCTAGGCCAAATTCATCACTTCAAACAACCTCCAGATATACTAGTGAAATGATTAAAAGAATTGAGCGCGAAAAGAAAGCTTTTCTAGAAGAACAAGCTACAAAAGAAGAAAAGCTTAGAATTCTAGAGTCTGAAAGACAAGCCTTATTGGACATAGAGAGGAGAGCCGCACAAGAAGAAAGAGATAGGCTTTTTGCCCAACAACTCAATGACCAATACAACAACATGTGTGTTGGTGGTGGAAACAACTCTTCTCCACCCACTCCTCCTAAAACTCCACGAAGTGGAAGGTATTCAAGATCACCCTCAAGATCTCCTAGCCCTAGAGGAAGAAGGGCCTCACAACATGCCCATTATAGGAGACAAACACCTCATAGGAACTCAAGGCAACTATCTCAACGTGCCCACAATGGTTCACAGTATGGAGGAAGTAGCTCAAGTCTTGATATCAACTCTAGAGACTTCATGAGGATGCAACAAGAGCCACTTTTCCAACAATGTGTGGAGAGATATGTGGAGAAAAATAAGGATAAGTTCCTAGAGAGCTTGATCAACAAAGGTGCTAGGATCCCTTACAACTTTGACGTGGACAAAAAGATCAAGAAACAAAGCCCATCACAAGAAGAGGAAATCAAACAAATGAAAAGTATGATGGAGAAAATGATGGCACCCAAGAGCTCATTCAACCTTGACTCTATTTGTCCCAATCCTTTTGACAGGAGTGTGAGTATGAAGGATTTTCCTAGAAAAGTTGAAATCCCCCAATATGACAAGTATGATGGCAATGGCGACTTACATGATCATGTGTGTCAGTTCTACATCATGAGTTTTGAGTTTCACCAAGATGACTCCTATCTTATGAGATTGTTTCCAAGGAGTCTCAAGGGCCAAGCAATGGAGTGGTTTACCAACATAACCCCTCCTGTCAAAACTTTCAAAGAGCTTGTCCATAGATTTGTTCAACATTTTGCATACAACTTGTCAAGATTGGTCACTATGCTAGACTTATGCAATTTGAAGCAAAACCAAGGGGAATCCTTTGTTACCTTCTAACAAAGATGGAGACGACTATGCTCTCGCTATTTTAGGACTATTCCTAAGCATGAAAGGATTGATATCATTGTTAACAACTTAGTGCTTGAAATACAGTATGAGGTTCAAAAGATGGTCTTTGATTCCTTCGACACTATGGTCGAAACAACATGTAGAATTAAGGATGTCTTTAAAGAGCAAGGAATTTTGACCAAGCATAACAATAACAATAATGATCAAAATACTAAAAACTCTAATAAGGACAAAGGCAAGAACTCGCACTAGAACAAGAACAAATAAGTAGTCAATGACAGAGTTGTGGACTCTTCTCAACCCAAGGATCAAGGTGTCCTTCATTTGTCTAGTGTAGTTCAAGCCATGAAGCTCAATACATCCTCCAACCAACAAGAGCATAAACCAAAGTATCAAGATAAGCCTAAAAAAGAGAGGCGACAATTTTCTAAACTTGGTGACTCATATGAGGATGTTCTCAAGACACTCATTGCCAATAACCTTGCACAACCTCAAGATCCAACAAATTTTTGCATACCTGACATTAAGCCACATTGGTGGAATGAAAAAGCTTTCTACAAATTCCACAATGGCATTGGACATGACATCGAACATTGCTGGCAACTTAAGCACATTATTCAAGATCTCATTGAGAGAGAAAAACTTTAGATTGATGGGTTGAACACCAATGTAGACCGTAAGGCATTCAAGGAGCCTTTTCCCAAATATGAAAAGGGGAAAACCTCTAAAACTAAGAACGGAAAGGCTGAAATCAACTACACCTACACATCTGCAGAAAATGTTGTCAACATGCTCGAAGTTGTGGAAGAAAGTGTCAACATGATGCGGGACCAGGATCCTTATGGTTATGATGTGAGATCTCCTCCTATATTTGATGAAGGACCCATGGTGGTGCTAAGGGGTCCTCACTCTAAAAGGTCATCCCAAGCTCTTAACGCTGTCACAAGAAGTCAAAGTCAAGGTCCTGTGGTTATTAGAGGTCCTAGTTCCAACCAATCCAACAAACCCAAGCAAGTGACATCCAAGAATGTCACCACCAAATAAGTTGTCAGTCCTTAGTTGAACTATAACCTTGTTGATCAGCTACAAAGAATGCCAGCTTAGATTTTAATCTTTGATCTTTTATAATTGTCTCCAAGACATAAAAAAATCCTTGAGGATGCTTTGCGTGCAGCAAATGTTCCTAACAACATAGATGTTGACTAATTCCAGAACATGGTTAACCACCTTGCCAACCCTCATTACCTTACATTCTCAAAAGAAGATGACAAATCTTTGAGCCATCTGCATAATCTTGCCCACCATATTGAAGTCATGATTCACAAGACCCGTGTCAAGCGTGTGTTGATAGATGGGGGTGCTAGGCTCAACATTTGTTCTTTGAGTCTGTTGAAGATACTGAGTTATTCTGAGTGAGTTATTGATACCTAGAAGAAAATTACCATTAAAGCCTATGATGAGGCAGAAAGAAGCTCCAAGGGGTTGGTCATTCTTCCTGTTAGGATTGGTCCGGTTGAAAAAGACATTTTGTTCCAAATTATTGATGCTGGTCCTCTAACATACAATATCCTACTTGGTAGACCATGGATCCATGACATGAAAGGAGTGTCATATACTTACCATCAATGTGTTAAGTTTCCCTATAATGGAGTAGAAGTCTGTATACCCAGGGATAGCACACTATCTGTCAATGCAATTTCAGCTAGGACTCACGTTCCTCTCAATAGGGAAGCAGAAGATTTCAATGCAACCCTAGCACAGTGTAAGGATAAGTTTAAGTCCATGGACCTTGGTATGGGGGGGTATCAACTTGACTCCTTTACAAAACTACCGGTCTCACCTAGGTCTTGTGGAAAACCTTCACAAGAGATGTGACCTTCATCTTTAGCCATGACTTTATTTGGTACATTTGTAGAATCCTCAGTTCCTATCCAAGATGAAAAAAAAGACGTGGTTGTTAAGGACTAGATCTATAGAGAAGACAAATACATGCATAATGAGAACTTCTCTCCCTCTCCTAAGGCCTATGGAAGAGGGTATACTCTTGTTAAAAATATGGGCTATCTAGGACATGGTCCTCTCAGTCACAGATTAGATGCTAGAGCTGAACCACTTGATCATGCTCCTTTTGGCTACAGGTCTAAAAAAATGGTTGGCCTAGGTTTTGAAAATCATAACAAGAACCTTGTTCCTATACTTGGTGAGATGGATAGTGAGGATGAAACAAAGTATACACCCAATTTGACAAACCAGTAGGACATGTGAAGATTGGGTCCCTTCCACCAATCTCCTTTGGGGAGATTCAGATGATCTAGTTGCCCATGCAACAGTTTCAGGCCCAGAACAAGAAGAATCTGTTGTTGATCCTATCCAAGAACATTAGTACATGAATGGTGTTCAAGAAGGTGTTACCCTAGGTGACATTAGAGCTTCCACATCTAGACACTGAAAACATGCTTGGTGTAAACATCCCAGACGGGATTCAGATACAGATTCACATGATTATGAATGGGACTCTCTCTCTGATTCTTCTACAGTTGACATGGATGTTGATGTCATCCATACATATAGTTCCCAACCTGAGGTAGCTAACGAGTCAAGTGTAGGATTAGAGAATTTGAATCCACAAATCGCTTTAGTGGATGATGCTTCGCTTGATAGGATAAATCCTAATTCAGATAGCTTAGAGGGATACTTGACAGACCCTAACTCTACAATCACCAAAGATGATACCATTCATATCCACAACATTAAACTCGTCATTGACCTACCCCTTGCTCACCCCCACCTAATTGATTGGTCTCAATGCTATCAAGAGCTTTAGCTCTTAACTTTCCAGAATGACTATGAGATAGCATGTTATCTAAATGCCATTGAACCTGTAGTCTCTTCCACCAGTGAACCAACTACAAGCATGATAGAACCAGATATCAAGTACCTTAGTCACAAAATAAAAAAGAAAAGAATAATAGTTCTGATGGTGAAAACCACTGTGTGGCAGTATCAGAACCTAAAAAAGTAAAAATAAAGGACGTATCCAAGGGTGAAAACCTCTCCGAGGCACCTAAGGATGAGGTACTTGATCATCTCCCAAGTTACTTTCAAGATAGATCTTCAGTGCTTGTCGAGCCTACACAACCAGTTAATTTGAGTACAAAAGAAGCACCACAAATAGTGCATTTGGCTCAGTCTCTATCAACAAAGGAAAGAGAAGCATATACCAAGTTTCTACAGAGCAAGAAGATTAATTTTTCTTGGACTTACTCAGACATGCCAGGGTTGGACACTAATCTCATTATGCATCATTTGTCCATAGCTCCAGGTGTAAAACTAGTTAAACAAAAATTGAGGAAAATGTATCCTCACATAGCTCTTCTCGTCAAAGGTGAATTAGAAAAACTCCTTAGTGCAGGGTTCATAAGAGCTATTGACTATGCCGAATGAATTTCAAATATTGTCCTAGTTTCTAAACATGACAAGTCCATTCACGTCTGAATAGATTTTAGAGATCTTAATAAAGCATGCCCAAAGGATGATTTTCCACTCCCTAACATAGATATGATAGTGGACATGACCGCGGGTTATGAGATCTATTCTTTGATGGACGGTTTTTTTGGATATAATCAAATTAAAATAGCTCCTGAAGACCAGGAAAAGATTGCATTCACTTGTGCATGGGTTACCTATTGTTGGAACGTTATGTCTTTTGGATTGAAAATTGCAGGAGCTACTTATCAAAGAGCTATGACAACTATCTTTCATGACATGATACATAAGAATATGGAAGATTATGTAGATGATACCTTGGCAAAATCTAAAAAAAGGGATACACACTTAGGAGATTTCGAAGTCATTCTAGATCATATAGAACAGTTTCAACTGAGATTATATCCTAAAAAGTGTGCATTTGGAGTCACCTCTGGAAAACTTCTAGGATTTATCATTTCAACCAAAGGAATAGAGGTGGACCCAGAGAAAGTTAAAGCAATCTTGGATATGTCACCTCCCAAAAACATTAACCAAATGAGGAGTCTTCAAGGACGTCTTCAATCTATAAGGGGTTTATGTCACAACTAGCGGATAGAGCTCAACCCTTCAATAAGACATTGCATAAGGTAGTTAAATGTGTCTGGAATGAGGATTGTCAAAAGAGCATGGACCAAATCAAGCAGTACTTGGCTAATCCTCCAATCTTAATGCCTCATATCCCAGGAAAACCACTCATACTATATGTTTCAGGAACATAATCTTTCTTGGGGGCATTATTATCTCAACTTGATGATACTAGAAATGAAAGAGCTATATATTACATCAATCGTACTCTTGTGTCATATGAGATTAATTACACTAGTATTGAAAAATCTTGCCTTGCGGTCCTGTTTGCTTCCCAAAAGTTGCGACATTACATGCTTGCGCATACAATACACCTCATAGCAAAGATTGATCCTCTCAAATATTTTCTTGGTAAGGCTGCTCTCATAGGTAGACTTTCTAAGTGGATGATGATCTTATCAGAATTTGACATAGAGTATGTTGAGCGTAAAGCTATAAAAGGATAGGCCATTGCAGATCAATTGGCTAATTTTCCAATTCAAGACAACATGCCTATTCAAATTGAATTTCCAGATGAGCACATAATTTACATGACTACAGGAACATGGAAGATGTTCTTTGATGGCTCTTTTATGCAAAATGGTTCAGGAGCTCGAGTGTTATTTGTTTCTCCTCATGGGTACACAATTCCTAAGTCCTACAAACTATTGTTCCCATGTATAAATAACATTGTTGAATATGAGGCTTTGACAAATGGATTAAAAATGGTCATAGAATGGAGAATCATAGAGTTGCACATCTATGGGGATTCACAATTAATAATCAACCAAGTTAATGAAGAATACCAAACAAAAGATGACAAATTGGTACCCTACAAGAAAATGGTTGATTCATTGAGATGATATTTCACCTTTGTCACATTTCAACAAATCCTTAGAGTAGAGAATAAAGAAGCTGATGCTATGGCTACACTTGCTTCACTCCTTCAGCTAGAACAACATGAGTCCAAATTCAAATTCCTAGTGGAAGAGCTACACTATCCTATCTATGAATCCCAAGAAAGCCAAGTTGTTTGTACCCTTATTGGCCATGAGTCATCCCGCTATGGTGCCATTTACTCATATCTCCATGATGGCATTATTCCTGAAACCTTCAACCATTCTGAACAAAGAAACCTAACTTGAAATGTCTCTCACCATACCCTTATCTCTAGTGATCTGTATAGGAGGGGTTTAGATGGGACACTTCTTAGGTGCCTGGAAAAGGATGAATCCAATCAAGTGTTAGCTGACATTCATGAGGGCATTTGTGGAGGACATTCCAATGGTCTTGCCATGGCCCGAAGGTTGCTTAGGGCTGGGTACTATTGGCCTACCATGCAGACAGATGCAGTAGCTTTTGCTAAATCATGCAAAAAGTGTCAGAAACATGGTAACTTGATACATGCTTCAGGTAGGGAGCTTATTTCGTCTATATCTCATTGGCCATTTCAGCATTGGGCCTTTGATCTTGTTGGACAAATTCATCCCAACTCATCAGGTGGACACAAATTTATCAATACTACTACTGACTACTTTACTAAATGGGTAGAAGCTATCCCACTTTCTGTTGCCACAGGAAAGACAGTCTCTCTGCTCATTTTAAACCATATCATCTGTTGGTATGGAGTGCCTTCTGAAATAATCATTGACAATGGAGGCCAGTTCAAAAACAAGGACCTTAAACAACTCTGCAAGAAGTTCAAGATAAAACAACATTGGTCCTCCATTTACTTCCCGCAAGGAAATGGACAAGCAGAGGCTTCAAATAAAACCATTCTCAAAATTCTCCATAGAACAGTTCACAAGAATGGTAGAGATTGGCATCTACAGATAAATCCAGCCTTATGGGCTTATAGAATGAGTATTCATACTCCAACTGGGGCTACTCCTTTTGTCCTTACTTATGGTGTTGAAGCAGTGTTACCTTTAGAGGTGGAGATTCCTTCACTAAGAGTTTCTCTCAAAGGTTTGGTTACGGATGAAGACTACTGCGCCATGAGGCTCCAAGAATTAGAACTTCTAGATGAAAAGCGTAAAGCATCATTTGATCACATGAGGGTTTACCAAAAGTGTATGTCCAAAGCATTCAACAAGAAGGTTTGCCCTAGAGAATTTCAAGTGGGAGATCTTGTCTTACGAGAAAACCCTAAGAACCAACAACATAGAGATCAAAAGGGTAAATTTGAACCTAATTGGCTTGGACCATACATTATTACTACTGCTTTTGGGACAAGTGCTTATTTATTATCTACTGAAGATGGAGAACAACTCCTTGATCCTATCAATGTCTTGCACCTAAAGAAGTTCTATCCATGATGCCTATTCTGTCTGGGGGCATCCTTTGTACATATTTATTGATCCTAAAAAAATTCCAAAAAAATTCATATATGATGTTGAAAAAATCCTAAAAAGCATATTAAAGTCCTAAAAAATACAAAAAAATCAAAAATTAAAAAAAAAAGAAAAAGTGCCTTGGTGAAAACCTAGAAACAAGCGCCTTGGTAGCAAAAAAATCAAAAAATTGAAAAAATTGAAAAAATTTGTCAAATGGTGAAAACTTGGAAATAGGCGCTACTTGAGGCCTTTGCACCATTGTTTCTTAGCATGCATCCTCGACACTTAACCTTTTTCCATCATGCCTTGACCTTGTCACCTTGGTTTGGAATTGGTCTTTGTCTTTGTCTAGGGGACATAACTGTGTTAGCTTTGGTCTCTTGGATGCGTTGGTCTTTAGGACATCTTGCAAAATGGTGTTTTTAAAACACCACTCCAACTGTGTTTTTCAACACTTCCCTAGCATCAAGTGTTTCTCAACACTTATCAGATATCTTACCCACAGTCTACAATGATACAATATGTTCCATTGGCAGATGTGATACTCAAAGTTTGACTCTATGACCTACACACATGTACTTAAACACTTGACTCGCTGAGACTTGTTTGACTTTATTTCTTTGTGTGTTGTCTATGATGATTTCTTTGGCGAGTGTTCTCTCCCTAAATAGTTTTCGATGATGCATAGCTAGAAGATTGGGGGCACGAGGACATGTTTTATTTGTTTTCTATGTGTGGGTATATTTTTTTGGTCTTAACTGTAATGAGCATTTATGCTTGTTCCACTTGACACTAGGATCTACAATGTATTATCCTTGATTGTTTTTTCACAAGTGCATACTTATAGCCATCTTGACTTTCCTTGTGTCTCGACGCGAGTATAATCTTGCCATATTAAATTTAGGGAACCTCACTACACTAGTCATCTTGACCTACATGTCTTTGGTGCCTAGGGGGGATTCCCACATTTTATCTGATATAGATCATATTCATATACCCATAGTCATAGTAGTGTGTATTATATGATCTTGCGATGCTACCAATAATGCTCGATGATGATTATTAGAGTCTAATGGTTTTGTAACCTTGCAAGTAAACCACTTTTCATAGTAGCTTGCATTCTTAGGTTCATGTTATATTAGTTTTGCATCTTGCATATGGAAAGAGCTCTCTTTCATCTTTCACGGACTTGTCGGTCAATTGCACTCATCTTTCACTTCCTCTTGATCATGTCTTTCGCTCCTTGTCTTTCACATCACATCCTTTTCCTGTCATCACAATGGGTTAATCTTATCATCATATCTATATCAAAGAGATCATTTTCAAAAACATGAGTCTATATCATAACATGAGAACTAAACATACATCTATGAGAGAGAATATACATGAGCATTTATAGACATATATCATACATTTGAGCAATATAACAAGACAATAAAACTGAAACATCCATCACAAGTGGGAAAAATAACACAAGATACATCGCAAATCCAGTAAATCTCATATATATATGTGTGTGTCATGATAAAAAGTACAAAGTGGGATCCAAAATATGGATGATGTCCCAAGATGTGACTCTATACATCTAACACCCTAGACCTAGGACTGGCTTGCTCCATCATGTGAAGCTAGTGGTGGTGGAGCCAATGGGCCCATCCTGTTGCCCACCATGTCTGATCTCCCAACCCTCTCAGAGTAGAGTGGTACTTGTTGTGCCACAAGTACAACTGCTATGTATAATCCATGATAGTAAACCACCCGTGCTACCTCCCTCCGGATCTCTACAACATCATCTCGTGCTGCCCTCTCCTGCCGATCTATCTCAACTCATAGATCTATTAGCTATTGATCTCACACGGTAATAGTAGTCCTTAGCTATTGTATCTTAGTCTCTAGAACTTGTATCCAAGCTCAGAGATCCTCTCCTCCCCTGTCCATAGGATGCTCCTGCCCTACATCCACCTGTTGGCGAGATGGTCTTACTGCATCATCATCATCATCTGAACCCTGTCTCCATGACTGTCTTCGGCCACTTGATCAGGATCCCTATCCTCTCTCAGATCCTCTCCTCCCTCCTCTTCCTCCTCCATCTCCGTCATCATCATCCCCCTCCCCATCAAATGCCTCTAGCTGTGCATCAAGAACCGTAAATCATGGAAATAGGTGCCTCCTGCACTCTACCCTATAAGCTGCATCAACTCATGCATCTGCCATATCCAATAGGTACTCCCAGGGCTCACTGTGTAGACTTGCATTCTCCTGTGCCACCTGCTGGTAGTCCAGCATCGGCAACCACCCCAATCCCTCATCCTCCCTGCACCGGGCATATGTGGTAGTCTCTGTGGGTACCCTCTACTACCGCCTGAACTGCCTCCACACCCGAGAGGTCACAAACCGCTCAACAATCTTTGAATGTTGACCAAGTAGTGGTCAATTATACAACATATATCTAAGCTCCCAATCCTGGTCGCTCCACTGCTCATAGGCCATGTATGGTCTCCACTCAAAAGTTGTGAGCTCTTTTAGGAGCCTCCTATAGCAAGTGAGGTCTCTGCTATGGGGCTAGCTAACAAAACCTGTATACCTGTAGATGTAGGGGCATCTCCATTCTTGAGGCTGTACTCATGGTCACACAATGGCTATGTGCTCCCACACCCATATCTATGTGAGAACGACCCCACGTGCCCAATTCATGCTATCCCTATAGACTATTTCATGGAGCTCATGGTACATATCAGCTAGGATAGCTGAGCCCCATGCCATCCACCTTGGATGTGCTACCAAATCTGCCACTAACCTGCCCTAGCCCAATGGGAACCCTCTTTGGCTCTTGTCAGTAATCAATGCCTGTGCAACTATGGAGCACACAATACATGCCACTGGGTAGTCCCGACCATACTCCTCGATCAAGCGATCCCAGCTGAGATGTCTGCCTATGATAGTCACATCCTGGAACAGGTCCTAGATGTCCTGTCTCCCATCAGTAGGAGTCTGATCATAGTATACCTATGCCAACAAAAAATCATGTCAGTTTTCATCATATGGAAACATTACTTTTATGAACATTTATAAAAATGATTATACTCACTGGATCTCCATAACTGGGTACCCGTAGGAGCTGATAGGCATCCTCTAATGTGATGGTCACCTCTTCAGTCAGTAGATGAAAGGTGTTGTGCTCACTATGCCATCTCTCAGCCAACACCGTCAGCAACCCATGATCTACCTGAATATGGGGCATATCTAACAAGAACCCGAATCCCATGCTAATCAGATCATCTCTACGAAGAGTATCCAGATCTCTGACACAGCGTAACCCGACCACTCTCAGAGCTCTGATAATGAGCACTGAAAGGCCTCCTGCAAGCCATAACCCATAAACCAAATGTCAAAATGTATCATGATGGATGTCTAAAAATAGTACAAGCAATCTTAAAGGTAAAATTGTTTAGACCCATGTTATATTGTTCAAATTTAAAGCATGCGATATTTCTTATTACATTGGTGCGATACTATTTTTTTTAATATAGTATTGTGTGATACTTTTCTCAATAGCAGTGCGATACTCTTTTCTTGTATGATAGTTTGCACAAGATTGCACGATGTTTCGTCCAGTATTGTGCAATACTGGATTGAACATCTGTGCGATACTTTGTGGACCCACGAACTATCACATGATGTAGAGTATCAAAGGTGTGTGATACTTTACAAGTGTCGTATGAATTTTCACATGAATGTAATTTGAAAACATTAAAAACATGTTTTAAATGCAATTAATGACTCAAAAGGCTAGTTTTTTTTAAAACTTACAGGGGCACCATAGTGAGGAGGCCGGTTGTGCAACCAATCGCGCTTGAATCAATGTGTGTGGACTGGAATCACTGCTTGCTAAGCCATAATCTCTCTCTAAGCTATCAAAGTTCTCAATATCACAAAAGACAAATAAATTTGAAAATGACCTTTTTACCCCTTTTATAGCATTTTGACTTTTTGACCAATTTTCAAAACATCTCAGAGTTTCATGAAAATTGCACCCTTGGCTAATTTTGACATCCTGGATCCATTTTCAGGATCAAAATCAAAATTTGAGTTCATCTTGATAGTTAAAATTGCATTTCAAAATTTCTCCTTCTTCTGCACAGTTGGCTGACCATTTGAGGCCTAATCCTTCAATCTTCGCTGGGGCATCTTCATTTCTTCATCCCCATCTCTCTCACCCTTCTAGTCTTTCATTCATTCTCATTCGCTTCATCTCTCTAAGGTTTAACTTCATCTTTATCCTATATATTTCTCTATCAAACCTAGTCAAACTGGGGCATGTCTTCACTACTTGATGGTTATTCTATCGTTCTTCATCTTCAATTATGATTTCTAGTGATATGATCGAATTTATCAATTTGTTGTTTCTCCTCTACCTGATTTCAATTTCAATTCTGAGGGGGCAGTACCTATCAAACTTCAAACTTTGATTCATCTTTATCAATCAAACCTTGCTTGAGATTCTTATCTCTTATTTGAGACTTGACAATCTCCTATTTATAGGTATGTTGGTCTTGTCTTTCAACTTATCTTTGTCCTGATGTGTTCCCATCTATCGAACACACATCTGAGTTGTTTTGTGATCCCAAATCGATCTCACATTTTAATTCCATTCTTTAACCACATGTGATCCCAAATCAATCTCACATTAGTCAAAGAGGGGCAAATGTATGCACCCTAAAATGGTCGCCTAGACATCGGGCCCCCATTCAACAATTTATCAATTTCCTGAATCAACATTTTTCAATTCAATATCAACTTCCTTGATCAAATCCTAATTCTATCATTTATTTGATTATATTCTATCATTTATTTAATTAAAAGGAATTTCCTCCCCTTTTATTTAATAAAAAATCCCCACCTTTTCCTCTTATCCTAAGTTGCACAAATAAAGCATTATTCTTATTTTATAAAAAGAAGAAAAGGCCTTTTTGTCTCATTTGAGGCACAAAAGTCAACTCTTATTTTCTCATTAGAGGAGATTTGTGCACAAGGATTGATCCCTCTTTCATGCTCCACTCTTGATTAAATCTTTTGCCTCTTAATCTCCATGGTCCATTCATCTTTAAAAGGAAAGTTCTTTTCTCATTCTAAGGATCCACTTTTGAATACTAATCTTATGTTGCAGGTTTTCTTGGAGACATTGGAGCTTTGGAGATCTTGTTGCATCTAGCTTTCATTCTTGCATTCTTAGCTTAGCTTTCATGACATCTAGCTTAGTTTCTTTTATGCTCTAGATTAGCTCACATAGCTTAATTAGCAAGGCTTGTAATACTTTCATTTTCATAGCTTACTTGCATCTTCATTCTTAGCATAATTGCATTGCATTCTCATCTTGATTCTTGAGGATATTGGCATTCTTTCCCTTGTCTCTTTGAATCTCCCATTGTGTGGTTTATTAGCAAGGTTGCATGCTTCAATAGCTCTAGCTGAGAACACTATACACATCCTTGTGACTCCATGCCTAGGGAGCTCTAGGTCGCTTTCTCAAGGTTTCCAATCCATGGATTCTCTTGGAAGTAATGACTTAGAGAAGTGCACAATTTGAGTGTACAGGAGGCATCCTCACGGCGGCAAAGAAGAAAAAACATGGATAGAATGAGAAATGGATAAGTTGCGATATGTTTAGGGTTTTCATTTTTTCTAAAGTGAAAAATGTCCCTTATATCTTTTTTCTTTTTTTTGCATCAAAATGAACAATGTAAAAATAATATTAAAGTGATATTCTATAAATCACTTTAATATTATTCATGGTGAAAAATAAATAACATTTGTTTTTAATTATGAGTCAAAGGGGATACAACTGAAAATTTATGAGTGCCAAACATTAGGGGAAGTTGGAAGGAGTTGCAAAATAAGGGAACATAGGGACTGTTTGGAGGAGGTTGGAACATTTTTTAGGTGTTTTTATGGTTGATAAAGTTGAGGATTGATATTTTCCTCATGATTGAGCCTTTTTGAAGTTGTTTGAAGGGATTAAAATTGGCTCGAAAGTTGCATATGACCATGGAGGTTATGGATCCCTATTTTTGTGCAACTCTTTAGAGAAGCATAAGTATGTTCAAGCTTCATTTTTTGAAGCTAGTTCTTACTTGTATCTTCTCTTTCCAAATTGTAATTCTTGGGAGTTCTTTTTATAGGAGAGATAATATTGTAACTCGTTACACTAATTTGGAAAGCATTGTTACACTTTTTTGAGAGTAAAAAAGTTAGTGATGCCTTCTCATATTCTAGTATATTATGTGTTGAATGATTGATGAAATTTCTTGTGGAGATTTTTCTTGGTTATTGTGCCTAATCGAGTAACACCTTTATGCAAAAATTTATTTATGTTGCGGGTTATAAGTTGCGTTGTTGATAGAATTAGTCTTAAGTTGTGAACAATTTTTTCCTACTAGGATTGTGAATGTAACAACCTCTTTATAAAGTGTTTATGCAAAGGCATATAAAATTCTAAGTTGCGCATGTATAAGTGTTATTATTTATCAAGCTGTGTTTAGGTTTTCTTTTCAAGTTTCATCATTTTGTTGCATCACCTTTATGTTAGTTTTTAATTTCATGTTTACTTATTACCCTTTCCTCTATAAAGGCTTAGTTTAGATTAGTTTTAGGTGAGTATCAAGAGGAAGCCAACTTTATCTAGAGGTTTGATCTCATTTAAGGTACCCACACCTTGGGACCATTCCCATTTTTCAATAGTTTGATGAACTACAATGTCAAATGGTGCAAATCTTACTGATAATAGTTATCTCTCTTTATTTTATGGATGTTGCTTCTCATCTTAGTTTAAGCTTGATGAGGACCTAAGTCACTCAGGGGCTTGGTGTTTTCCTTGTCTCTTTTACCTTGTTGAGATCTCTTTCTTGTGTTTTGATCTACTTTACCATGAGTATGAAACATGCTCATACCCCTGCTAAAGTGGTGGCTAAATGTAGCATCCTAAATTATAAGCACTTACTATTTTGGTCCTTAGTTAGACCCTATTTTAGTGTACAATGATTTGATGCCTCTTATGCTTGATTAAACCTCAAATTTGCACACATTTTTGGATTCCTTATATATGATAATTGAATCTTGAATGAAATTCGAGCCATTTTTTCCTCGACAAGGGTGAGTAAGTCATTATTGTTTTGACCTTATCATTGAAATTCACCCTTGTCATGCTAATTTGGGTCAAAATTTGAATTGGACCCTAGTGTTGTGGTTTTGAGTGGGATTCTAAATTCAAAGTCAGCCTACTTCAAATTTTAAGCCCTAAAATTTCTTGGAGAGGTATAAATACAAAGTTACCTCCCTCATTTTGAGAGATAGACAATCCATCTAGCAACTTTGATTTGGAGAGGTGACATTGTGATATGTTTCAAGCATTTAAGCCATCAAGCAATCCAAGAAATCAATTCAAGTATCAAGCTTGGAAAATGTGGAGTAATGTCTAGATCCAAGCATGTGTGAAGGCATTCATGTTAGTCCTATCCTAAATTAGGTCGGGACTACATTAAGACAATCTTTCAAGCATCTTCATGAGCCATCTAGTGTTTGTGAAGGTACAAAATATTGCCAAGCCTATGCTACTAAAAACACACTTTTCCTTTATGCATTTACATTTCAATTTCAAGGTTAATTCCTGTACATGGGTTTGACTAAGGAAGACCCATTTCTCCCAACAATTTCCCCATTTTCTTTGTTAAGGTGAGAAGTGGCAGAGCTTTAGATCCAGATTTGGGAAGACAAAATAGCTAGTTTATGATCTTGGGTCTTAACATCATTTTTTGGTAGAACAAGGAAAACTCTAGCATACAATGTTGATTCTAGTCACCCCCATCTATCCAAGTCACCCCTGATAGGCATAATTAGTTAAAAAATTTGGTGCATGTCAGTGACTCTACTTGCTTCTTAGATTTGGTTCCAGAATTTTCATTTCAGTCTGCTTGTTTTCTATGTACAGTGATTTATCCTCCTTGTACCCTATTGCATCCTATTTGCCTTTTTTTCTAATTCCAAAATTGATCAATCAATTCTACTCATTAGTGGAAGTGAGGGAAAACCCGTTCATCACTCGAGACTCCTTAAGCATAGAGGATAATTTCCCCTTTCCTAATGTAATGAATAGAAGATAATATTTGGGATGTGATATTTCCTAGCTTGTTTGATTATCCTAGTGAACAATCATTCCATACCCACACCATTTTTCTTTGTTACAAAACCTAAAGTAGCCAAGCCAAAATCTCTAATTTTGTAGGGACGACAAGGGATGATGTTCTTAAATAGTGCATGAAGTTCACACAACATGATAATTAATGATAATATATCAAGGAAAATGTTCTATGTGATTTTTAATCTCCTAAGGTTCCATTTCAAAGTGAGAATAAAATTATAGGGATGGTGCAAGGAAAATGGAGGAGCCCTTTTTCTTTTTTTTTGATCGGTAAAAGGCCAAAGCCCTAGATAATTTTTATTATTAATAGAAATAATTATTTTACAAATGTGACCCCGCTCACTGCAAGCGCTGGTAGGAAAGAGCGGGGCTGAGAAAACCTCCAGCCTTGCCCGGGACCCTAGGTCCTATCCTTATACAAAAATTACGTGGGCATACCCACGTCTCAACAATGTCAAGGATTTGAAAAATACATATTTTCCTTAGGCATTCCCACGGCTCAATACCAGTCAAGATTCTTACAAGATTTACATGGGCATACCCACGTCCCAAATAAAACTTCGAGATTATTTTTCTTTTAAAATCCTTAACTATACATAGAATGTCGCTTAGACAATGATTACATCATTTGTACAATTGAAGCCTTGCTTTGTTCCTCTAGCTTTGTTGAGAGTATGACTTGAAAATCTGGATGATATTCCTTCCTAAAAAGAAATCAGACAAAAGTCTTCCGATACCAAAGGTTAATCTACTCCAAAATAAATCTATATATCAGCTTCATAGCCTATCTAAGAATATTTAAATATTGACTACGAAGCCTATGGTAACATTTTTGTTATTGTCAGTATAAAATTAGGCACAAAAAGGTCTTATGATTCAAAATCCTTACCGCTTAAGATTATCATTTCCTGCCTCATATCAACACTCGAAAATCCTAACATTTTAGGAAAATTTGCAACAGACTTACATATACTTCTCTATGCTATACTATTGAAATGGCTAACATAACAGTGATAAAATCAGAGTTTCAATATGAGTTTCTAATATTTCACATCTTTCATAAGATACTGTAATGACTTCCAAAAAGACCTCAGTTTGTAAGACCAGACCTTCTTAGTCTAAAACATATGGTTATACATATATAGATTTTATATATATATATATATATATATATATATATATATATATATATATATATATATATATATATATATATATATGACCATGTATTCATACCATTACCATATCTGTGATATCTGCCAAGGCTAATCCATTATTTAAAATTCCATATATTGGTTCCAAGCTCTATGTATAAATATAAGTATACTGCCCTTGATATACCTATATTTATATCAATTCTTAAAAAAAAAAAGGTAACTGGAAAGAAAGTCCAGGATCTCAGTACAACCTTACTTTGTAACTCTGTTACTTCTTATCTATAAGTCGATTTGAAAAGCACCTAGGAGGAAACTAGGAATATATATATAAATTTCTATATACAAACACCTGTATATATATATATTTATAAATACTCTCATAAATATCTAAAAATATGCATCCAATAAATTATTAGGAATTAGAACATATATACCAGCTTCTAGCAGATGAGACGAGATTGTGCTTATAAAGAAATTTAATTTTACCTTCCTTCAAGTTTGTATATGAGATACCAACTATATTTAGTTGGTTGATGCATAGATCTATATAACTAATCAGAACAAAAAAAAACCTTTCTGTACCAATGTAACAAGGTCCTTTATAGATGATGTGAGTTTATAAACCTCTATTTATTGCTTAACATTTCTTTTTGAATTTCCTAGGTTTCTTGAGATATACATAACTATTAGCAATTGGCGTAACAATAAAACTATCCCTTCCTATGAACAAGCTGCTACAATTTAAAGATTATCCCATCACAGGATTGTTCATTATTATCAATTAGATCCTATCCTGATTTTTATTTGAGCAGATTACACTGTATATACATATATATAAATATATATAATTATATGCATATGTATATATAGTAGATGATCGTTCTCTAAATGTGAGTCTGTAGGTGTGTGTGTGTGTATACACACACACACACACCTATAGAATATATATATAGATAGCGAAAATGATCTAGATATATTGGTACAACAAAATGAAATTGAAAAAATAGTAAGGTAAGGAGATGTTTGGGAGAGATAGAAAGGAAGAAGATTTACCTTAAAATATGATTTAATTACTCTTATTTGTACATTTCTCGCTATAGGTCTCCATACAAATCCTATGCTACATCTAAATCTGATGACAGAAGCTGGTCTATACATCCAAACATAGTGCCTATGCTATATACATTTACTATGTATAGTGCGGAATAAGAAAAGATGCCAAAATCCACACAGTGTATGCAATGCTTTGCACTACTCAGATGAAATAATATACATACTATATACTCTTTTCAATTTCTAGCTTGATCCAAGAGTTCTCCTGTTAATCACCAGTCTGAAGTTAATATTATTTATGTTGACTTCAAGATTGATGACTAATAGATCAACCTGATCAAATTTTTTTTTTGAATTTTAACGTCGTTAGTAACCATGAGCTCCTTTATATAAGACTCGATTTTATAGTATTCTAAGACTGTATTGGGTTTCATGAATAAATTTTGCATTAAAGATTCCTTTTATTGCTTGACACATATGTTTCCAGAATTGACTGAGGAATATATTCTTGAACTAATTACATTAAATTACTATTCTAAGGCATATAGTTGTCCAGTATCTACTTTACAGACTTACCAGGCATGAAAGGAATCTACTGCTAAAAGAACTAGCTATCTCCATAGGGAATTTCTATAAATCGATTAGGCTTATTAATGCACTCTACTATTAGTCTATTGTATGAAAGAAACCCACCCTTATTTTGAATGTGGAGATTAACTCCAGTAGAGTGGAACCACTTTAGTTTCTATGCTCTTTTTGTGGATTAATAAATGAGATTTCTTTAAATACTCCGATAAGCCATAGAAATTAAGAGGCCTGATCCAAAAAGAAAAAATAGAGCAGGCATCCTGACAATATTAACCTTAAGACTAAATACAGAGTGCATATGTTGTTTACAAATGAAAATATTGTACTCATAACCATGAAAATAGTATTTACATCAAAATTGTAAGTAGATATTGTATATACATCAAATTTGTATATATTGTTCCTTAACATAATGCTATTCTTTAAAGTAACTAAAGACACCAAAATTGTTAGTTACAGTCTATCTTCAGTCGTTGTAGCGAATTATACCAAAATACATCCCAACTTGCCTTTGTTGCTAATAACCCTTTAAAATATTCTAGATCTTTACAGAATTTGCACATACTATGTACATAGTGTTCATTTTTCCAAGCTACTATGTACATGCTATGTATATACTATGAACAAAGTGACTTACTCCAAGCTGGCCTTCTGAATGATAGTACCTTTCCAGACATTGTTGTCTTTAATCATAACTATAATGCTTTCCTCCTCATCCTTACCTTTGTTCACTTTCCTGGTACTTTTGGGCATTATCGGGGCTATGATATGGATATGCTCAAGAAGCTTATCATCTAGGAGAGTTGAAAGATCCAAACCTTCGTTCCTCCAATAGTTCAACCTCCACTTCGTATCCATACTTTCCTCCAGTACTTCTTTGTAGAGGTAGTCAATATTTCTCTCCATCTCCAGCCAATGTTCATCAAAACTATCTTCGTCCTTAAAAGTCATGAGAGCCACCCTGTCGGACTGAGGGATAGTATCCAATTCCTCAATGCAGGTTCGCATAGTTCAATCCGGGTAAGGGATTGTGAGGATTTTGTCAATACAATGGACCATCTTCTCCAAACCACCTAGATGTTCTGATAAGAACACTTCCCTAGCTACTAATATTATATCCTCTTCCTTTTTGCCTGCAAAGGAAGAAAGGGCTATAAACCGGCCAATGACCCCTCCATTTGTTTTGTAGGTAAAGGAGTTGTCAAAGTGTTGATCCCCTATAGCCTTCACCAGCGCCCTTCTAGTTGAATCTGGGAGTGGAGTCAGCATCTGATTCCATCTCTTAGGGAAAATCGGGCCTCTAAAGGCCATGGCTCTGTCCACTTTAGTATAGAAAGTAAGTAGTTTAGTATCCATATTTGGACCAGTAAGTGGCTGAGTAGGCTTGCCAGACAAACCAGAGCTGGATTTCTTACTATGTAATGCTAAAGAGAAAGTAGTCTAACCCTAGACCCACTACAAATCGAAAGAAGAAAGGGATAAAAAGATAGAACCATAACACAACTAATCTAGAGAGATATCGATGGTAATCAATGCAGGTCATGATGATAATGAGTAGAGATAAGCACCTTCGAGAAAGATGATATCCGTGTTCTAAAAAGGGGGACTTGTAATTATGTCTAGATATTACAGGGATCTAGATATCTCCAAGGATAGACTGATAAAGTGCATTATGCAAACCTGGATGTATATTAATCCTTGGCAGGTAAAAATGATGAGGGGATAAAATTCAGCTTTAATGGAGGAAGCCTTGATAAAGCCGTGGATCTTCTAAACTCTATTATCATGACGACAAGAAGGAATCGAGATATATAAGTTATAATGGATGTAATAACATAAATGCTTGATTGGTTGTATTGAGACTACCAAGTTATCATTGCTAGCAGAGACACCTTCATCCCAACTTAGATAATGATAGCTATCCCTCAGTCCGCTTCCAGGAGGGAGATCTATAGAAATCATGATATCGAAAGGTGCTAAGTGGAGGAAATATAAAAAACTCAATAAATACAAGGGATAGTTCATCAAAATATATCTAACCCATCTACTATGGGTAGAGATGAAGGAAAGGATACAATCCTTAGGTGAATATTGTAGAGTCATAATTGAAATCCTGAGATACATATGTTATAGTTAATGATATAATCTCTGAATCGATATCAAGGGACACCTTGCTTTATTATTTAAATGAGCCCATAGCTTGAGTATTACTCTAACAGGGGAGTATTGTTCAACTCAGGGAGGAGAAAGGTGGGCGTGAGTATCTTCGTTAAATAAATAGGCAATATACCATGGTTCTAGTTATTATAGTATACATACTTGGCGGGGTAGGAGGGAATAAAAATCAGAATAGCTAATTTTATGTTTTGATTACTGGGACAGAAGTAATTAACGAGTTAGATTCTTTGTTTATAATCCAGCAGCAAGAAGGTATATTAGCTAAGAGTATACTGGGTTTGATGTTCACCTATGATAGTTATTAAACCTCTGTTGTGCTAGATCTTTTGATTGTATCGTTGCAAAGGTCAGAGCTAAAAATTTGCTCCATTCTCTTGCTAGAACTAACCAAGAGACTCAATATTGCATTTTAAAAGGACAAGAGATTAAAGGAATGTGGAGCTATAATGTCTAAAAGGAAATGGCTAAGTTTGCGAACCTACTCATAATCTCTGATTAATCTAATTTATTATTAGTTAAGGGTCCCATATGATTCTTTAGTAATCTATCTTCCCCAAAGAGCTCCTATATTCTTATAAGTAAGAAGGGTTCCTATGGTTAGAATGTCTCTATATGAGGATCCTGTATCCTCATAGGAGAGTCAGTTTCCCAATCTTCCTACTGAGGTTAACACAGGGTAAGGTCTCTACCTTAACCTTAGCATTAAAATACCTCTTAAACTATTATATATGTTGTTCCAATGTTACCACTCCATTGGCACCTAGATTCGCTAACTTATCAGCCTCTGTGTTTCCTTCTCTGAAAGTATGTCTGATTTCATAATTGGGAATACTATCCATTAATAAATTAATCTCTTCTATTTTTGAATTTAAAACCCAATTAGGATTTTTTTTAGTGCGGATGGCATTGATAATAATTTGGGAGTCTCCTTCAACAATTACTTTTGAAATGTTAAGATTTTTGCATAATTTAAGCCCTTCTAATGCCGCTACACATTCGACCATATTGTTGGTTGTAGGGCTAATGGGTCTTGAGAATTTTGCTACCACTTCTGATTTCCAATTGCGGATGATCCCTCCTATACTTGCTACCCCAGGATTGCCTCAGGACACTCCGTCAAAGTTGAGTTTATACCAACCAACTTTTGGTGGTATCCATTTACAGGATGCTCTATCCGTTTTAGTTTTGGATCCCCCTTTACCATAGAGGGGAGGGATAGCTAGTTTTGGCCATTTGCACCTGATTCTGTTATCCCAAATCTTAAAGGAATCTTCATAGCTCTGTTTGTCCCTGAGTTTACTATTAATAATTTCTACGATGGATGCTTCTATCTTGTTAGCTATTGAGTTCCAAGTTAATTTTTGGTCCATAAAAATCCTTCTGTTTCTTTCTTTCCATAATTCCCATACTAATATAGAAGGTGCTATTGTCCATATGTCCTTGAAGAGATTGTCTTTATATAGAGAGGGCCACACTTTAAGGTTGCTGATTAAATCACAATGAGAAGCAGATTTCCATCCTAAACTTTGATGAAGCCAATTCCAGCAATTTTGAGAAAAAGGACAATTAAGGAGAATGTGATTGGCATCCTTAGAATGGTTTTCACATATCGGGCATCTAGATGGTCCTTCGAATCCTAATTTATTAAGCCTGTCTGCATTAAGAATTCTATTTTGTAATGCTGCCCATAAGAACAATCCAGCTTTAGGGATGCAGGATTTGTTCCAGCAAAGGTTCAAGGGTATATCGATGTTATCCATATTTTGGTTCTTAATAATTGTATTGTAACCCTCCTTAACAGAGTATTTTCCGTTGTTAGATCCTGTCCATATTAAAGTATCCAGTCTATCTTTAAGAATTACTTCTCTATCATTTAAGATTGTTATGAGGTTGTTCTTCTCTGGCCAAACATCCTCAATTATATTTGTAACATTCCATTTATTGTCTTCAATCTTGCCTAGGTAGTCCTTAAGGTAAGGGCCAATGACTCTTTTCCATTCTTCCATAAACTCCTTGGAGAAACCTAGTTTGTTAAGGGAGGGAAGGCCTACCCATGAATCCTCCCAAAATAAAGCTTGATCTCTTGCTCCTACATCCCAAGAAAGGAATTTGCTGATAATCCCTCTACAGTCCTTAATAAAATTCCATATCCGTGAGCCCTTAACATGTGATTGAGACCTAAAAATGTTGATGGGATCTGCATCAAGGATGTACTTATGTAATAAAATTGATGCCCACTTACTGCTTGATTCTTTGAACATTCTCCATATAAGTTTAGCCCTGAGGGCTTGGTTTTGCCATAATAGATTTTTAATGCCTAGGCCCCCTTTAGAAATCGGTTTACATAGAGTATCCCATTTGATAAGGGCAATTTTTTTTCCTTAAAAGGACCTTGCCAATAAAATTCTTGAAGAATTTTGTCTAAGTCCTTTTTAACGCAAATTGGGAGGGGTAGGACCAATAAATGATACGTGGGAATGGCTGAAAGGATAGATTTAATCATAGTTGTTCTACCTGCTTTAGTTAACCACTTTCCTTTCCATGAACTTTTCTTGTTTTGAAATTTGGATATGACTTGTTGCCATAATTTGGAGGATAAGAGACCTGTATCCAGATCAATACCTAAGTATTTACGTGAAAATTTGCCAATTTTATATCCCATCATACCACAAATTTCTTTTTCAATTTTTGAGCTAATGTTAATAAAGTAAATTTCTGACTTAGAAGGGTTGACATGTTGACCTGAGGCTTTCACATAAAGACTTAGAATGCTTTTGAAGGCACTCGCTTCCTGTCTACTAGCTAATCTAGGTAAAATCGTATCATTCGCAAACTGTTGGTGTGTTATATTCAGTACATTTTTCGAGGCTTTCAATCCCAAGATTTTCCCTTCTAAATGAAGCTTAGTAATTGATCTCCCCAATGCTTTTGCCATAATGACATATAGAAAGGGGGATAATGGATCTCCTTGCCGAATGCCCTTGGATATACTGAAAAAGCCTTCCGGGGTACCATTGACAAGAATAGAAATCCTAGGAGTTGAGATGTAGTTAAAGATAAGATTAATCCATTGTTTAGAAAAACCAAACGCTTCCATACATTTGCACAGGAATCTCCAATCTACTTTATTGTATGCTTTTTGAATGTCAATTTTCATTAACATACTAGGTTCCTTTGTTATCTAAGTGGTATGGACTATTTCTTGTGGTATAATAATACCATCCAGAATCGATCTATTTGCTACAAAGCCCATCTGCTCTTTTGAGATAATCATTGGAAGGATGGATTTGATTCTATTAGCTAAGCATTTTGATAGGATCTTGTATATGGTATTACAAAGGGAGATAGGTCTGAAATCCCCTGGTTCCGAACACTCGTCTTTCTTCGAAATAAGAGTAAAGAAGGTATTATTAATTTCACTTAATAAAGATCTTGAATTTCTAGTAGCTTCCACAGCTTGCCATACTTCTTCTCCAATGAAATGCCAACATTTTTGGAAGAAGCCGGCTTGGAAACCATCTAGGCCTGGTGCTTTATCCGGATGTAGTTGAAACAATGCTACTTTGACCTCTTCTATTGAGAGCTTATTATTCATCATTTTGTTGTCAAAATCCGTAATTAGCTTAGGAATAGCTTTAAGCATTTCATTTTGGGCATGAAGGTCAGAAGCTTCTGTAGTGTTGAGTAGGGAGTTGTAAAAATTCGTTAGTACATTTGAGATTTGTATAGGATCCTCAGTAATAAGTCCCTCAGCTAACTTAATTTTGGTTATTCTATTGATGCTCCTTTTAAAATTAGTTGTATTATGAAAGAATTTAGTGTTACTATCGCCCACCTTAAGCCAAGATTCCTTGGATTTTTGCTTACAGAAGATTTCTTCTTTGAGAAGGATATCATTGTATCTAGCCATCAGCTCTTTTTCCTTATGGAAACTAAGATCGTTCATACCTTGTTCTATTACTATGTTGTTAAGGTCAGAGATTTCTTGTTCTACCTTGATTTTCTCTTTGAATATGTCATTGAAGTGATTCTTATTCCATTCTAACGCTTTGTTTTTAATAATTTTTAATTTAGCTGTTAAGCAGAACATTTTCGATCCTTTGACCGAGGTTTGTTTCCACCAATCCTCAAGAAGGATTATGAATTCTAGATTTTGGAACCACATAAATTCAAATTTAAATGGATTCCTCGAGGGTTTAGAATTTTTTGTTATGGTAAGCCTGACAAGGAAGTGATCCGATCCTGCTTCAAGAAGTATCTCCGCACTGACTATTTGATTAAAGTTTTCAGAATTAGTTCTAGTAAAGAATCTATCTAATTTTTCAGCTATGTAGCTAAAGTCTGCTCTTCTATTATTCCAAGTATAGATTCCATTAATAGTATTTATGCTTATTAGATGATTAACCTCAGCCCATTTGCCAAAGTCTTTATGAGATTGCGAAATATACTAAGAACCTCCAAATTTTTCTTCTAGATTTAAGATAGCATTGAAATCTCCTCTGATGATGAAGGGATGTTCTCATTTTTCAATTAGAAGATTTTGTATTTCCATCCAAACTTTTCTTTTTTCCTCATTAGGGATTGGCCCATATATGTTGATTAGGTAAAATTTTAAATCGGATTTTAGGCTATTAATTGTTAATGTCATCCATCTATCATTAATGAGTGTGAGTTGGGCCATTACTTTACAAGGATCCCATAGAACTGCCAAACCACTAGAGAGGCCTACTGATGGGACATATTTTGACTTCCATATACCTAGTCTTTTACTAAACTTGTTAATTTCATCTTTATTAAGCTTAGTTTCTTGTAACATAATGATTTTAGAGTCAAAGTTTCTTAGTTATCTTTTGATTAATCGCTGTTTGTTAGGGGCATTTAGACCCCTAACATTCCAAGTAGTGACTTTCATTGTTCTTTGGGAAGGAACTTCCCCTTCCCTGTGTTCAGAATATCCGCTATCTTTTTTTGGTTACCTGCATTACCATCCAACGTTCTCAACTCAACAGTTGACTTCCTACCTCTTTTCTTTTTGAGTTTATTAATATTGGGTGTACTTAAACTACCTCTATTCATGGCTATGCCTAATTCTCTATTTTCATTAGTGATCCCGAAAAGGCCTTCTATTGCTTCTTTAACCAAAGTTGTTTCTCCATCAAACCTTATTATAGAATTAACCTAGTTGTCTGAGTTTTTTTGCTCATTTAAGGAACAATCTAGGGGTTCATCTCTATCTATGATCTCCTTGCCATAAATTTCCACTATATCTTCATAATTTCCTGCCAAATCCATATTTAATGCTTCTAGCTCTAGAGGAATATAAACAGCTAGTTCCTTCCCATTAACACAGGTAGGCACATTTAAGTTTTCCTTATCATTTCTATTTTTCTCTTTTGCGTTATGCCTGTCTATAGCTTCTTGACTGATTTTTTTATCTGATTGGTCTAAATTTTTGTCAGGGTTATCCAAAAGTGCAATTTCTGAAGCTGCCTTTTCCGGGGAAGAGGGAAGGAGATGCTGATTTGGACTACTATTTTGTTCCTTATTTTCTTCTAGAATGCATTCCTGAATTTGTTTAATTAGTATTTCCTTTTGGGGTTTTAGTTCATCGAAGTCACAAGTTTCGTCAAGAAACATGTCCATAAGTTCGTCCGTTAGTGATTTTCCTAAGTAATTAATAATTTGATTCACCTCCTCTTCTGTTCTGTTTACCTGCTCAACTAATTCTACTACATCAGCACAGTCTGGCTTCAAAATCAAATTAGTTGGTAGTTCAGTCCTATTACCTTCATCTTGAAAACAAATTTTATTATTATTTGTTCCAAGTTCTATTTGTTCTGATTTATTCTCCCTATTGAATTTTTCATATGGTTCTTGCCTTATAATGTTAACTGGGTTATTATTTATTGGAAGCATTGCTTCAGATATTTGGGGGTTTATTAGATTAACCATAGGTAAATTAATTGGGTGTTGATCGGGTATTGATTTGTCTGTATTATTAATTTTACAGCCATAGTCCAAACTTTTTTGTTTATCATTCTTAGTTATATTTTCCATGTTCAGGCTCAATATTTTCGTGGTTTCTATCCTCCTTAAAGAAGTATGAGCATTGGATGAGTCCTGAGGAGTGTCATTTATAACCGGAGTGTTGATTTTATACAAATTGGGAGGAGGAATCTTAGAATACTCCTCTTCATTATTCAGGATTTCAAAACCCCCTTTTTTATTTAAGAAGTTTACTTTTATTCTATTATTTGTGCCATGGTGAAAATCTGAGCAATTTCTAAGGGTAAGTGAGAAAGGATTTCCTCCTTTCTCAGAATCTTCTATGTAGTTATCTAAGATCTGGGGATTTATAATTATGGAATTAGAGTTAAAACACAGCTGAAGGGGAGGAATGTAATTATCATGATAATTTAAATTAATTATGATAATCACATCTATTTTGTTATGTTTAGTTTTAACTATCCTTTTAAAAATTCCAATTCTATTTCCTATATTTTTAATGATTTCTGGATGATTAAACTCTAATGGTAGATTTCTTAATAAAATAGCTTTTTCTACTTGGAAATCCGCTACTTTTATTGGATGAAAAAAGGGAAACCACAAGCATACAAAAAAGGAAATATCTCTGAATTTTAGATAACCTTTCTCTAAAATTTCATTTTTTAGCTTACTACTCTTGCAATCTACAAAAATAAAGTTATTTATCATGATAGTAGTACTTACCTTCGGGGGAAGAAGCGATGCCAAACCTTTGATTGTATCATCTAAAAGGGCACCTGTACCCATCCATTTGCATATGACACCTGTTTCTACATAAACATGTTGATTTTGCACAATGTATTTTTCATCCAATGTTATCCTAAGATGATTAGGACCATGATTACCATATTTTGAAAGTGTTGAATGGCTATGGTTAGCTGCACACTTATGTGGTGGGGTGTAAATGCTATCATTACACTTATCATGAGACAGATTACCCTCATTATAGGGTTTAACCATATTATATGACTTCCTGTTCATAGAACCCATATTTTCCTTCCTTCGATGAGGAGGGCTGTAAACATTTGGGGATCTGTGAATAAAAGCTAGATCTTTAATATCCTTAGAAGTTCTATGTGCCATGCCTAGAGTTTTGGACAGGGGGAGGTGGGAATTTCTCATATCGGGTTGTGTAGGTTCAACTTCCAGATGTGATTTCCCCCAGGAAGCTACTCCCCCTCCCAAAACCCTACTACTCTGATGATTTACTAAGTGTGAAAGTTTGTTACTAGGGTTAATATCCCTACTTAGTATTTCAAAAGAATTTTTAAGAACAATATTACTGCTATTGTGATTTATAGGAGAAGATTTTACCATTTTCCTACCTTTGACCATGTGCCATTCCTCTTTTCTTGATCTGCCACCACCAGAAGATGCCTTAGTCTCTGTCAATCCTCCTCCCTTCACAGCAGATAGAGGTTCATAGGGGCATTTGGCCGGAGATGTCCTGGATGGCAGAGCCTTTACGGTCCTGGGGTGATCATACCGCTTACTTTCTGATAACCGTGGATAGGGTTTGTACAAACTACGAGTGGTAAGGTTCTGAGAAGGTGCCACTCCATCTTTCCCCACTTTGGAGTTAGCTTGAAGTGAGACCTGCTCAATAGACTTTGCCCTTACCATCTCTGAATTATTTTTCTTCAAATTCGCATACTTGGTTTTAGCAAAAAAATTCATTTGTGCGTCCAGTGATTTGATAGAGAAAACCTTTAGCTCCATAATCTTGTTTTGGAACCAATAGCCATTGGAAGTATGGTTTTCAGAACCAGGTTCCAAAACCCTAGTTTTAATTGCTAAACACTTATCAGATTTCTTAGCGATATGCTCTTTGTAACCATTGTTCGGGGGATTAACTGAATTAACATGTGAAGCGATGATCTTGCCCTTAGATTGCTCATTTTGCTGAGCATCCTGCAAACTTTTTGCCTTCTGCTTTGCAATGAACTCATTGAGGTGATCGTAATTGGGATGGAGATGACGGACATCCCTGAGTTTGCAGTCTGTATGTTTGTGCCCATATTGCCAACAATTAAAATAATAACTGGTGAATTCCTTTTCTGAGCTAGAAGATTTGGTATCTGAATATTGAGCAGGCTTGGAGGACAATTTCACCGAGGCAGAATCTAGATTCTTGGCTTTCGCTAGGTCATGATGAATAAGTCCTAGCTTGACCTGACGATTCTGCAAAGTTATTTGCCTTTGAAGTCTAATTTTTCGCATTTTCGCAAGAAGAGCTTTCTATTTTTTATAAATTAAACTATTTTATAATTATTATCGTAATAATAATTTTATAAATCCTTCTCTATAGCCCCTTAAGGGCTAGGGGTTTGATGGATTCACAACCCAATTCTTCCTCAAGTACTAGGACTTTGTTAGTAGAGAGGTTCAAATTTTTTTGGTAATAGGTAGAAGCCAATAATGTTCTTTAACTCTTGGTTGTAAGCACTATAGGCAAGAAGCCCCACTATTTCACCAAGGGTCAAAGTCAACAAATCTCAATTGAACCACAATAGAGAGTCACCCTGTGGAGACTTGAACCTTGGTTGTAGGCACTATAGGCAAGAAGCCCCACCATTTCACCAAAGGCACAATCCTAAAATGTTCTTTTAACCCTTGGTTGTAAGCACTATAGGCAAGAAGCCCCACTATTTCACCAAGGGTCAAAGTCAAACACTCTCAATTAAGAACCACAGTAGAGAGTGACCCTGTGGAGACTTGAACCTTGGTTGTAGGCACTACAGGCAAGAAGCCCCACCATTTCACCAAAGGCACAAACCTATACTAAAAAGAAAAAAAAAGAAAAATTCATGTTCATATCACTATCATATTTTAGCATTATAGTAGATGGAAAAATATTTGAAATTTATTCAATTGTGGCAGAACTAGCTTACAAAGTAGAGGCCTATCCATGGAGGAGATAACAAAAAATTAAACAATATTAGGAAAAGATGAAAATAATTATGTATCATTGCCAATCAAAGAAATAAAATATGGTGCTCATGTTTCTCTAATAAAAGAAACTTGAGGATTGAATGCCTGGTGACAAAAGATGAGAAAATAACCATGAGGATTAGAGTAAACCTAAAATAATCCCTTGCAGGTTGAAAATTATGTATTATAGAAAATGCAATGAATGGGATGAACATGAAACCCATGGTTTTGTTCTTCCATATGAGAAATGAAGAAGAAGAATAACCTTGTTGTAGCCATTGTTGTAAAGATAATTTATTTTTTAAGGGAATGGAAAGATAAAAATGACTAGAAAAAAGAACATTCAACACCCAAGACCATGTATACAAATGCCTAATATAGAAAAAATAATACAACATCCATGTGGAATAATACACAACACTACAAACTATGAATAAATAACTCTCTACTAGTTATCTTCCTAACAATAATAAAAGTTATCATATTAATTATAAAGTAGGACATATATTGATAAAAGAGAGGAGATTACTTGTTATATATGTGGCCAAATGGGTCATGCAAAGAAGAAAATTTGTGGATTTTGTAGAGATCATAACTATGACTTATTTAGTTATAAAAGGGAAAAATAATATTCCAAGAATATACCAATGCAAACAAAAAGAAAAAAGGTTTTATAAACCTAACATTTTGGATGAGAAAATTTGACATTAAGGGCACCTAAACAAAAATTTCACAGGGATAGGTAGTGTACAAGAGCCAAATTACACGAGGAAGAGACAAAGAGCTGGCCCAAATTTTAAAAAGAGGAACGATTACAAATAAAATGCTTGAAAAACAAAGAAGTTATCAATAAATATGTCAAGAAAAATAATTTTGTAGTAGTGAAAAGATGGGGGATAGATACTGCAAAAGAAAGAATATTAATGGAAGTATTGAAAGAGGAAGATGAATAATTCCTTACATAATGAAAATGTGATACAATAGTTTTTTATTAAGATAAAAACAGGTTTTGAAGGGACCTCGAAACCCTTTACAATACTGGAACTTAAGATAAAGCTATAGAATAGTTAAAGACACTAGAAGAACTATTATAGATGAAAAGAGTAAAGAATTCTACTATAAATCTCTCTCTCTGTGGATCAAATTCAAAACTATCAATTTAAATTCATAAGGATTATGGTTAAATCTTTAAGAGGATGGAAGAAAACACCTAGTTAGCACCAAACATTTCAAAAATTTGGTGGTCGACCCAGGTACAAATGTGAGCATTACACCTAAAAAGGTTCATGAATAACTAGGATGACCATCATTGTATGACACACCCTATAACATTGACATGGAGATAAACTAACAATAGGCATACTGGGGAAAGAGGTATATGTAGAGGTCCATTTTCTAGGTATTAAAAATAAAATTCATTTTAAGGTAGTTTAAATGAAATAAAATAATCATTAGATACAAACAAAATCTTACTAAATATAAAACAGTTTCTTACCTATAATAGGACAATCAATTCACAAAGGAGTTATATTAGAAATTATGTGTTGTACACCTTGCATAATGTTTTTAATTTATTATTCATTATCACACGTGTGTGCACCTAGGGGAACCTAGATGGGTGTGCATCACTATGAGTTAACATTCTTGGGGCTATTTTGTGTTGTATGTAATATTGGGAAATACATTTAATGTGGGTCTCACATTGGGGAAATGTATTTAATTTTATAATAGGGAAATAATAATAAAGTGAAAACTTAGTACACGATATTAAATGTGGGGTCAGAGGTTTTGTAATCTTGTGGTATTAGTCACATGGATTTATGTAATATCACTTAGTGGTTTTATGGGATCTTGTTTCTATAAAAGAAACCATAATTATTTGAGGGTTGGATAATTTGGATAAAGGGTTGAGAGCATCTCTTGTTGTGTTTATGAGGGTTTGAAGCATGATATGAGATGTGTTGTTACATGCATGTTAATAAGGAGTGCTTGTAGATAGATTTTGATTTAGAGGTGTTCATGGATGTATTGTAATGTTGCATTGCTAAATAATACATGGAGGTGGATGCTTTTGACAGTTGATTTTTTCCCTTGTGAGGGTTTTCCTAGGGTATATCTTATGTCATCTTTAATGGGTATATTCTATATATTGTTTTACACATGGATTATGAATACTTGTTTGCATAGATTTATCATTTGGGTTATGTGTAAATTGTCATTACATGATTGCACATTTCCTAACAAGTTGGTTATGTGTAAATTGTCATTACATGATTGCACATTCCCTAACAAGTTGTCATTCACTGATAAAGACAAAGAGGTACATAGTTTTGTAAACACAAATATGAATAGTGTCTATGTAGAAGAAATAAACTGAGAAAAATGTGAAGATGAAGATTACAAAGCACTATACTCAATTAGGAAAATAGATAAAAAATAAATAATAGATGATCTAAATTTAGAGGTACGAGTTTTGTTGATAATATTAAATCTAGTACAAATAATGAAGATGTCATGGAGGTGTGGTTACAAGATGAACTTGAGATAAGATCTAGCAAATTGTTAGGGATAAAAAGAGCATTTAGTTTGAGATACAATGAAAAAAATCTCACAAAACCATCACAAGTAATTTAAACTTATTTCAAAATATAAGAACATAAGTTGGAGATATGAATCAATAACATACCCTGATTTTGTATCATTCAATCTGGATTAAGTGTGGTACTTCATATATTAAGCTCTCATGCTACTTATGTGTGGGATAACTAATAACATGCATAGAAAATATGGAGAAAATATATGAAAGGGAAGACTTGATAATTGAAGCATTACAAGACACCTTTATATGCAACACAACACAATGGTGGTATGTACACATAGACCAAACATTTGCCACTTGAAAATTCTTCATAGTTTTGATCAAAATAAGATACCTACTAGAAGAAAGACTCCATAATCTAAATGCTAAATATTATTTTTGTTAGACATATTGAGATGTTGTTGGCATCATTGTCATTGATGTCAAAACCTCCATACCGGTTACTTGGCGGTATCGACTGGTTGTTCATAGTGTCGATTAGATGTCGGTCAAACATCAAGGTTTCAGTTATGTTTGTAAAAAATATTTTGTATGTACAATTTTTGTGTATGGTGCTAGGTGTACTTGTTATTATTATTGGAATATATCCTTTATGTACATTTGATTATTTCAATGATTTCAGATGAGTGGATTTTTTGTTAGTACTTGTTGATTGTTGCATTACAAAGTTCTTTTGAGTATCCTTGCTACCTAGGCATTCTTGCAGTTGATTAGATGGTTTTTGGTATAATGAGTATATCTTATTTTGGACAGGTTTTATCAGTACTCATCTATTGGTTGGTTCAAAAGTTTTGTTATTCAAGTCTTGGACTTGGTTGTGGTGTTCCGACGGTTCTAGAATTTTCTTATCTATTGGTAAATGTGATATGAAGCACATGTCTCTTAAGGGTGACCTATATTTAGGTCCTATGGTAACGTGCTATGAATAATTCTTATGTATAACCTATATCTAGGTTCGGTGGTAATGTGTTAAATATAATTGTAATACCTTTTGTTTTATGGATAACATGTTTTATGGATTGGTTGACATATGTGCCTGCCCTATCAGATGTATATATAGAGACATCTTGTTGCATTCGATGAGAGATTTTATATATGTTTGGAAGAAACAAAGATCTAAAGGTGATGTAATGTGAGTATGTTTCAATGGATATTTGGTAGTGGTGTGTAAGTAGAAGAAAGTTAAGTGAAGATTTTCTATGGTATATAAAGAAGGTCTTACATGTTGTGTTGCAAAGGTTTGGTGTATGCTAGCATAATATTTATACCAGATTTGTTGCTGATAGTTATTATTGTACTTTCAACTGGAACTATTTTGATTACATAAAATCAGGTTTTGAAAGGACTTGAAACCTTATACAAGAGCATAAAAAGATATGGCTATAAAATACCAATACAACTATTGTGCCCCACCAAACAAACATAAGGAACAAACCAGAGTTCCTACCAAATGGACAGAAGCCCAAACCAGATACAACAAAAGGGCAATCAAGATTTACATTTTGCCCATCCTTATGTGAATGTAAGTTCATATCAAAAGGAGTGGAAGGTTTAAATTATTTTCCCTTCACTGTTGTCCATCCATCCTCCACCTTATCAGCAGCCTTTTGCCAAGCCATAAAAGATCTAGACGAGCCCACTAAAGGGCAGGTCACAAAAGAGCTTGCAACTCCAGCACTCAAGACAACAACAAGACCAAAGACAACATCACCCACTTCGGAACCAAAGAAAACATCAGGAGTAGCAAAACCAGTAGTGTCCGCAGACAAGACTGCTGAACTAGAGACAACACTAGTGATCCAGATGGGGGCAGCAGTAGCAGCGTCAAAAGGGACAACATAAACATCATGAGGCAAAGCCACACTAGAGCCAACACCAGAAGCATCAAAGACAGCTTCAGAAGCAACCGAAGCATCAACAGTAGCTCCAGCCAAAGCATGATCATTCTGAATAGAGCTCAAAATTGAGCCCCCTTCCTTAGAAGCTTTTTGAACCGTATAATGATGGTCAGAGGCCCCCAACCACCAAGAAGGAACTGTTTCATGCATAGGCAAATGCAATTCTATTAGTTCATATTTTGTCAGTTAAACATTTTGTGTGTGAAAATTGTACCTGATCTGTAGACACAACACTTCAGTAAAACATTAGAGGTTAGCAAAAATGAAATTGTACAATGAATTGAAAGCTAAACTAACCAGGTGATTTATTGCCTTCTAATAGGTGCAAGTATGATGTTCTCAGATTGTTATCGAGATCAGTGACCTTGACGACACCTAAACGAAGGATTTGAATGCAAAACTAATATGAAATGTATGCAATTAATCTATTTTTTTAAATTTTAGATGCAATAAGAATGATAAAAACTTGATATGAAATCTATGATATGTAAAAAATGATATGCTATGAATTGATCTAACAATGATATGATATGAAAACTACATGAATGTAAAAACCAAATTGATCTCACAATAGCCCTGATTTGCAATAAGCTTTGATTCTCCAGATAGTAATTCTTCAGCGTGATTATGCAAAATTATGAGATGATTTGAGATGAGTTGAAGCCTTAATTTATAGAAATCCAGGGCTTTGAGGATGCATGAAAGAAATCCATAAATCACTCAAATAACTCATCTTGATTTTTGAGTTATTTTTAAATAAAGATAATTTAATTCACAAAAACATGCAAATCATGCAAAAATAGCTTTTTAACTGTTAGCCCGTGAGCTCTTCTGCGGGTCCCTGACCTTAATACACATCTGACCGGCTTGGAGTTTGGCGGTGGTTAGATGTATAAAATGATGTTGTCATAGGAAAAATTCACACAATCGGCGTATTGTACATGTCGGTGTCATTAGGACACTTTTGAAGGCTTTTTGGAGTATGATCTAAAACTGGATAAGAAATATTGACATATTGCTCGAAATATGTAATATTTATGTATTTATATATCCTTAGATATATGCATGTATATAACTATGATCCCGAGGTTTCTTACTGGTTCTTCCACGGGGGAGTTATTGAACCAGATTAATAAAATATGGTGGTTAAACCACTTTTGCCTAAAAAATAAATATGTCTTTTGTATAAGGGTATTTAGCCCGACCGACATTGAGAAAATTGATAATGAGCCCTTGTAAAAATCACCTTAATCAGTGTCACTTTAATTGATGTTTATTTTGTGTGAATTAGCTTCTTTGTGGTTTTTCCCAGTTTGAATTTTCATGTTATATATGGTGTTATGGTGTTATTTATTCCTGTGCTATCATTCTTTTATTTGTCTTAATTATTTGAATGATTTAAGTGCTTACCAGTTTAATAAAAGTTTTAGAAAGTGTTTTGGAATAATTGATTCACCCCCCCTCTTAGTTATTCGAATTATTCAATAGTTTTGACAAAGAGTCTAAAATACACTTAGAAAACTGTAGTATTAGTGCAACTGATCATAAATAAGCACCATCTAATTATGTTAACTAGAAATAAATTCTCGCACATTAAAATAAATTATAAAACAAAGAGAGAAAGAGGGGGTGATAATCTACAAATGGTCATTATTCCTCCAAGAGTTAAATTCAAATTATGGTGAAACTAGAAAAGGCCAACCAAGACTTGATTATCTATCTAGAAAGACATAAGAGAAGAGTCAAAACCTATTGATGGAGAATTAACTAGACCCAAATTATTTGAAATAAGTGTAGAACTAAATGAGCTTACTAAGATAACATATTTCTTCTCCACATGTAAATTCCTAGAGAGTAACTCAAACAATAAAAAATATAGTTATTGTGGTGGTCATTAGCTTACACCTTGATTGATGGAGAACTACATGTATTAGAAGAAAATGAGATTCTAAGGAGAGCAGTTCTTCAATATCAAGAGGACATAACTATGATGAAGACACAATAAGGTAATTTTGGCAGGACTATGGCAGGCCATGCCATTTAATGATGAAAACTAGTATTTGAGGAAGTGGATGTATTTTAAAGGATATGAAAACCCACCATAAGAGATGAGATGTCACAATGACTTGTATTAGCTCAAGCACCTTTTGAAAAGTGGACTATAGATTTTATTGGACACATTGGTCCCTCACAATAAAGTCAAAAGATAAATTCACTTAAAAAAGTGTAAAATATCCCATTAAAGGGGATGGGGTTGATAATTTTTTTAATTTTTTTTTATCATAATACAAGTATAGCCATCAATTTTATATTCCAAAATATCATAACTAGGTTTATTTCTCATCTCTATATAACAATTTATTAGGGTTAACATTTCATGAAAAAGACGAATATAGAGCTCTTAGACAACTTCACTATCCCTTGCAACAAAATAAATTCATACTATCCTCAAGCCAATGGAGTAAGTGCAGCTCTAAATTAAAAAAATAAGCACCTCATTGACTCAAATGTGTGATAATAAGACTATAGAATGAGATGCGAGACTAATGCATTTAGCTATGAGAGACGCTCATTCACTTGCTAAATTTATGAGTTGTGACACAAGACTTGAAATTCAAATTCAAAAGCCTATAACACGAATAATATTTTAATAAAAATCTCCACAACTCTTCTTGAGACGATTAAAATTAGAATGTTTGTATCATCATTGAATATGCATAATCTTTTTTTTGCTTTCAAGACTTTTTGCATATTGAATGATGAGACAAATATTCTAGTGTTAATCGTCTTAACAAGAGTTATTGAGATTTCTATAAAAATAAAAATATTATTTGGTTGTGCTTTTCAAATTTGAATGCAAGTGTCTATTTAACACTCTCAACAACATAATGTTAAAGAAGCATAATACTAGTTAACATCATACCATTCCTAAAATAAAAAGACTACATAACACCATTTGTACATTACAACAAAACACCCAATGATGTTGAAAATGCATTGAATTAAAATAACTATCAATCTCCATTACAATAATTCCACAATCCAAATCTTTTATTTCCATTACTGTGTACATTAGAATGCAAATATCACTATTACAAGTAGATACAAAATGAGAGTTATCAATATTTTTATAAAAAAATAAAATACTATTTGCTTTGTGCTTTTTAAACTTGAATATAATGTCTATTTAATAACTCCCAACATCATAATCTTAGGGCAGGCTCCCATATGGCTACTTAGCTTATATTGGCTAGTAGCAGTTGCTCAAATAGTATGTTTAAATAAGTCATTAATAATAAATTTTATAGATAAAATTTGAAGAAAAAATAAGAAGCAAATAAAATAGAGGGAAATAAATTTGTGGAGCCATGTGTCATTTTTCTTGATAAGCAGTTGTTGCTTATTTTTAGCCTTCCTTTTTTTCAAAGCTTATTTTCAATTTTTAAGTAGTGCTGCTCCACTAAATTAGGGAAAGTTTCCAATTTATTCTTTTTCATGGAATTAAAAAATTGTATGGGAACATTCTAGCTACTCAAACTTTAGTAGAAATTACACTGAAGCAACCGCACATGAACATGATTTAATGACAACATAATACTAATTAACATATAACCATTCCTAAAACAAAGAACCACATAACACCATCTGTACATTACAAAAAACCATCCAACATCGATAAAAATGAACTGAAAAAACACAACTATCAACCACCATTACAAAAATCCCATCCATCAATATATACATAAAATAGTTCATCATATGAACACAAATATGTACATAAGAATGCAAATATTACCATTACAAATAGATACAACAAAAAAATGAAATATGCATAATAATGAAAATATCACCATTACAATTACATACAATAAATGAATAAAATAGGAAAGAAAATGTCTACAACCTATTCATTATAAGTGGCAAGTTTTCTAGGCATGGAACTTTCTCCCATGGTAGGTCACTCTCACTAGTCAACCCCATGCATTTTAATTAGTTGTGCTTGAAAATATAATTTTATAAACTCATTTATAATGGCTATATTCATTAATGGGGTGAAGCTTACATAGGCATAGAAGGGAAGACTTATTCCTCTCCCTAGGCTAGACAAACAACAATTAAATCTAAATTTTCATTTCACATCATTAAGCTCTTAGTCACACCACTACTTGCTCTTCTTCTATAGACTAGGATAACAACAATTAAATGTTCATTCAATTTTATTAAGCTTTTGGTCACATCAAGAGCTAATAAAAAAAAGGATGTAAATCTAGTCTAAGATTTAATACTAGATCAAATCCTTAGGGCTTATTTGTTTGTTGGAATTAGATTGGAATTGAGATTGTCAAATCATGGAATTGACATTTTCGATGTTTGTGTTCAAAACATGAAACTGGAATAAAGATTTGTTAATTCCCATTTACCCCCAAAATCAACATTTGAATCTTCCATCTAAATAGGTGGAGTTGAAAAATCAATTCCAATTCCACTTAAAGGGGAATTGATGGGTAAAACAAAATTTATAATATTTTAAATCCATATGCAAACAACATTTTCCATCTTCTCATATTAAATTCCAGGTGAACCAAACAGTTCAGCCATATTCCAAAAACCATTTTCTAAATTTTAAACTTCCAAATTGTCAAATATTAGAATTTGACAATCTTAGAATTATTTAATTCCAACAACCAAACAAAACCTTAAACTATTAATCTCGTACGCATCATTAAAATTCCTCTATTCATTACACCATAGGCGTTTCCATATGAGAAAGGCCAGGCTGATTTTTCAATCTAATGGTGGAAAATTCTGCAGACAAAATGACCACCATTATAGTGATTTGAAGCGTTGGTTTTTAATTTTTGTCATCATTTGCATTATCTCCACCTGGCATTGGAAGAGACGTGTGGATGTGGACATCACAGCAACCCGCAGTGCTTCCGCCTGGCATTGGAAGAGACGTGTGGATGTGAAACAATGGTCTAAAAATATCCCACAGCCTAGCAGATTTCAATGGTCATCCATGCTTTTGAGAGGTTCTCCATCATTGATATATAATTTTCAAGTCACTCTTCTACACCAAGCTTTTAGTTCTGCAAGAAAATAGTTCATATAATTTTCAGACTCCTGCAATTAGTAATAGCCAAAGGGAAATCTTCTCTTAGAAGATGGTAATAAATCACGAATCGCTTCAAAGACTGCAATCTGCCAAAATCACCAGGGATGGAAACCATAAAATTTGAGCTCTAATCAATGACGGAAAGGCAATCAAGGAAGATGAATGGTCGTAGTAAAAACAAATAGCGTTGATCAAAGAAATTAGAAAGTAAGGTCTGAAAAAGTTCACATTTATCCTCTTCCATTCAAAAAATCTGACAAAAAATTTGGGCCTGTGGGAGAAATTCTAAAATAGAAATCAGAAGATCAGAAGTAAAAAGATATTTAGCACTCATATAATACGGTGGAGAAGACGCAAGAGAGCCTTCAAATTTTGGAAGCTTTATGTGAAAAGTAAGGTCCAGAATAGTTCCAGGGCCTTGGAGTGCATTTATTCTCCTTCGTTCAGAAAATTTGGTTACAAATTTGAACCTCTATGAGCAATTCTAAAAGAGAAATCAGAAGAAAATTCCCTTAGATTCAATTTCCACACACAGGGCTAGCCTACACCACACTCTGCCATATTTCCCTCCCCATCTAAGAAAGTAAGGCCCAACTAGATCAGTTTGAGGTCCTCAAGTATGGATCATTTCTCATGCATCTGCAAGAGACTTTCTTTCTCATTGTGGGCGGAATTCGACACTGGAGAGCGTCTCGCAAGGAGTTCCCATGATCGCTTGGCCTCTTTTTGCAGAACAGGGGATAAACAAGGTCATAATGGTGAAGCAGATTCAGGTAGCCATAGCTTTGAAGATGGATTTGTGAGCAGAGAAGAAGTGGAGAAGGAATTGATGGAAGGAGAGGAGGGAAGAAAGGCGAGGGAGAAAATGAAAGAGTTGAAGGGGAAGGCCAAGATTGCAGTCATGGAAGGAGGGAGCACAATGAAGGCCACAGCCTGTGCAGCGACAGATTTCCCCCACCTAATGCGCTAAAATTTATTCAAATCTTACGGAACCTCGCGACAAATTAACACAAATATACTGAATGTCAATTGATTAATGCTCTATGTATAGCATGAATGAAAATACTTGCTCCGATAAAGAGGAAGAAATCATCCCGCGAAGGAAATAGCAGAATCTAGAAATTTTTGTGCAGCAAAATAAGTTTTTGTTGACACGTGGCGTGGAGGCGAGCATCCAACAAACTCATCCAATGATATTTTTAGAATATAATTCTCTTTCTTTCGTGGCAGAGCAATGTTACTAAGTGGTATTGTGGATGATTTTTTTTTGTTTTTAAGTATTAATATGGGCGACATTTTTTAATTGTAAGCATCACTAATGTGCTAAGTGAGTTGAGAGATGATTATGGGAATTTTATCATGTCTGAAATATTAAAGCATAATTTAGGAATACAACTTATATAATAAGTAACAAGAATATAGGTCTTTTATACAAATTTAATAGTATAATATAGGATTTGAAGAGAAATTTTATTGTGGATTTCTAAAATAAGATTACTAATATTTTTTGGAGCTACTTTCACTATCTAATACAATAATCTTGTTTGGGAAAGTCGACAATGAGATTTCTTCTCAAATCTTATGTCATATTGCTTGGTGATAGTATTGAATTTGTACATATCTAATATAAGACATATATTCTTGGTACTATGTGGGTTATATCCTAAGTTATAATATTTTATGTTTACTAGGCTAAAATTCTTGAGAGTACATGACATAAAGTTGTAAGGATTAGGAATTTGTTCTAGCCCGCCTTTTCCAATTCTTTTTAAAGACCTACAACAAATTAGCATGTTGTGCAACTAGTCCAGTTGTTGGTCCATGTGAAACACCGTATTAGTTCTTTCTCAATGCATCCAAGACTATAAAGTTTCAAAAACAATGTCCCTCAAAGTTCATGTGTGGGTTGAGTTGCTTAGACTTCCTACCCCTATGTGGACATTTTAAGAGACAATTATGCAACCATCAGGCCATTTTATTTGTCATAACTTAGAACATCTCTTTAACACACAATATCATAAGTGGGCTTTTTGTTTGATGAAACACACACATTTATACTAAGAGGGGGGTGAATCAATATAAGATCATCTTTAAATAATTAAAATTTAATAATCACAATGAAGTGCACACATAAGAGACACACAATTTTACTTGGAAACATTAATGAGAGAAACCCCGACAAAGTATTGTTTGTAGACAATCTTCTTACAAATTTTGTAAGTACCAACCCACAAGTGATGCCAACTTAGTAAGAGACACCAATCTCTTCTATTGAGAGTCATCAACCTCTAACAATATGTTTATGTCTTCTTGTAAGAAAATACTCTTTCAAAATCTGTCTTAAATATTCTATAGATCTACCTTAAATTCTACTTACAAATCTATTACAAAATCTACTACTCCTAGGTGGCTTTCTATAATGAAATAACTTGCATAAGAATCATATAATAGGATATGTGTTGAAAACACTTGATAATAATATGTTACTTTAAGGGGGCAACCTCCTAAACCACTTCGAGTGGAATATCTCCAATAGTCTTCAATAACAACTCAACACTCAATATGATGATAATAATTGACCTTTACCTCCTATATATACCATAATTATGCCTTAGATGCAACCTAGGTTGACTTAAATACTTAAATGCAATTTCAAGGATGACCTAAATACACATAAATGATTCTAATATTTATTATGTGCCTTATTTAAGAGTTATGGTAGTCACAAGCCAACTCCTCATAATACATTACACACTATTGAGTTAGGGGCATAACACCTTTTGAGGGTGTAGGCGAATTGATTTTAGTAGTTTTAGTTGGTCAACTCTTGATGCTTCAAAGTGGTTCCCGAAATTGGCTTTGGCGATTTCTTCCCCCCTCACTAAGACAAGGAATAAATAGAGAAGATAGGGAGTAATATATTTCTAATGTCATTGCAGACCTCATTGATGTTTAGGGTGAATCAAATGATTGAGATATTTTGCCTCATTTGACTGGTGTTGCTCTTGCTGCTTAAGAAAATTTATTTTATGTTGTTATAAGCAAATCACAGAGCTTTTAGATCAAATTTGCAGTGTACAAATTGTCAAACATAGAATGGTCATGGTTATGAAGTTCAATTTAAATTGAATTTAAGATCTGCTCTCCAAATCATTCTTCTATGTAAGATTTATTAGCATTAATCTTTGGATCACATCATGGAATTTGATAATAGATTATGAATTGTGATCCACAACTAAATAATTCTTACACAATTTAATGGAGAAGATGAAAATATAATATTTGTATATTTTTCTTTGATTAACTATCCTTCATTTTAAAAACATAATATTTCTTTCTAAATTAACTCTTCTTCAATTATAAACTACTACTTTCTTCAACCAACTCAATATTCGAATGAAAAATTTCTGTCAGTAATTAAAGCGAGTTTGAATTGTAATGCACAAAAATGATTTTTGTATCATTGATTTAAGTTTATATACTTTTTTAATCTGTCAAATTTGTATAGGCTAAAAAGGAAGAGATAGGTTGATAAAGATATAAGGAGATCTAGAGAGGTCGAGAGGAAGTGAAAAATTAAGGGACAAATACTTAAATGACCTTTCCATAACTTACAGCGTACCCATTGCACACTCAGATACGATTGCTAGTTCATTCACCCTACCTATCCTTCTTCGATGGGACTAGAAGGTGTGCCAAAATTTCAAATTCTACACCAAAGTTAGTGAGCACACCCACACACACCAAACGTGTTCCCCAAGCCAACGGTGACCAATCATTCAGTCAACGTCAAACTTTAACGTCCTAAAGGCCTAAATTTAACGGCCATCGTGAAAGAAAATCCTTTTGAAAAGCCAAGTCTTTCATGGCCTTAATACGTAATCTAAAAACGTGGGAGGAAAGCGAGAAAATAATAAGCCGATATGACCTTCTCGATAAATCGGCCGGCGTTTATTTATTGCGGCAAAGCGCTCTACAAAAAGATAAGTCGGAACGGGGATATACACATCAAATATATCCCAAATCATCATTCTGTGAAGACCAGTGTTCGAAGTTTGATTCAGGAACAGGAGGATTCGTTCTTTTACTCGCTTTCTTCTTTTGCAGTCATGGCGAACGGGTGGGATGACTCTGGCTCGTACGTGATCAGCAGTTCGAGTCCCGGCGGTGGCGTGGAAGGGGACGGGGGATCTTCATTGCTGGATTCGACTCCTCCGACAGGGAGTGCTGCAGGTAGCCTGCAGAATGAGGGGTTGCTCGGGGATATGGCCAGCGGCCACAGCAGCGATGCAGAGCATGGTTTTACACGGCCTGAAATGTACACGAAGCCTCTGGCGGGATCTGTGCAGGTCTATGACCGCCATGTGATTCTTTGCTATAAGAACCCCGAGAGTTGGCCGCCTCAGGTGGAGGCTGCTGAGTTCGATCGGCTTCCTAGGCTCCTTGCCGCTGCTCTTAAAGCTCGGAAGAATGAGATGACACGGAAGGTTAGCTAAATTAGATCCCTTTGAAGTTTTAAATTGTGGTTCTTTAAAACGTTAAAAGGCTTGGTGATTGCATTTGCAAGGAAAAAGGTCAAGATTCTTGCCATTAGGGTGGGTTAGTGCTATAATTCACGGATTGACTTTGATGCCTTGGGATAAGTTTTAAGATTATTTTACTCTTAAAGTTTGCGAGAATGAGATCTCCCGAAATCTCATATTAAATCTTAGAGAAAATAAATAGGAGATTAATTTTTGATGTTGAAGAAGTTTAAGTTTTTAGCTATTTTAATTGCTACAGTCGAAGGAACAGCTTAACGATGAGAAAAATCTTGAATGTTCTTGCTATTCTGGTCTCTGAGCATGCCACAGTGGGATCGCCGAAATGTTTGTCAAAATCTTCGAAACGTTTCAAAGATTAGCTTAATTATTGAAAATAATTTAATAATTGAACTTCTTGACATTACGGGGTGGATTACCATTATAGGTGAAGATTCTCGCTACTCTGCTTATAGGGCTCACAGGGGCGGGATTCTCCTTACAGATACTCCCTTTTTTTAATTTTAAAGATTGGCTTTTCTGTTGAAAAAAATCGAAAGCTGTTTGCCAATTTAGATTGGATTACTGCTCCAGTTGAAGGATTAGCTTTACTGTCGATAAATTTCTTGAAAACTCCTACCTAGTTTTAGGAAATTATTTTTGCAGTTGAAGGGTTAGCTTTTTTGGTGATAATTTTTAAAAAAAGTCACGATATTTAGGGTGGATTACCATTATTAATGGAAAGGTTAGCTTTATTGCTGAGCGTTTGACAATACGTGGGATTTTGGGGTGGATCGCTAATATGGTTGAAGGGTTAGCTTTTACTCTCTAGAAATCGCTGATAATTCTTGGAATATGACGGCGGTTTTCAATTATAGTGGAAAACCGAAAAATTGATAGTAGTCATACTCAAGTGCAGTAGTTAAAAAGGTAAGTGAGACTCAATGATTTATACCAATGGCGAGTTTATATATGCTTACTTTGTTGTTTTTAACTGCACTAAACAAGAGTAGTCGGTAGAGAAGTTGTACTGGCCAAATTATATATTCTTTATTTCGCTGGAGAGGAAAGTTCTTGCATAAATTTATCAGCAATGTTGTATAAAATGGAATGCCTGCTGCTGCGTTGGGGCTTATGACTGTATAACATATATTTTGAAATGCACCTTTACTGTTGAAAAAGTTTTACAGATCTTACTATACGAGGTTGGTTCCCTTTATAGCTGCGTATCATGCACAGAATCTGGGATTAAAAGGGGAGATGTCTTTCAAGTAAAGCTTAATTTTTATCTTTTAGTTAAAGTTGTAATTAGAAGTGGGATTTGGACCTTCCCCAGGGAGACTTTGTGGCAATACGCTAATATATGCTTATTTTAAAATGGACTAAGCTTGCAGAGATGATTTGTTTTACAGTTCTACAATAGCTTTGTTGAGTTTTAGAGAAACCCATGGGAAATGCACTTACATAGTAAATGAGTGTTGCTGGTGAACTGTAAATAAGTTGAATTACATAAATTATTAAGCTTAGTTGATAAGTTGGTGTATTACTGTTATTGTTGCAAGGTTAATTTCATTGTTGAGAAAAATGTTTAAATTTTAGCTAGACTGTATCCTTTTTATGGCTGAAAAATGTGAGGAATCAATCACAGATTTGGTGATGAGTGAGAAGATTTCCAAATCAAATTTTAGCACCATCTTTGAGTTAAAGATGTAATTATGAATGGGAATTGAACATTTTCAAGCGAGGCTTTATCGTTATCCTTGAAACAAATCAATTTATGCATATTTAAGAATATTTAAGGATGTCATGTGTCAGTTGTTTTCATAGATTGCAGGAATAGCTGTGTTCAAGTTTCAAGACATTTTTGGTTGTCTTCAACTTATCATTGGTTGTTACAACTTGAAATGTCTTGTCAATAACAACTATACAGAGGCATTCACAGAAATTTGCAGTAATATGCTTAGTTTTTTTTTTAAAATCTGCAATACATGTGTGTGGATAAATAAGATGGGTGAGAGAAGTTTCTTTTTACTTATTTGAATTGTGAAGATTTTTTTTTTGTGTTATGCAAAGGAAATGCCTGGGAATTGGAATTTCTTGCCTTTTGAATGCTTATTATATCACTTGTAGATAGCAGGCACAAAAGTTTGCAATTTGGCAAGGTTTTTCTTTCTCTGCAGTTGTTCTTGTTTTTACTTTTTTTTTTCCATCACCTGTAAATGCTCTCCTTTTTCCCACAGGAGAAGCTATCGTTTTCTATTTGCTTTGTTGAACGGTGCAGTTGTAGTTGTTTGAGTTGGACAGCTGTGTCCAGGCAAAGTCTGTTTGCTACATATTACCTGTTGTGAGGCTTTGGTGAAGGTCATTTGCTTGTTAGTGTGAGGGCTGCTTGCTTAGATATGATAAGTGCTATAAGTTACTGATCAGATTTTATTATATGTAAATTTAGGCAGTGTTCTCATTGTCCATGAAGGGAGGATCTATGATGTCCTCAGTGCTGTTCAAACAATTTAGAAGCATCACACAACAGAAATATTAGCTTTGCATTGAAAAAAACTCAGTAGTAAATTACTCAAGGAAAATCCACTGCATGGATGTTTACATTAAAATGGAACCCCAACTAATTTCAAGCAGTCCACGCAAATTTACACTCTCGCTTTCCAGTGGCTACTCAAATTCTCCATCCAAATTTCATCTCTGGAGTTAAAGCTTAAGATTATATTTATTCACATGCTACTGTTCTGAGTGTATTTTGGGATCCCCTGTACATAAAAATTGGAGTTGTAGCATCTACCATGCCACCATGCCACCATGCCACGATGTCTTTAGTTTATGTTTTCTGTACATGGTGTCAACATATGGCCATTATGTGCATCACCAAGTTAACTAGCTTAAATTCTCTTAGGCATTTTACACCAATTTGTTCAACATGTATTGATAAATTTTGTATAGGATAATATAGTGAAAAAATAATTCTCATAGTAAGCTCATCTTGATTTAATGAGTTTTTAAAAAAGATTTTATGTTAGCTATATCCTTCACTGTTCAAGTTTTACTGCTTTTGAAATATCTTCCTAGCTGTGCTGCTTCAGCATTATATATCTATGCATATTTTGCTTGCATTACATATATATGCATGTGTTACCTCAGCATTATATTCAATGCACTATTGCTCATCTTGTTTTGTGTGACTGCTTGTAACAGACACACTTGACAATATGTGAGGGGCGGGATGGAACAGAAACTTCAAATGGAGATGTTTTAATATTTCCGGACATGATCAGATACAAGTTAGTCACATCCCTTTTTCTTCATTTCTTTTCTAGCTTGTAAACTCTTGGAGTTTAGTGCATGCTTTTCTCAATGGAGAATATGATCTACTATAAGTTTGAATTAGTCCACCATTCCATGTCGTAAATGTTTCATATCACAAGCTTTCGCTGAGTGTTGCATACATAGCAAGACTTAAAGGTCAACCAAGATCTGAATCATTTGAAATTTAACAGAGTAGGTTGCCTATCTTAAAGCTGATTGTTTCATGCTTGTAGAATTAAGCTTGTGTGGCTTGTAGTTCTTAATACATGGTTTTGAACACTTAATTCTAGAATAATATCTTATGTGTTTTGAGTGTTAATGCTGCTGTTGTGCTTCACTCTAGAATAAGTCTCTGCACATAATCTATTCTAATTCTCTTACATGAATGGAGGATATGTGTTAAACTTTCTTTAAAATATCAGCATTTAAGGTTAAGACTTGAATACTATTGCCTCTGCTTAATCGATTATTATTTATTTCCACTGGCGCAGGGGATTGACACACTTTGACGTCGATACATTCGTGGAAGAGGTGCTTGTCAAAGATACAGAATGGCTTTCAGGAAATCCTGAGATACTTACTGGAAGTCACATATTTGTGTGTGCACATGCAAGTCGAGATCGAAGGTGTGGTGTTTGTGGACCTCCACTTATTCGGAGATTTAAAGAAGAGATAGAGTCACGGGGACTTAAAGGTCACGTTTCTGTGAGTCCATGTTCACACATTGGTGGACACAAATATGCTGGAAACATTATAATATATGGGCCAAATGCTGATGGCCAAGTTACTGGTCACTGGTAAGAAGATTTTCCTAGTAGACATCCCCTAGCCCCTTTTTGATTTTATTCTTTAACTTATTTTATTTGTCCATGGATACTTATATCTATCATCTATGCATTCAATATGTTTTTAATTTGTATTTAAAGTGCATAATAGTTTTAGTTGATTGGAGTCATGGGCATTTGACTTTTGTCCAGGTATGGCTATGTTACTCCAGATGATGCACCAATTCTTCTAGATCAACACATTTTGAAGAATGAAATAGTAGATAGGTTGTGGAGGTAAGCCCCTCCTCGTTGTTTCTCTTAAATTTCTATTGTCAAAGATAGTAGCTGAGAGCTTGAGTGCACTCCATCATCATGCAGGTTCCTTGTTTCATAGCTTACAAAAATCGAGTTCAAAATTCTATGATTAAATATGGGATTTCAGATATTTAGGTAAATTACTTTATATATTAGTATAGTAGTACCATATGCAAAAATTGTGAAAATAACAACATATGGTCTTAAAAATGTTAAATTGCATGATTTGGATTTGGATACACTCTTTGAGAGATGCATATGCTCTGCATCTGTGCAACTGTCTGGTAGTATGATGATTTATATTGTTTTTATACTTAATAATTACCACCTAAGCATTTCCATGTATGCTTTCATTGATAAGCTTTTGTTTAGTGAGCGTTTAATTAAGGTAATTTGTTTCTAAAAGAGACATCATTTGAGTGTGCAAGCTTCTCTCCTCATAATAGGTTCAAAATGTATCAACCTAGTGTTTATGTTTTTTGAGGTTATCCAGGACTAGTTACAAAGATATATAATTCAAACTAGTGACTATGATGCTAGACAATCCAAACGAAGTCCTCTATCATCTATAAAACACCAAAAATGCTTATCATCTAGATTAGCTTCATGAATTAGGACAATGTCTGTAGGCTCCCAATAAATCATGATTTTAATAATATCTCATTTTCTAGGGAACTGTGCTTTTAATATTTTGAGAAAGCATCTCCATTATGTAGAATTGGGTTTCTTCCACTTTAGAAATCCCATCTCATTGTGTTTGAGATCTTGCTTCATTGTTTGCCATTTTTGATAAGTTTTTGAATCCTTTTGCATATGGAATCATGTCCTCTTTTAAGATGGCTTGTGTTTGCAAATGACTTCCTACTATTTGTTTGAAGAGTGGAAAAGTGCAAAATCTCATAAGGTCCCCAAATTTTGCTCAAGACATTAATGGATAGAAATTAGGCAGACAAATTTTTTGCATTGCAAGTGTGAGATTAACATGTCATATTGTACACTGGTGCACACAAGTTGTCTTGACAGTGTACAATGACACATATGACACCCATTACCAATACACCAAGCATGGTGCCACAAGTAGAAGATTTCACTCAATCATGGGTCAAGGTCACAATGACAATGCTTTGAGGAGGTAGAGTTTGATAGAATATTAGCATGATGTCATCTCAACCTTTGATAGGGTCAAACATTGAGAACATATGAGCATAAGTACATAGATGCAAGAAATGATATTTTAGTACACACATGCCGGAGATTGGGTATGAGGTCAATATCTCTCAAAATACCTATAAAAGATTTTTCAAAGTAAGATGCTAGGCACCAAAAGTAGACCTCTAAGAACAAACCACCTCCAGTTTTTTTTTTGTGAAAGTGAGAAAAACTTGTTGAACAAAAGGTTTGAGCTAAAGTGCACTTCTAGACACTAGCATGTTTTTTCGGACTCGAGTGCATTTGGAGGATTTTACTAAACCTAGAAGGCATTTGGAGGACTTTACTAAACCTAGAGGACATTGGTGCTCTTGCTTTGTTGTCCTCAATCTGCATTGTTGAGATTCATCAAGACAAGCTTACCAGGTCCAAGCATTTTTTGACATAGAACCTAGTTCTTTGACAAAGTATGAACATAGAGAAAGTTGATAAGGTTCACATATTAATTAGGGTGTTGTTGACATGAACTAAGGATCACACTCTGAGAGGACTAGAGAGATGGGGGAACCCAATGATATGCTCAACACACTCAAATTTTGCTGTTTTAACACTAATACAACCACTAGCACCAAAGTGTCGTAACTCACAAGGGTCTCAAATGCCCCCTAAAATCAGGGATAGGACAAGTAGTTCAATTACCTCCTTTATACAAAGCATATGCTACGTTTTCATTCCATAATAATATGGAACTATGTTTTCAAATCATATTTCTACCGCATAGCTAAACACAAAAAAATTGGTACAAAATGCCATGTGCATTCAATACTAACATTGAAACATGCCAAAAGTAAAGATAGATCTCTCACCACTTATGTGGGTGGATTACATGCCAACTTATATGAGTTCAAATAATAATTACAACTTAAGAATTGAGGACTCTAACGTACCAAATTGTACATTTTTCTTCAAATTGCTTAAAGATTAAAAGCTGCAACACCAAAAGATGAAATTCCTTTTGCACATTACTTGTGGGTCCTCAAAGGTGGTGCTAAACTGCAAAACCACGTGGAACTCTTAAGTCCACCCCACTGTACTAGGAGATGGTTGATTGGGTAACAAGCGCAAGGAATGCGACAAGGAGTATGTGGCCACATGCATGCCAATCACACATATAGGGAATATCAAGCAACATACATGCATGAGGGTTCTTTACACAATTTGTGCATGCTAATTAATACACAAAGGGAATGCTAAACAACATACATGCGTGAGAGTTCTTCATGCTAATCAATGTACATACGAGGTGGCTAAGCATAGGTGCCTAAAAACACGGCAGATGCAAAATCTTAATAGGAAGAGGATCCTAGATGTAATATAGGGACTATCAATTCTTTGATAGATGGTCAAGTAGGCTGTTGAATATTTTGTCTATCCATGATAGGGCTACCCAGTAATATTCATGAATCTCAATGAGTTGTGAAATGCTCTTTTGTTCCATGTCACAAATTCTCATAAGGCATTTGGTGCTTGGTGAAGGTTTATCTTGATTATGTGTGTATTTCATTTAGTCCCCAATAATTTGACTATTCACATTTCTTTGAACTGTCACTTGGCTTTTTTGACGTGTTTGTTTTAAACCTAAGCATGGTGGGAGGTCACTCTTGTTTTACTCTATACTTCAATCCTAAATTACTAAATTTCAAAAATGCCAAAAGTCACAATACTATGTCGAATGATGCACAATCACAAACCAATAGGGAGACTATTCATCCCACAAAATAAAACAAGCTTACATGCTTTGAATTTAAATTTTTAATTTTCAAAAAGTTGCAAAAACATGAAAATGCTCAAATCCAACATAAATGGCTTCACTGAAACCTTCAAAATTCCAATTTCTATAATACTCAAAATTACAAAAACCCAACCTTACCTTTAGAAGTACAAAAAATAATGTTGGTTTGGGATTGGTGTTTCATATAGTTCTCAACTTCTCACCTACCTTGCCTCAACTATTGGTACAGCCAGGTTTGGCTTTTCAATATCATATGTTATATTCAAAATATATAAAAACAACCTCAGTTTGCTCAAAATGTGAAAAATTGGATGCAGAATTTAGAACACAGCTGATAGTTGATTAAGCAATGCCACATGCAAATTTTAAATGTTAAATTTAAATAAAAATGGCTTATAGGTAGTAGCACTACCTGAAACCAGGATTGACTCAAGAAATCAATGTTCAAAAGTAAATGGAATATCTCAGGATTTAATTGGAGAAAGGTCAATGATAAAAATGCTGCTTTTCCGTACAATGCAGTGTAAATCAATTCTTATTTACTGTTGTTTAAGACTAGAGTAGGGGTCTGTGAGTGGCATCGCCTACCAGTCCGAGGGTAGTGCCCCTGGTGTTTCCTTGTTGCAATAGAAGGCAAGGTTGAGGAGCAGAGCCTCTGCCACTAATCTCAATTTAAGACCTTTGAAGGTCACTTACATTTTTCATAATTTTAAATTTATCTTATTTGTAGACAATAGGAAGGCATCAGCTGATTCTTAAATCTGGTTGAAGTTCAAGGTTTAAGAAAAATAAAAATATTAACTAATAATTGTCTTTTACTAATTGAACTGAGGGTTTTGGGTCCCTCAACCTTTATCAAAAAAGAGATTACATGTTGTAGATATTTGCTTATGATACTATGGTTGATTCTGCTTGTGAAAACTGGTAGTCACCCTTGCATTATATACTCTATACCAAAGAGAACCCTGGAGTATTAACATAAAGTAAAAACAAAGGGACAACCTAGTCATTGTCCAGATCCACTGGTTGCTGGGGATGTGCATTCCTTGTAGAAGCCATATTACCACCCACAACTACTTTGCTCCTTGTGCCAGCTCTGCTGCTGTCTGTACTTGCAATCCTCAGAAGATATTGCATTGACCTCGCAATTGTCAATTTCTCACCATTTTAAGACTGTCTTGATGAGCTGAATGGGTATGAAAAGCATGAAGCATGTGGGAAAGATCAGCAAAGGATTGAAGCACTTTACCTCTATTTTCCATTCATGTTTGCATCTCCACAACCACTCCAATCAAGGACACAAATGTAAGCTTTTTTCTTTTCTTTTTTTGAAATTAAGATTGAATGAAGAGGATAATGTAAAGATTACAAAGGAGTGGCTGTGTAATAGAGGATAGTGTAAGGATTCATCAACTATCAAAATATTTATGGTTTTTTTTGTACAAAGCTTGACAACAATGTAGGAAAAGGTGTATTTTAATGGCATGGGGATTCTGCACCATTTTTAGATGCACCCTCAAAGGGGAATGTTCCCCTACATTATAGTGATGTATTAAGGATGAGCCCTTTTGAAGGTGGTGCTTATTTTATCCCTATCCAGTGTATTTTAATGGCATGGGGATTCTGCACCATTTTTAGATGCACCCTCAAAGGGGAATGTTCCCCTACATTATAGTGCTGTATTAAGGATGAGCCCTTTTGAAGGTGGTGCTTATTTTATCCCTATCCTTTGGTACACTTGTTTTTTTTCCAATGATGTATCCTTGAGGAACTTTGGTTTGTCTCCATTGTGGATGTATTGTGATCATGTTTTGATGGCCAAAGGTTCTAGTGGACTGTGGAACAGCCACATGTAAAATTTATGGGAAGTCATTTTACGACACTTGCATGAGGGTGTGTCATGTCCCCTTTTTTGGACTAAAATAAAATAATATTATTTTAGGTTTGGCCCAATATTTTTATTATTAAAAGGGCCAATTTAATAAATATAATATTATAGTTTAAAAAAAGTGCTTTTAAATATTTGATTACAATAGAAGTGTTAAATAGGAGACCTTATGGCGTGAAGGTGAGGCTTTCGGCCTGTAGTCATTAGCCTAGGTTTGAAACTCATGGGTTGTCCTCTATTGTGTCAACAAGTGAGAAACATAGTTCACAGCTCCGATCAAAAATTGCTTGCCTCGTACACACACACACATGTACATATACATATATATATTATATGTATGTATGTATGTATGTACTTACATGTATAAATATATATGTGTATTTATATACATGTTTATGGATATGTATAAATATGCATGTACATATATATGGCTATAAAAAATTTAGCGCACAAAAATTTGCATAACGGTGGTTGAATGACAAAGCTGGAACCATAGTTCAAAATATCGTTATCGACAACTTATTATCGAGGGCAAAAAAAAGATATCAATTAATATCGGAGATAAGTTAGAAACTTATCGGGAAAATATCGAGAACTTAAAATTTTTGCTTAAATTTAATTAGAAATGCATTTTTTTGCAAAATTCAACAAGGAGATGTATCTAACGAGTCAGTAAATGAGTAAACAAACCAAACAAGCTGATCTAGATATATATAAATGCAAATATGTCACAAAATCGCATCCTCATGTGGAATGCTGATGGCTGGTAGCCATAGTCTGATAGTTTGAACTTTGAAGAAAACTAAAAATAACAAATTGTTTTTGTAAAACTATAAGCAAAAATACAAATGTCAAGTACTATATCAAAATAGTCTACATCTTCCTCTTCCCCTTCTTGACAGCTCTAGTAAAAACTGTTGGAAAGGGAGGGTGTCTAGCTGTAAAAGTCCGCTGTGGCCGTGCCTCCTCCTTGGATGTAGACTCGACCTCCATTTTGGATGTAGATGGTGTTGACACTGGCAATGACTCCTCATCATCGGTATCCTCCTCCTCAATGGAATCCAATCCCACTGCGAATCCACCCTCCTCCATAGCCTGCCTCTCCAAATCGTAGATGTCATCCTCTGTGAACAATGGAGGCTGCTCCTATGAATGTCCAACCATAGTAAGGATCTATGTTATCCAAATCAAGTGGACAAGCTGGTGTTAGCTCTACCTTTCTTATGCACAACTTAAGGTTATATTGCACAAAGATGAGGTCATTGAGGCATTTATGTGCTAACTTGTTCCTCTTCTTCATGTGAATGGCCTCGAATAAGCTCCAATTACGCTCACTATTGGATGAGCTACAAGGCTCACATAAGATGCGAAGGGCAAGTTTTTGCAGATTTGGGACATTTCCACCCCCTTTTTCGCCACCAAGCATCTGCACGATAAATATTAAAGAGTTAGAAAGCAAGGTGAAAACATATTTTACTAACTTAGTTTTATCTACTTATCATGCATGTGAAAGACTCTAAAAGTCCAAATATTGTACTTGGGGTTTGATTGTTTCTAACTCTCCTCGCCATGCCTGAGGAGAATAGCTTGTTTGTTGCATTCCAGTACGCTTCTATCTTGGCCACAATGAGGTCTCTCACCTCAACCTTGGGTACCATCCTCTGCATGCATTCAATGAGGCCATCTATGACCTCTTCACTGGGATCCCCGTAGGATGGAGAGAAGCGGAAACGAGGGTTGAGGAAGTACCCCGTTGCATGAATGGGTTAATAGAGCTGAGTGTTCCACCTCCTATCAATAATTTCCCATATGGTGTCAAATTTGAGGTTGTCCCACTTGTAGTAATTTTTTATAGCCTCTTTGGCCCTATCCATGGCCTCATAAAGATACCCTATTTTGGTTTGATCCCCATCTACCAAGCAAAGAACTCTAACCAAGGGCTCTAACACCTATAATTGTAAAGTAGAAAAAGATTATCATTAATCATTAGAGACCAGAGTTACAAATTAATAATGAAAGACTTGATTCTTGAATACAAAAAAATTAAATATTCAACTTTTGAAGTTTCCAAGTTACCTTCACAATTTTTGTAGCAGCTTGTAAAAATTGGTTGTTAAAGATGATGTATGCAACACTCTCTCCATTAGGCTTCTTTGAATAAGTTGAGTCTAGCCATGCTTGACTCACAAACATTTTCTTCAAAGAGGTCAAAGAAGTAATAACACTCTGCAACGTTAAGAAAATCATTGCAAACTTTGTGATTGCAACTTTAACCGACTCTTTCCCTTGAGTGTGTTCTCTCATCAAGCAAAGAACCCAAGGGTGATTGTAGATATATTTTGTTATCTTTCTTGCATCCTCTACAACTGGTCTCACCCAATCCGATTTTCCTATGTCCTCCAAAAGATGTGTTGCACAAGGAGACCAAAAAAGTGTGCTCTACTTATCTTGGAGGATCCTACCCGTTGCCACATATGCTGTTGTATTGTCGGTTATGATTTGTGCTACATTATCAATCCCCACCTCCATCACAACTTGCTCTAACATTAGAGCTAAAGCTTAAACTATCTTTACCTTGTCCAAGGCATCCAAGGATTTCATAAAAACCACTTCATCCTTGCAAGAAACTAGAAAATTGATGATGTTACGGTTTCTTCCATGCGTCCATCCATCTGAAAGTATGGTGCAACCAAATTATTTCCATTGTAATCTTTGGTCTTCTACCACATCTCTGGCTCTAGAAACAACATCTTTGAGCAACCTACAAGAACAAAGTAAAATTAACATTCAGTACACAATTTTGATTAAAAAAAAACTTACATTCAACAAAAATAAGTAAATTGTAAAACATTTAAAAATTAAAACAAGTGAACTAACCTCCCACTCAAGTTTGCAAGATTTGGTGCCTTGTAGCCCTTTCCCGCATAGTAATTCCCATCACAAAATTCAACCAATAGGGACTTGCTGCAACATTAAAGGGGATGTTAAAAAATCAGAAATCGACACATTGAATGTCAACTTGCCGATGCACATCACCGTTCCACCCAATACCCTCCAATGATGGCTATGCTCCAGGTGTGTTTTTGTGCACAAAAATATTATCTATAGAAGGCGTGTGTGGCAGTGGTCTACTAGAACCAACGGAAGTGGAAGCCGAGGGGATGGTAGATTTGCGGATCCGTGGGCCATGAAGAGAGCCCACTATGCCCTCAAGTGCTTCTTCTTCTTCATCAAGGGTGGCTGGGATACCTAGTCACAACCCACATTATTTCATTATGATCATTGTTTTAGCAAAATCCAAATTAATAATGGTGATTAGAAAATAATAAATGATTCTTTAAAAGGAGACAATGTGAGATACCTTGCGATTCAGAAATGGCTACCCTCATGGCCAATTTTGCCCTTTCCCTTTGTAACTTTTTCTCTGCTTGGGCAGCGACCAAGGCATTCATCTCTTTTTATTTCATCCATGGTCTTGTCACAAACCCTTGTGTCATGCTTTTTGATCCTAGCAAGGTGGTATTTTAAACGAGATATGCGTCACTAATTAGTTTTTCACATTTTATGCATATCACAGTATTATATTCGGGTCCTTCAAAAGCATATGCCCATGCCTTGTCTCTAGGCCCTTTGGGGCACATGCCTACATATCCAGATGGACATGTGTCTATTGGGGCATTGGCAGACCTTGCAGTTGACCTAGTTGTAGAGGTATCCCCACTTGCCATTTTAATGAAGAATCAACCTACACGTCACATACAAATTGAAGGCACAAATTTAGAAATTTAATAAAGAAATTTAGAAACAAACTAAATTAGTTTAAAACTTTAAATAAGTTTAAACATAGCTGAAACTTGAAAGAAAAAAAATGTTAGGTTATGAATTTTTTAAGAAAATATGAAATTCTTGAGAAAAATATGAAATGTTTTGCAAAAATTGTTAAAAAATGGTGTTAGATCTTGGTCATTACGCTCTAAAACGAGTTAGAGTACATTGGAAATGGTGTTATAGAGTTTGTATAAACTTAGATGCAACTAATACAAGACTAAATGATTTAAAAAAAAGAAAAAGAATTTTGAAAACTTGTGAATTCGAATTTGCTTGAAAAATCTCTTTGAATCTGCTTCAAATCCACAAGAAATTGGTCTAGAACGCTGCAAATGACCTTCTTTCTCCTCCAAACCCTTTCTCTCCTCTCCAGACTGCTCTTTCAAACAAAAAAATGTGTTTTACCCTTTTGCTGGGCCGTCACAATCTATATTGGCACCGTGTGCAATAAGTTACCTATTTATCAGGGCAACTTGGCGATTTATCGCTGATAACTTCCCAACATATCGACTGATATTTTGAACTTATCTGTGCGCGAACTTGACACAATTTGTCAGCCCTCCAAACTTCTTGTAATAAGTTGAAATATCACAGACATCTATGATAGTTCAATCTATGGCTGGAACCAACACCCTTGAGATTTCGTTCGATTGCAATCTAGTGGAATTTTTGCACAAAAATGTTGTGACTGGTTGGTTCATGGGGGAATCTTTGCCCCATGGATTTGTCTCTTTTGGGATAACGAAGGAGTGGAATTGAAGAGGTTCTATTTCTTTTGAAGGCTTCTTTGTGGTGTTTTTCATGTCAAAGCCTCTTTGCGAAGGTATTCTCAATAATAGGATATGGTTTTTGAGAGAAACCTTGAACTTTGTCTAGTTGTGGGCTTCAAAACTTTGATCCAACTCCTTATGATCCTTGGGATAGTCTGTGTTGGATTAGACTCTATAATCTTCTCTTGGACTATTTGTCAAAGGAAAGAAAAAGATTAGTGTCTCTGGGGATGTTGGACTATGTAAACTCAATAATTGAGGTCAACAATTCTTGAATATAATGCTAGTTAAAGGATACTTTTGATTTTAAAAAGTTTTGAATGAGATTCATTTTAAGGTGGGGAAAGATGTTGGAAGTAAAAGGTTGAGGTGGAGGATCTTAAGTTTTTTGCTTAAAGTGTCAAAGTCATGCTCACAATAAGGTTGACTGCCCAAATATGTTCACAATTGTTAAGAAATGGGCGGTAAAGGGAACCCATCTAGTTGGTTCTTTAGTGGCAATGCAACTCCCAAAGAACACCAGTTTCTCAATTCTTGATGCTCTTGAAGCGAGAACAAACATTAGCTTTATACAATCCAAAGCCCTTGGAAGGGGACACCTTAAAGGAGAGTGAGGATTATTGATTTGACTTTGACAAAGAGGAATTGGACACATTTGACTATGTTGACCCTAGAGTTACTGGTCAATCTACTTCGCAAATATCTAAAGCTGATTGGATTTGAAAAGAAACAAGGGAGGAAATTGAATAGAGAAAAATGGGAGGAGCTATCCATATTGAAAGAGAAATTGTCAATCAATAATTACTTATGAAGATGTAAGGGATGGAATGTATACCTTAGGAGGACAATGAAGGTCACATCCCAGAATGTCAGGGGTCTAAACATCCTTGCTAAAGAAGCATCTTTTCAAGCACCATTTTAGTAATTGTAGGTTTGAAATAATCTTGCTCTAACAATTAAGCTCTGACATGATGAGGTGAATCTCTTGCATTATTGTTATGGTTGGGTTAGATTCATTGAATTAGTGGTGGGATTTGCTTGTGGCTTGGGTGGCTTGTGAAGTGCTAATAGAATTTCAATTGTTATCCTGCACTCTTGTAATTGGTTGGTTGTGTGGGTTAAGAGGCTGTGTTCTGATCTTGCCTTTCAATTTATAAGATTGTATGACCCTACAAAGGTGAAGGAAAAGCTTAAAAGTAGGAGGATATCTCATGTTTCTTGTTGTTGCAGTAGGATGACAATTGCATTCTTGGGGGTAATTATAATGCCATTCTCTCAAGCAATGAAAAACTTGATGATGTCTTTTGTCCTATGCATTCTTAGATTCACATTCTAAATTTTGTTTCGTGGTTGGCGTTTATTGATTTTGTCTGGAAGGATGGTTTATTCACATGGATGAATAGGAGATTGGGCTTTTCTAGTATAGTTGAGCATCTTAACCAATAACTTTATATGAAGCTTGGTTGCCTACAAATATTGAGTTGGAATCATCAATTATTCCATACATTGGTTGCCTACAAATATTGAGTTGGAATCATCAATTATTCCATACATTGGCTTAGAGCGCTTCCCTATCATGCTATCTTTGTCGGAAGGGTGCTTGCCTCCTAGACCATCCTTCAAATTCGAATGGATGTGGCTCAAAGACAATGGCTTACCAACCCTGATTTAAAAGTGATTGAGGTTCCTAAGGTTACCAAAAGTTTTTTCTTCAATAAGGAATTACATTACATTAAAACTTTTGCCCAAACACATGGAATCAAACATCCTTCAAATATATTTTTCAAGGAAAAGTAGAGGATTGAGTAGGCCCTAGAAGATTTGAATGAGCTAGTTATTGCTCAAGGTATGTTTCAAAATGATTTTTTGAAGGACAAGATTCCTTGACCAATTGTCCAAAATCTTGACAAAGAAAGAAATCTAGTGGCAGACAAAATGTCAAGAAGTTTGGTTGGTTGACAAAGATGGAAATTCAATTTTTTTCCATAACATAGTCAAGGCATGTAGAAGCAAGAGCATAACTATTTCTCTGACATTGGTCGATGACAGATCTTTAACTAACACAGGATAGCCAAAGCAAAGTTGTTTCTAATTTCCACCAATCTCTTGGCTTTTGATGGTTCATTTGATAATAAGACATGAACTCTTTCATTGACAATTTATTGTCATTGGTGTCTCTGGAAGATGATACGATGCTTATGAATCTTGTTTTGTTGCAGAAGGTCAAAAAAGCAATGTTACAGATACATCTTGACAAATCTCTTGAGCTTAATCGTTTCCTAGCTTGCTTTATCAATCATTTTGGGGCATTCATGGTAAGGATGTCTGGGTGGTGGTGGAGGATTGCGAAAATCAAAGAAGATTTTGAAAGATTTCAACAACACCAATATGACCCTTATTTTGAAAAGACCTGATTGCAAATTCTTTGTAGATTTCCAGCCTATTTTACTTTGCAATACAATTTACAAAATAATCTTTAGAGGTTATAGCCAACTGTTTGAAGTCCCTGCCCGCATGCATCATCTCTCTTGGAAAATGTAGCTTCACTTCTAGTTGTACCATAATTGGTGGGATTGTAATTGTGCATGAAGTTATTTACTTCATTTCCTCCTCACTACAAAAAAAGTTATGGAGATCAAATTTGATGTAAGCATGGCATATGATCTGGTTTCATGGCTATTTCTAATATGCATTTCGAGAGAAAATCTGGTTTGCCAAGATTGGCTTGATTGGATTCTTGGCTACATCTTTTCTACTAGGTACTCAATCTTGGTAAATGGATCCTCATGTGGCTTCTTTGAGTTCTCCAATGGAGTGCGTTAGGGAGATTCCTTCTCACTCTCTCTTTGTTTTGATGGCAAAAGGCATTGGGGATGTTGATCTTTAATCTTGTTGCAATTGGGGTATGTAAGGGTGTGTAGGTGGCAAGAGGCCTCAATCTGGTCACCCATCAACAATTTGTTGATGACACTATTCTATATGGGAAAGCTAAACTGGAAGTGGTGGAAGCTATGAAGAACACTTAGACACCACGCTTACGTATGTGGGCAACTTGTTAATGGCAATGGATCAAGCTTCTTCTTCTTTAATGTTAATTAGGTGCTTCATTCTATGGAGGGTAGCTAATCTTATTGTCTTCTGCATTGACTTGCACCCAAGAAAATACTTGAGGGTCCCTGTCTTCAAGATGATTGCTCACACCTCCTTATGGGATGCCAATTGATGTTTGCAAGGTGAAGATAGAGAATTGGATAGGTAGATGGTTGTTTGTAGGTAGAATCATAATGATAAAGGCTGTTCACTCTGTGATTCCCATCTATTTAATGTTGTTCATTCAATTTACAAAATGGACCGGTCAAGATCTTAATGGATTAATTTTTTGGGTGATGGTTCAAATAATCAGAAAAGAATTCCTCCTGTGAATTTGATTTGGCTTGAAACAGAAAAATCTGTTACTGGTTTGATTTGGCATCAAATGTGTCATGGGACAAAACAAAGCATTGTGGGCTGAATTGATTTGGTGGATGTTTGAGAAACCTTCAATTTTCTGCTGCAAGGTGCTTCGGAAGAAATATTTGGATTGTGATGTTTCAAGTCACATCCTTACTATTGCCAACCCATTGGCAGGATTTGCAAATCTAGCAATTCATGAGTGTGTTTAGAGCTCTGATTGTTGATCACCTTTCTTGGAGCATTTACAATGGCCGGTCTACTTTTTTTTTATCTAGTCAATTTTGCTTCCCATCTTTTGTACCATAAGTTTGAGCAAGTGGATAACACAAAAGTGTCAATTATATGCTTTAACAGACAAATTGATTGCTTACCAATTTTTTGCGTGTTCATTAAGGTTTAGACAATGCCATTAGGCCCCACTTCCTCAATGGCTTGTATGATGATGTTAACAATAACCTGTGCACTCTTCATTTGCTCCTCACAATCCATTACTTTCATAATATCATCCTTTAGGGGACATTGCAATGACATTGATCAAGAACTTATTTTTGGCATCTTTCTATTCTTTGAAAATGATTGACATGCCTATCTTTATCTAGGAATCTTTAATGGGATTTGATGAATTCTCTACAAGTTTTGCCTCTTTTTGTCAATAAGATATTGTGCATTTTCTTTAAACTCGAGCTCTGTATTGTTTTGGAGCCTTCATTTTTCTAATTTTTCTTCACCATTTCTTTCTAGCATCATGATGGAACAACATTGAAAGAACCAAATGTGTTTATCTTTAATATCTCGAGATTTATTTTAAAAGGTCTTTTCCATTGATTCCCTTGTTCTCGTGTAATGGGCTCTTCTTCACATGTGGCCAAAAATAGGCAGTTCTTCATTACAACTTCATGAATGCTATTAGATGAGGAAAGAATTGGCATCCTTGATCGAGATCCTCTTCTCATCAGATGATTACCTAATCTAAGGCAACTGCTTATTTTGTGTGCTTCTGCTCTTTAATATGTTTCAAAACTTTAGATGTTGGCAGAGGTGGATCCGTTTTTCTTTTGCAATGTTTTGTGCTCATTCTAGGAATACCACACAAATGGACTTTCACTTGAAGGTATGATCTTGTATATTGGGCACTATACCTGCAGCGAAGCCAAACATATACCCCACCACCAAACATGTCAACATACTTTTATGATGGTCAATATGGGTTGGGTTTGAAGTAGGATTTGGCCATGGGGCTAGTAACTGACTGCCATTGTAATCCCCTACAACAAGAAGTTTGGAATACAACACATTGCAAACAAATGAAACAAAATCCTTTTTCATCTTAATGTAGAAGAATGAAAGACTTTTAAAACAAGAGTTTGTTTTTAGAAAAAAATTAAGGAAAAGATACCGTAAAAACTTACCTTTAGTCTAGGAATCTTACATAAGATCTATTTGAAAGCAAATCGACCCTTACATGGGTAGATATAATAACCCAGCCTTTTTGGAAACTTCAACGATTAATTTTCAGTTTATATATGCAAATGACAAGCAAGATGAAAGCTCAAAAAGTGAATTTTTGTTTTCAAAATGAGGTTGACATATTTGTCTTTGTGTTTCTTTTTGTTTTGAGGGGGAATTTCAGGTTTAGGATTTTTTATGTTGACCAGTCAATCAATCAAGAGGTCAAAAAAGCCAAAAAAAGAAGAAGATTTGGGTGTCCAATATTGCTTGGGTTTGCCCTTGACCTTCTTAAGTGATCCTGGGTTTGCACAAGTACACTCTGTGATGAAGATGAATGTGCTTTGGAAGACCTTGTCCAAAACTACAGTGGTTCTGTACCAGATCCCAGAGTGAGTTTGAATCAGACCTAGATTGAGTCATAAACCTGATTGAGCTGGTAATGTAGATCCGTAAGGCTAAGAAAATTTTGAAACTTGAACAACAAGCTGAATTTAGTAAAATGACAAAGATAACTTATTAGAAGCAGGGACAAACCAGAAAGTGTTGAGTCAAACTTGTACTTGTGGAGATGAATTCACATAGGACACTTCTTCTCTTGTGAGGTCAAACCCGCACTACAGATATGACCCTTGATTGTTGAAAATCAGGAATTGAATTGAAATTATGTTCTTTCCACTTCCAAACCCCATGGGGTTCCTCAAAGGCCTGAAAGAATTGCACCAACAACTATAAATATAGGTAGCGAGTACATGTTTTGGCATTAGAGAAAAGATTTGTGTATTGCATTGAGGAAAACTAGAAGAATTCAGTTGTTCATAGTTTCTAGAGGTCTGACAAAGTAAAGGAACATTTGTTGTTATATTTACTTTTTGTACCTGTTCTTTCAATTTATTGCATCAATATAGACAAGTAGTTGCTGGTTGGGTTTTCCCCTCACGTGGTTTCTAGGGTAATTTTTTAGTTTTTTGTCTTGATAATTTTATTTCTAGCTTATGTTTTTTTGGATATTTGTGCCTCTTTAATATTGTTACTTGTTGGAGCAATAGAACAACAGTTGAATATTTGTGATTCAAAATTCTACTTTAATTTTATAGTTTACACAATATTTTGTTATTAGATCTGTCTGATCTTTGTGGATTGTACTCTTGTATTATGGCTACTAGAGAACAAAAAGGCTAAGTGGAGGAGTTGAATGAAGAGGCAATTGCATTGCAAACTCATATAAAGTGTCCCTCTGCATGCCCTGGGATCTTAATTGGCAAATTGTAAAGGCTGACAGTGGACAAGGCTGCAATAGCCATTGGAAATATTGAAACATATGGAATGACCTTCAAGGCCATTTATAGAGCCCTATCCTTTAAATGCCTTCTTATAGCACCCTTGTTATTCTCTTTTAATTGCGAATGAAAGAGGATGCTTACACATGAGTGTGGATACTTTTGAACAGCAATTGGAGGGCTCTTTGTTTTCAGAGGAGGTATCTTTGTCTTAGGATGATGTCTAGGAGATTCTGGATTGGCATTTTCGGCAGTGTGGCAATTTCTGGTGTTTGACATAGAAACACTTAAACAGACTTTCGAAACATCACATTTTATCCATCTTCCTTTATCTTCCTTTCAAGAATTGGAAAACATCCTGCATACCATTTTGGTTTTGTTTCTAAGGGGAGGAACATTGTTTGACAACATAAGATCATCTTCAGCATTCAGCAAGCATCTATCATCTTTGCAGGGAGGCTCTACATTGAGGGGGTGCTGCATGGTCTCTCTTCTTCTACTCTCTTATGGGTGGGACTTTTTTCTTGCACAGGGTTCCGTCCATCTTGTAGATCATTGACAGCATTTTGTTTTCATCTCTCTTTCAGGGAGGAGTTTTGTCCCACTAGGTTTTCTCCTTTTCTCCACTTGTGAAATATTGCATTGCGTGGCATTTGTACAAGGTACCTAATATGGCCTTGTAGTCAGGACCTATCTTTGCATCTTGCATTGTTTGCATTTGTGTACATTTTTATTAAGTTGCACTTAAGGGACGGGCGTGGTGTGAAAGGAGTATTTTACATAGCATGTTCATCACTTGGGTCTTAATCACACATGGTACTTAAGTTTACCCAGGGTACACAAATAGGTCCTAGGAATCATTCTAGAAGTCTTGGCTGTCATGTGATCATACCTTATCATATTTACTTCTTGTTTCATAGGTTATCTTGTTAGTTGTCTCAAGTCATAAGATTAAGACATGTCATAATCTTATGCCATCTTTTGTTCACCTTGAACTATATAACCATGCCCCCCCTTTGTAATCTCATTCATGTTGTAAGCAATCTATCATTTGCATCCTTGATAGAATAACATTATTCTTTCATTGCTGATCTCTCTTGTGCTTTTTATGAAGTGCCTAGAGGGTGGCTATAATCTTTAGCCAATCTTCTATGGTATAGACTCTAGAGCATTCTATACCAACTCTTACAGCTACTAATGACCCTCTCCGATTGCACCTTTTACAGTGCTAGTGCCAGTTATAAATATGACTAATGCCAGAATTCCTGTACATTTATTCTTCCTCCACATTTGACACATGGGTTGTTACAGAGTCATTCTAGGTTTTGTTAGCAACATCTGGCAATCACTTTGAGAAAGTCGTGCTAGAAATGGCCAGTCTAGCATCAAATATGATCCACTTGCCATCCTTTAACCATTGCATGAAATGCTTCTTACTTGAACGTTTCCTGCTTATCTAGATATTCCTAATTTGGTCACTGTTAATGACTGAATGTATAAATAGTATACAAGACATCATACTTAGAAAAGAATGTGAGCATTGATGCTACTATGCCTGCAAAGTTATTCTTTCTTCACCTTTGGACTTCCCACTGACATTCATTTTAGACTGGAACTCAATTCCTCAGAAACTTTTGGCAATCATTGCAAGTGCTGCTAGAAAGTGACAGTCCAGCATTGAATATGGTTCACTTGCCATCGTATGGGCCAATGAATGAAACACTTATTTCTTGAATTCTTCCACTCATCTTGGCTATTCCTGATTTGGTTGACGTTGATCATATATTATGCAAAGCTTGGCACTTAAATTACACGAGAGTGAAAGTGATATTGAAGTTCTCCAATACCTAAAGAGGTTGATGCAATCCAAAGTACAATTAACATAAATTACAGTGTTAGGAGAACCAAAATCATCTCACTTTGGATGAAAATTGGGGGTTGGACAGAAAAATTTCAAGATAACAGAGTAATATTGGAGTACAAACACTTAGAAATGTATATCTGCATAAGAAGAAACAAGAAATTCAGGACAAAATATGAAAAAAAGGAGCAAAAATCTTATTTCTTACCAGCATTAGAGTTAGAATCTGCAATGTATAACGAGGGGAAAGTGAAAATAGGCATAGAGCTCACCTACACGAGATATGAATCTTAATAATATTGGACCATGGAATAGTTTAACTTAAAGCTTTTTTGTGTATTATTGTTTTATTTTGTCTTATAGCTTTTGTAAACATTTATTTTTCAATTTTACTGCAGATGTTGATAGCTATGTAGCGGTAATCAATCTGATGGAATATATGTTTTTTAACTTACTTTTGATTCTTATTTCTTTCTCTGTTCTCTTCTTTTTGTACAGTTGATTTGAGTTATTTGTGGAAGTCTTTAGGCTCTTTTTACTTGAGTTTTCTTTGTAATTTGCTATCTCACCCTACGTTACTGTATATGTTAAAACTTAATTTTATTGAAAGCTTTTTTATTAAAATCATTTGATGCATAATAAATTGGTTTCCTGTTTCCAATTTCTCTCTTTTGTAGAGGTCAGATGGGCTTGACCAAAGAGGAACAACAGAAAGCACAGCAGGAAAGACTTAGGCCAAATGGAGAAACTTTTCCAGAGAAAGGTGATAATGGAGTTGGATTGGAGAAAGGTGAGAAAGCAAGTGGGTTGGGCACTGAAAACAGTGAAGCGATAAATAGTAACCAGAATGATGTGATAAGTAACACAGGTTGTTGCCAGGGTGGCAATGCTATTAATTGCTGTCAAAATTCCGCACCTGAAGACAATGTACGATCTGATGAGTTGGATTTGAAGGCCACTAGTAGGAGTGTTGAATATGTCAAGGAAAATATTAATGCTACTCGGTCCTCCAATTGTTGGCGCGGAGTTTCTCAATGGTTTGAGACGTGGGAACGTGAAGACACATTTGCAGCCTTGGCAGTTATGGGAGCAGTTGCATCAGTTGCTGTGGCTTATAGTTTTTACAGGAAGTCAGGTTGATTGATCAGTGGAGATGCAAATAGCCGGGATGCATGCTATATGTGAATTAATTTATCCATTAACACGTCCTTTTTCCCCTACATTTAAAAAAGCTCGCATAAACAAATTGTTTTCCTCACGTTATTATTTATAAACACAGTGGTATAGAGATAACAAATAATAGCTCATTAAGATCTTAGTACAGTTTTCTTTTAGGAGAACTGCTATATTTGTTCTTCATTTTTGAACTATTAAGAGCCGATTATTTTATGTATATTTGGTATGGGTTTGAGAAACATGGGATATGTAAAGCTACAATTTTTTCTTTCATTTGATAGCAGCAAATAAAATATTAGTTTTATTTTACAAAAAAGTGATTTGTCCCAGAAAAACATCAGAAGCCGACTATAAGGAATGGGTCTATCTCATAGAATGGATTTTTAAGCTTTTGAAGAATCATGCAACCCTAGAAAATAACAGTGGCAGTTCGATGGGTGAGTCTCAATGCTAATTATGTCTTTTTAAACTATAGATACAATTGCTTACCAACATGCACTATGTTTTATGCAAGGTTGCACGGGGAGGGGGGTGCTTGGGTACTTAGGGTACGGGTATTTTCCAAAATAGAGGACGGGGGTACTTGGGTACATCAATTTTTTTAATATAATTTAATAGTTTGTAGAAAATCTAAAAATATAAGTCATGACAATGAGTTTTCAAAACAAGAACAGTGCTAAAGTTTGCAGATTGTTTGTAATAGTAATATATGCTAAATGTTTAGATGCATAACAGAGAAGGCAAACTTTAAAGTTTACACATGAACAAGAAGATCATAAATCATATAACAATGACAAATTGCACAGTGATAACTTCTAACTTGAACAGCGATAAAATTTACTGCTAATCAGTATTGTATCAAAGTTTCAAACTGATCATGTATTGAGTTAAGTTTGACAAACAAGAAGCTGATACGGAAACAGAAAACTGAAACAAAAATCAGAAATCTTAATCAAGGTCCTTAGCTATGATGCTCTCCACCGAGTACCCACTGAGTACCCGGTACTTGTGTATGTGCACCAGCACCCGGTACGCGTCCCAGGGGTATGGGTATGAGTACCCGTGCAACATAGGTTTTATGTATGTTAATTTTGACTTCAGCGAAATATTTTTGCTAAATTTGTTCTAAGAAGAAACAAGTGATCTTTCTTTGTTAAATAGTATTGAGTATTGAATCATTTAATCACAGTTGTTATTGTTCATAACTTCCGCAGCTGAAAAAGCATACATACAGCACACTGTAGCTATAAATAGAGTTTAAACCATGTGATAATTCTTTAGATATTTCATTAATATTTCCCACAGAATTCTCTCTAGCATTTGCAGATACATGAGAATCATATTTTGAAGACTGTAGATACATTTACCACTGCGTTGGGGAGTGAGGAAGCTTATATTCGTTCATTTTCTTTTCATCGAATTTAACTGCGTTGGATAATTTTTTTCTTTGATATGGACAGTAAGTCATTTTTATGCACTTTTTGTGGATGATGCATATGCTGGTTGTGAAAAGGAGAAAATTGATTATATGGCTGACGGAAAGGTCAGAAAGATACAAATTGTGGAAAAAAGAGAAAATTGATTATAATGTTGGCAACAACTGTCAATGTCTTACTGACCTTTGTTGTTAAGCATGTTGCCTGAAAGCAGGTTAAGTTAAAAGAATATTTTGGTGAATGCACATTCTAATGGGCTAAAAAGATGTTTGAGAATCTAGAAAAAGTTAATGGAAATGTCACAAAACCTTACCTGGTTAATGTGGGCTGAATACACCAAAACAGGATGCTTTCTTAAAGTGCGTGAAAAACCGAAATAAGAGAATGCTGTCATAGGGTCCTGTTGTGAGGTTTCACATCACCCCATTTCATGGGGACCCCCCGTCCTAAATTTTAGAGCTTAGATTTTGCCTTACCTCTCGACTTGGTTTTGATTGCATGGATCCCAATGATAATGATGGTTTGATTTGCAATATGGTTATGATTTCGAAATTTTGATAAGATGATGAACGTGGTTTGAATTTCGTATGGTGGGATGGTTTCATTTTGCAAATTGACAAATTTCTTACAAGGCAAAGGAATTTTATTGTTCATGGCAGCTTGCCAATATCATGGAATTTCGATTTTGTGCTAATGGGATAAGCAAGTTGCTAAATCTGAGATTCTTTGTTAAAATTTCTCAATTGCTCATGCTTGAAAATTCGAAAATTTGAAGGCAATGAGATGATAAAATTTTCTTGCCAATTTGCAATTTCCACCATGAATTTTCGATTTTGATTTTGGTGATTAATTGGGGATTGATATTCTGAGAATTCATTTTCGAAATCCTCGTGTCTTGGGTTTAAATTTGCTTTGAGCAATTCAATTGCACTGAAATCCATTTTGCAAATGAAGTGATGGCTAGAAATTTCGATTTTTGTTTTAATGGCTGTCTTGGACAATTAAAAAATGACAAATCTGAAACTACATTGCCTTATTTCATCTTCCTAAATTCATTGTGGCTTTATCAAAATTGCATTAGGGGGATTTTTGATTTTCAAAATTTCCATTGGGCAAGGCAATTCAATTTCATTAAAATCAGTTTGCAAATATTGATAACAATTTTCGATCTCATGTTGATTGGATTATGAAATGTTTGAAATGATCAAAATCTGGAAGTGCATTGCAATTTTCGATTTCCTAAACAATTATTTTGGCATTTTCGAAATTGAATTTGGTGGCCTTTTAATTAGATTTGGAAGGATATATTTTACAAAATCGAAATTGGACATTGGATTTCACAAACGGCCCTAGCACTTTGTTAATTTTGAAGCATATCTAAAAGATTTTTTATTTTATTTTCGAAATTAATTGTTTCTTTGCCAAAGTCGGCCTTGCTTTGCATAAATTAATTATTTTATTTTGGCAATTTATGTAGGGGGGTCGGCCCTGTATTTGGGCTCCAGCGGCGGCTATATATGGAGGGCGGAGTCCTTCAATTTTTCACACAACCAATTTCGATTCTCAAGCTTTGCATTGAAGGAGCGAAATATCAGTCCTTTGGCAGTGAAATTCTTCATAAATTGGCGACTTTTTATCAAAGTTTTGGTAGCGAGTTGAATCCAAGAGTGGCGGCCTTATTTGAGGCCTGATCTGGGCAGAATTCAGAACAATTGGGGGCAGGTTCGAAGGTGAAAAGAGGGCAGATTCGAAGGTGGAGTCCAGCAGCAACCAAAATTAGATTGTGGTGGTCATATTCATGCATCAGACCTGGGCATTTTAGGGAGCATTTGAATAAGTTTTTAAGGCCGATTTAGGGTCAAAATTCAACATTTTCGTCAAGGAAGAAAGCAGAGACTTATTGATTATAATTTGGAGGCCCCTTCTTATGCATTTTGGCATCCAAAATTGAGGTTTTGAAGGCCTTTTTCCAACGTTTTAAGACAGATCCGAAAATGGAAATATGAACATGTTGATCTCAGAATTTGGTAGAAGAGGGATTGTTGATTTGAAGTGCAATTCCAGATTTCATCAAGAGGGTGAGTTTAATTGTTTGAGGCCTCATCTTAGATTTTCGAAAGATATTTGAAGAGGAAGTTTTGGGCCATATTATTAGAATTGTGTAGATAGAGAGATTTTTGGGTAGAGTTGTGATTTTGAATAAGGCAACTGAATCAAGGAGGAATTCAAAATTTCATAGTCGGTGAGTGGCCTATCTTTCTTCTTTCTTCTTAGTTGTTTTCGTTTCATTGGTATTATTATTAAGTGTTGAAGATTAGTTTCAAGAGTAGAGTTAGAAGTTTGGTCATTAGGTTGATTACTCGATTGTCTTGATTAGCTTATTCTCTCAAGTTCTTGCTTGCATTCCATCATTTCATCATAGGAGGAAGATTTGAGTGATAAGTGTAGTCCATCTCATAGGAAATGGCGGGGAGTGATAAGTGGTAGTCCCACCCGTAGGGAGAAGATTGGAGTGATAAGTGTAGTCCATTTTAAGGCAAAGGTGGGGAGTGATAAGTGTAGTATTCCATCATTTCATCATTAGGAGGAAGATTGGAGTGATAAGTGTAGTTTCACCATCATTGTAGAAAAGACGGGGAGTGATAAGTGTTTAGGATGGCGGATGCCAATGCAAGCAAGCGACCCAAAGGAACTAATGCTAAAATAAGAGACAAAGAAGTCATGATACCCAATTCCAACTTCCGCTCAAAACTGAGATACGTTGGAGACACCAACATTGGTACCCTTGATATGATTCAATTAAGAAAGAGGTTGAGAGACAGCTAGTCCCCTGTGGCAAAGAAGATCAATAAGTATGGATTTGTGCAAGGAAGTGTTCAGTCTACCCCAGCAGCAAATAGAATACAACAGGTCAAAGTATGACAACTTCATTGTACTTCTCAACCGGATCCTAGTGTTTGCTCAAGGTACACAGTTTGATCCTTGGATGTTTTATTTTATTGAAGGCATTGGAAATGGTAAAGGAAAGATTGATTAGATTAGGATTATTAGCATGAATTTAGAGTTGCAACTTAGATAGTACAAAATCAGAGGCAAATCTACATGGGGTCCTACTTTTTCAATTCGAGTGCAAGACTATTAGTGATGCTTTGCCAGTCGAACCAAATCCAATTGGGGAGATGCACTACACCACTATGGTTGACGCAGATGCTTATGCCAAGAAGTGAGGTTGTGGCAGTTCGAACAGTTGAGGGCATCCAAGGGTTAACCAAAGAGGGGGGCTATGAATGTGGAGGTAGTTGATGAACTTAATGATTATTTCAAATTAAGTAGTAGGTGGGTTGTGGAACGATCAAAGAGATATGGCCAAGGCAGGTGCCCCCAAAACCCAAGAGTATTCAAGCAGAGAGGAGATGCATGCAAATTGAATTCAAGTAGACAGGTTGGAAAGACCATGAAAGTTAAAGAAGGCAAGGATAATGAAAGAGGAAAGCGAGGTGAAAGGTTTTGGGAGGTCAAGTTTGATTTCAAGGCGGTGGCCAAGAGCAAGGCTCTCAAATTGCAAGAAGGTTCACATCCAGGCAGGCCACCAAGGTCAAGGCAGGATTACCCTAAGTGCATGGATACCTCACCCTTTCGAGGTCAGGACATCAAGTACAAGCAAGTTCAAGTGGTGATGAGAAAGTTTCTAAGGACAAGCTCAAGCATCCAAGGCTTCACCTCATCTCAAGGATTAAATGAATTTATAAGATAAAGGTTGATGAGGTGGCAATTTCATGTGCATGCAATCAAATCATGCAAAGTGTCCTATGTTCTCATTGGTTGACAAATTATTGTAATTTTCTCATTAGCCCACAGAGTTGGTGCCCTCATGTAATTGGTTGAAAGATGGTAACCCTAATTAGGGTTTGTAAGGTTTAATCTTGGCCCTTGATTTTGCCTCTTAATCTTGGCCACTCGTCGTAATTTTGGGCCTCTATATAAAGCCATTTGTTCTCATTTGTAAAGGGTTGAATAAAATTGTTGCTAATATAATACCAAAATTGCTTCTCTTGTCATTGTTGTGTCTTGCATGGTGATAAAGAACACTTGGTGTTATTGCATGGTTTCTACTTCCAATAGTTAAAGTTAGATTTCATTGAGTTGTTAGAGTAAATTTTCATTTTCAAGCAAGTGTTAGAAGTAAGAGTAGAGATAGATGGCTAGTTGTATGGTGATGTTGGTAAATGTTTGATAGGGATCTTTATACTAGGCCACTAGCATCTTGGCGGCTTGTTGAGGAGCTTTGTGTGGTAATCTAGTCTTGTTTCCCTTTGAATCATTGCATCTATGGAGGTAACGCCGTTGGCAAGCTTTCATTAGGTTGATCCCAGTCCATTTGCCAATCTTTCCATTCCACAGGAGTAGTAGTAAAGCAGTCAGTAGTTTAGTAGTGAGAGTTTGGAGAAACAAAGTTAGAAGTGACATAAATTTGAAGTTGAGAAGTTGAAGTTCGAAAGTTTGAAAAGCAAAACTGGAAGTGATATAAATTGAGAGATCATTTGAAAGAGTTGCAAAGCTAGAATTCTCATCATCATCATAGTGAGAGTTAAAACATCTTCAAATGAACAACGTAAGCTTGCCGAAGTGATTACTAGCAAATCACATTTATATAATTGAGTTAGTATCCACAGGTGTAAGGAACCTTGGAGTATCCTCGTATACTTTTCAAGAGAGGGTTGAGTGTTTGGTACGCTGTATCAAGTATTCAATTGCTATATGTTATGTAGTGGTACAAAACTGACATCAACAGGTCCTTAATCATCCATTCACATCAACAGAATGCTTGTTACACAAATTGCATTCCTGATTATCAAAAGAATGCTTGTTACATCATAGGATGAGTTATCATCCTTTCTGATCAGAAGAATCTAGTGGAGTGATTTGACACTACCTTTACATCTTTGCTGTTTATTTGTTTTTGATTAAAAAAGCAGCCAAACAAGGGGGCCACCCCTTACATGAACAAGGCCTGAAGGTGAGAAATCAAACCATCAAATAGCCCAAGGCAAAAGAAACAACACAGACTAAGAAGAAAGAACACATCACAAAGGCTTTAGCCCAAAAAGAAAGGGCCAAACTCACACCATGAGAGAAGAGCGTGAGTTTACATCAAATAGTAGTATTTATTTGTTAATTAGTATTTGTTTTTGATAGAAGTGGTAACTTGTACCACTAAGTTTTATTATTATATATATAAATTTAAATATATCTTTTTTACAACTCTGGTTCAAAGAGCATAGGTAGTAAAGAAACAGTTAAAGAAAACCTCTGGTCTCGCTCATAGAGAAACCTAAAAAAGTAAGTCTCCAATAGTTACAAAATGAGGGGACGACCAAAATAACAATGTCAATATCAACCATTGACCTGAGGAATATATTGAATACAAAACCCAACCCCAAAAGACTATCCAGGGGATGTAGTACAACATTAACCCCTATATATAATATTGCTAGAAGTTTCACCAGGATTTTTATAATCAAGATCCACCATAATAGGATATAGAACTGTTGCTCCGATGGGCTAGACGACCAATCTTCTTCATCTGAGAGGAAATCCATTTCATCCTTACGAGGATGAAGCAAGAGTAGATACCTAGCTTCAAAAACCACAAGAGCTATCCCTAATTTCTCATGTAACCAAAGGAAAAACAACTTTGCAGGCCTGCATTTTGCTTAGTAGATAACTCAACAAACAAAGAGTGACATAACAAATAAGAAGGAAATCCATCATATATAAAAGCAACGACTGTCCTTGCAGATATAATTAGAACTTGAAACATATACCAAATCATTTATATTGCCTCAGGAAATAAAATTATCTCACATGACACATTTCAGATGTCATGGCAAAAATGGAAAATCAAATGTGTAAATCATATTGCCAATTAATGGCGTACCAAGTAAATGATGAAATCTCCCTCCTGCAGATAATAATCGGCTGGCAACCAAATGAGAGGTCCCATCTCATAAATAACAAAGCAAATGAAACACCTACTTACCTGATTACAACGAGCATGAACTGTAGAGTAAAAGAGGCCCACTATTAAATCAAAAGAATTTGCTTGTACCAGATTCCAAAACACACATGAGAAATTATAGAAAATGAAAATCCTGAGTGCCACGTATAATTATGTTGAAGCCAATGTCACCACAATAAATCCGAACATAAACTGTAATGAGGACAATCATAACCAAAACAAGTTTGGAAAAGATTCAGCCCAGGAGAGCATATGGTTCCTAAAACATATCAATAACAGTTAAGACACAATGCCCATGTATAATATAAACCACCTTTTTTGTTAATGAATTCATCATGTAATCTGTATGAGCGATAGCAAGCCAATTAAACCAGCAAGAACTTCTAATCACATGTAATCTGATTCCCAAAATCCTTGGCAGTACCAAATCAACATACCAATAGCAGTTGACAAGACTAATCAACAGAGAGGGAAGGACCAAACGATTGCAAAATCTGAGATCACGATGGAGAAGGGGGGTCACTATCAAATTCTGAATAAGATAGGCTTTTATCAAGGGCGAAATTAGCCATTCTATCAACCATACTGTTATTCACCCTATAGCAATGTTGAATTTCATAATAGTGGAAAGATTGGAGACGAAGTTGAATAATGTTCAAAACATACTGCAATGACCAGGTACAAGATTTACCAGAGGTGACAGCTTTCACAGTTATCATAGTCACCCACAATCTTGAGCTTATTAATATATAAAGAGAGCCATTTCTAAACCATATTTCAATGCCATAAATTCCGCAAAGTTATTAATATCGGTACCAATGCAGGCACAAGCAAGCTTGACAATAGAGCCGCATGCTGACCTAATGACAATTCCAATACCACATTCCTTTGGATTCCCACATGAAGCCCCATCAAAGTTTAATTGAAACATATTATCAGAAAGATTTTCCCATTCCAACATAATATGTGTGTTCACATTCCAACACAATATGTGTGTTCACAGATTGAACAGAAGAGACCGATCCTGGAACAGGAAACTTGTGCAATAAATAATATAATTTTTGCTAATGTTACAAATAATTATACATCAAATAGTAGTATTAAAATAAGATGTACAATGAGAACTTAATTACATTAATATTGTAATATTAATAAAATATATTATAGTATATTATCAATAATAAACTATCTTATATTTTTAGGACGTGGCTAAGTTCTCTACAAAATGTACTGTTGACCAAATTTCAAAAAATGGAAAACATAACTGATTTTCACAAAATTTTCACCCATCTGTTCTTCATGATCTGCATATTTTGTGGTCGAAAACTATAAAAAATTTGCAAAAAAATTTCATATTCGCAAATCTGAAAAAAAAAGTTTGACATTTTTTTAATTTTTAATACATTTTATAAAGAACTTAGCTACTGCCATATTTTTATACCTGTTATATGTTTTTATCATATACATGACAAAATATAGAACATATCAATGCTAACAATTGCACTCAATTAAAGGTAACTTAAAGTTAAGTAACAAGTAAGTGAACTATTAAAAACAAATGTGACTTAAAAGTTAATCAACAAGTAATTTAAAAACAAATTACAGTAACCACCCCAAATATAACAAAATAATCTACTTCAACTTTATGACACTTGACACTCCAAATGTGCATCTTGAGCATATTAAGGATTGTCAATATGGTATGATGGAAATCTTAGACATTTGTGATTGGCATTACCTTTTAGGTGTGCCTTTTGTTGCAATCTAAGGGCCACGTTTCCACTATCCTACATTTGTTTATAAGCTCGATCTTAGATGAAGAAGGGTAAATGGAAAGGTAAACAAGACATTGACGGCTGCGAATGTCGTGTTATGTAGACGTTTCACAATTTGCTTTCAAAGGGACACATTTGCATTACCTTCCACAAGTGTATATGATGGTAGGTGATGGGATAGACACTCTTAGAGTGATAGTGAATCTTTCAACTACCAAAATCTTTGATACATGGAGAGAAAGCTTGACTGTGTTATGTAACTTTGATAGGAGATTTGATAATAAATAAATAAATATAATGGCTTATATATCGGTTAATTTGAATTGAGTACAATATAATTGAATGTTTATAAAAACAAAAATTAAACATTAGATGAAATCCTAGGTGAGGATTAAGCTAGATCATGACAAATCTCTTCATCTTATGCTAAGAAAGAAGATGATTTAAATATAGAAAAATATTCTTAAGTTTAGCTTAAGTGAATAAAATAAAAGAGGCTCTAATTAATGAATGATTAGTTAATATGGCGATTACTTATTTACTCCAATACCCCTTTAGTACAATTTAAGAAGTAGCTAAACATCTAATGATGAATGCAATAATAGATGCATGAGCGAGTCTAATTTACAAGCTTAGATGAAGTATCCATGTACACTCATGAATCTCTCATAATCAAAGAACAGGAAAAAAATTAAGGAAAAAAAAAATACTTCTCTTAAAAAGAGAAAATGAAATAAATGATGCAGTGAAAACAAACTAGATAAGACTCTCCCAAGGATTTTTTTTTTGTCAGATTAGTAGAATAGATGTCTTCCCAATAGGAGAGAGAAAAAAAAGGATATGAACCCTCCATAAAGAAGTAGCTCATGTATCAATGCTGAAAGCTCAAAGACAAACATGATTCATTGTCTACAGACAATGTCTCTTTTTAGAAAGAAATAGATTTGTTAGGTGATTGGAGAAGTCATTGCCATAAGTGGGATGGATACAAAATTCAAATCCAAATGACATTTATCTTTGAAAACCACTAAAATATCCACATGTTAGAATGAGATGGCGTCAATCCAAAATGTTGTGAAGAATGATGTAGAGCAAGCTTTAAACAAAATGATGATGTACCTACAGTGATGACCTGACTCTCATGAAAGAGATGAATTTTCTCAAAATAATCCTCCACATCTATAGTATGGGACTTCACTATCAAGGGTGATATGTTTGCAAAACATAAATTCCAAGTAGCCATGTTTGGAAGACGATGAATGTTCTTTTGCATTGAAACAATAAGGACCATGAATGTGGTGATACTAATCTAATCAGGAACAAAAGAAGATGGAGATTAGGTCTTGATATAAAGAGTAGGAATTGGGAGACAATATTCTAAACCATCTGACCTAGTTCCTCTAAAGTATCATCATCAAAGGGTATGCAATCTAAATCACCAAGGGGTATATGACAATTTGCAGTAGTATACTCTAGGAATGGAGAGATATGAGAGTCTCCATGAATATCTGAAAGTTTAGTCCAAAGTGTGAGGGGACAACCAATGTTTGATAAACATACATAGTGTCATGATCAGTACGAGAACAAATCAATCCTACAACATAGTCAATAATATTACCCAAAGCTGATCTACTCCTTGGTGCGCCTGGTTGAATTGCGAGAGCATAAATATTATATTAAGGATTAACCAACCTAAAATGTGTTGATGCTATTTTGCAAAGATTCATAATTATCCCTTCTTAAGATGACCATATAAGAATAAACGAAAAGACCCATGATACCAACTCAAATGATTAAATTAGAGGGCTATTACTAGCCTCAATGCGTGCAAAGTAATTCAAGTGAATTCATCTCATGTAAACATATCCATTCCAAGTGTTAAGATGTTCAAGTAATTGATCATAATGTGGAATTGAAAAAAAAAAGACACCTTAGACAGATTCAACGAACACATCATTTGTTTGGAGTGCCATTGCTTCAACAAATGGATGGAGGGGACAGTAGTACTAGCTCTACAGAAGGCATCCTTTTCTAAACTTTTGCTGAATGGCCTCGTCAAAGATTGTATTTTTCTCAGCCTAAACAATGCTTACAGTCCAAATATCCTGAAGACATACCTCCGAATATGGTATCTATACACACTTTTTGATGAGAAAATATTGGATTCTATTGTACAAGATTCTATTGACAGTGGGGATGGTTTGCCTATGTTCTTTTTTCCCTTCCTATTTTCAGATTCAGGATGTTGCTAAGCTGATTGGGCTTATGCCCTGTTTATAAGGCTGTAATGGATACACTGGTGACTATTTTAGCAGATACTTGTGCTACGAGTTATGAACTTATGAAGGCTTTGTTGTGTAACTAGAAAACCACAATGAATGCTTTACTAGAGATAGAGTGTTTTTTAGCCAAAAATATATAGAAGTCAGGCTTTAAAATTTTGACAGCACAACACAGAAGGAAACAAAAAGAAGAGAGGCAAGGATGAAAGTATTAGAATGTCACCTATATTTGATGATGATGTTGAGAATTAAGACAACAAAGGAATTTAGAAGGGAGCAAGCTAGAAAATTTAGAAGGGAGCAAGCTTGGCATATAGTTTAGAAATGAGATGCGACTATCTATAGATCCATAAGCCAAGGAACAATTGAGGATAAAGTTTAGCATAGACAAATATATAAGCATTTACTGACCAATAAGATCCTCATGAATCCAGAATAGAGAAGGCAACAAATATATGGGGTCTCTTTACTTTATGAGATGGAATGAAGCTTGTTAACATGGATGGAAAAAATGGCGTTCCCCTGAACCTAGAAAGGCCATAAATGCATGACTTCCAGATAGAAGAATGTTACAAATTCAAGATTGCACTATTAGATATATTTTCAATCGTGTGTATTTCTATGAGAGACACAATCTTGGCGAAGTCCCTGCTGCAGATCTCGTCCAGGCTTCCGTGGCTGATTTACGTCTTGCTCTTGATGCAACCCTTGCTGCTGTTCATAATCCTGATGATGCTTTGGCTTCTGACCAGGGGGACATTTCTGCCCCTCTACTTCTGTCATGGCTCTACACCAAGCATCTGCTGACGCTGCTCAGCCCCTTCAGCACTCTGTCTGTTGTGCTGACAGCTGCCCCAGCGGAATCTCTTTCGATGGGGAACCTAAAGATAGTATTGTCTGGACAGTTGTTAGAAAGTGGAGGAAGAACTCTTGCCTCTCCTCTCATGGGGTGTTAGTTTGGCCCGTTCTATTTAGGCTTAAGCCTTTGTGCTTTATTTTGTTAGTTCTGTTTTTCTTGTCAGCACCTGCTATGCTGACTATGTGCTGTCGATGGCCTGCCAATCTTTGATAGGCTTTGCTTTGTTATGGGTTAGCCCCTTATTTTTGACTGCTATTAATATAAAAACTATATCTGTGCTTGCATTATGCCTGGACACCACTGATAAAGAAAATCTTTCAATTAAGGAAAAAATTGCACAAAGATATCTCGATTAACACTCGGTAAATTTAAGATGTTTATTGAAACATGCTCGGTTGATAAAAAATGGATTTGAATAAAAATTCGTAGTGCTTTGTTTTCATTAAAAACATGTGTGGAAAATGTGGATATGCCTATGTAAACAAACTGTTTAACAAAGTGTCTTGTACAGATTTGTTCATCTAGAATACCATAATACCAATATATGCTAAGTTAGCAATGTGGAGATTGCGCGAGAGGTATTTGATAAATTGCCTCTGAGAAATAAAGTGCCACATTGGAAGATGAAGTGATTGTGGAATATGGCTGAATGCTCGCTGGGCATTTTGAAATTTCAAAAATTACTTTGAAAGTGAAAAATATAAAACAATAACGATAAGGCAAAATTTTGGAGAAGAAGATAATTTTTAATGTTTATGAGGTTAAACATAGTCTATAGGACAGTCTGTTAAATTAAGTCAACTTCAGTAACTTGGTTCTTTTCTTGTGCAAATTGATGATGAGCACCCCCAACATCTCAATGTACTCTCACTGAATGTAAGATAAGGGAAAAGTTATAAAAGTGAGTTTCATTTGTAAAAAAAAAACTTTTTTTCCTGCTGAGTTCTCTACATTGAATTTAAATAATATTTGTTTTTCTGATTCAACATTTCTTTCTGAGATTGATTATTTTGATGTTTAATAAGTATCCTTATTTCCTCATATAATTTGTTCTAACTTCTTTTACCATTTGCTCAATAAATGTTCATTGTTGATTTCTTTTTTCCTTTCCTTTCTTTTCTTTTCTTTTTCTGCTTTTCTTTTGTTTGTCTTTTTGTACTCTCCAAATAAAAGTATTTGAAAATTTAAAAGTCCATCATACTAAGGAGTTGCACCTCTCAAATGTAGAGGAGGCTTATTAATCTCACAACGATTTTTTCAATTGTTGGTGCATTATGTTTTTATCTGTTGGGTGATGCTAATGATTTTCATACTGAAAAAATTGTTAACCAACACTTGTTGGTGACTCCATTGGGGGTGCCATCATACAAGGGAGTTGCCCCTTTCAAATGTAGAGGAGGATCATTAATCTCACAATGATCTCTCCAAATGTTGGTACATTGTGTTTCTACCTCTCGGGTGAGTCCAATGATTTCCGTACTGAATAAATTGTTTACCAACACTTTTTGGTGACTTTGCTAGGGATGAATCAAGGTACCTCCCCAAGAAAAGAGGTTGGTGACTTTGTTTGAAGATCAAGCACATAATAAGTATTCAAAAAAGAAAAGAAAATCGAGAAGCAACTTTTGCTAACAATTCCATGAATCTTAGCAATGAAGGGTGAGGTACTTTTGTCCTTTTGGAATCACATTAAAGAGTATTTCTAAAGTTGAAAGAATGAGGCTAGACTCTTCACAATTTAATAAATCTAGTTACTAATTAAAATTCTATAATCCACAACATTTCAGGGAAAAGGACAAAGGGACAACATGGGATGCATTTCTTGAATGTTTCCTAGAGAACCATTTTTAAGGGATGACAAGAGACAACCCTATGTGTGTGCATGTGTATCTATGTATATATCTATATATATGTATATGTGCATGCGTGTGTGTGTGTGTATATATATATATATATATATATATTTGTGTGTGTGTATGTATACACATATATGTATCTACACACGCACACGTGTACACACACATATATGTATATGCACATGTATGTATGTATGTATACATGTGTGTATACATACATAAATACATACATACATATAGAGAGAGATATATGTCAATAATCGATAATGTAAGAATTTGCCTAAGGCAAAGAATAGAAACCAAGATCTAGAAGCTCAAGAGATAGCACAAGAGAGACAAAATATGATATGATCAATGATCAAATAATGAAATAGATAGATGATTGATTTTACAATGTAGGAGTGCCTAAATATATAGGCAATGCAATAAGACTACATGATAAGGAGATGATAAGATATCACCCACACAAGGTGGAATCACATGTCCACCAAAGGTGGATCATCCTCCAATATGCAATAAAGTATGTGCATTGGATTATGATGATAATGTGATAAGAGCACTAAAGGTGGATCTCACAAACAAAGAGGTATGTGATGACACCTAAAGTGGAGATTCTCCTAACCATGTGCTAAAATGAAATGCAAATTCTTAAGTGTCTCAAAGACAACTAATTATGCAAATGCATTATCCTAAGTAAACTTAAGTAAAGTGTAATTAGTAAATACTTAATTACACCAACACCCCCCCTTAAGTGCAACTTAGGGGAATGCACTTAAGCTCACAATGCAAGATGGGTCCCGGCTACTAGGCCATGTTAGGTACCCATGTACAATATGCAAGAACAATGCAATCTCTCATAAAGTGGAGAAAGAGGGAAAACCTCATGGGAAAAAACCCTCCCCCAAAAAAAGAGATGAATACAATAATAGAAGATGAGAGAGAAGACCTCATATGAGGAAAATATCCCCCCCATAAGATAGAAGAAGGGGAAGAGAGACCAAGTAGCCCCCCCTCAATGTAGAATGAACACCAATGGTAGATGCTCCAGGCTCGATGTAGAAACTGCTCCAGGTGTGTAGAACAACATTCCTCCCCTTAGGAAGAAACAAGACCAAAGGTGTATAGGTGAAGCCTCCTCCCCAATCTCTAGGAAGAAACCTCAAAAAGTATGGAATCTCTGAAACCTGCTCAAGTGTCCCTATGTCAAAGCTGAAAGGTGCCTCCTCCAAATCATGTGTACTAAGCCACTCTGCTGAAAAAGACAAATCAGGTTCAACTGAGGATGAATGTAGAACATGTACCAAAGATCCAAGTATCTCCTCTGAAGAGAAAGTGACCTCCTCCAACTGCTGTATCAAAGTATCCACAATCACGTCACCCTCAAAAGAATGATCAAGTAGAGAATGAATATGAGGGTTAGCATGTTCCCTCGCAACAACTGAAGAAGGATCATCTTCACCAAAGAGAAGATGAATATCATCAATGAAGTCTCCCAAATCTGAAGTATAGGACTCCACAAACAAACCTGCAATGTCTATCAAGTAGTCATCCCATGGAACCAAGTCTGGAAGACAAGGAATATCCTGCTACACTGAATCACCTAAACCCATGGCTGTGTGAATGCAAGCATCATCAGGAGCAAGAGTAGAAGTAATCTCAATAGGAGGAGATGAAATAGAAGGCTCAAGAACTTGATCATGAGTGAGAATACCCAAGTTCAAGTAGCCAAAACTCTCCTCAAAATCTGAATCATCACTGTAATCATCATATGCTGAAGACTCACTGTCTGAAGAATCACTATCATCAAGAGGAACAAAATCTGCAAAGGAGTACAACCGAGAAGAGTGATCCACTATCCCCGTAGCAATAACTGCTCCACTCTCCAAGTCCTTGATGAAAATTGAATCAGGTGTAAATTCCACAGTCTTCTTTGTAGCACCATTTGTGATTTGATAGATAGAAAGAAGGTTATTGGTCAAGTGTGGAACACACAACACATCATTGAAGTGTCCATCCTTAACTTCAATACTTCCTTTCCCAAGTACATTCATGTAAGTGTGATTGCCCATCAAAATAGGTGGACCTTTACAAGGCTCAAATGATGAAAACATGGACTGTGAAGAAGCCATATGATGAGAAGCCCCTGAATCTAGAAGCCATCTACCTGAATCATGACTTGAAGAAGCATATAAAGCGTGTCCTTTTTGAGTGACAAATGCGTGACCCTTCCCTTTATCTTTTTCTGAATTGGGTGAAGAAGAGGTTGAGGTAGACATCCTAGAAGACAATTTGATGTTGTTCTTGGCAAGAAGATTCTTCAATTCATCAATGTCCTTCTCATAACAAAAGTGTTCTTCATGTCCATCCTTTTTGCAATATGCACAAAACCGCTTCTCCTTCTTTGAAGATTCACCCTTTTGAGGTGATGTAGAAGTGTCATGTTGTGTGGAAGTTGATGTTGTGCCTTCTTGTTGAGACTTAGACTTCCAATTTTTCTTCTTCTTTTGACTTTGATTGCCTTGACTCTCATGATTAGCCACCAATGCCTTGGAAGTTGAAGACTTGAGAATCCTCATACTCATCAATTTTGTTTGTTCTAAGACCAACATTTCTGAAAATGACTCAAATGAAGGCTTAATGAAGGCACTTCCCATAGTCAACTTGTGAGTATTGTAGCTTGAAACAAAAGCTGCATATTCAGGAGGAAGATGATTCAACAAGTGACTAACCAACTTCGCATCCTTTATGGGATTACCACAATCATCAAGTTGTGCTCTATAGTCATTGACTTTGGTGAGATAATCTTGAATTGTGTCAAAGTTCCTAAGATCTAATTTGAGGAGATCAATCTCAATTTTAAATCCCATTCCCTCATCCACTTTACCAAACAATTCTTCAAGTTTTTCCCATGCTTCTTTAGCATCATTTATGTTTTTGATGTGATACATGACTGCTTGAGACATATTCTCTCTTAAGACTCCTAAAGCTTGATAATTTCTTCGTGACCATTTATCTATTGCAGTAGTATCATTAGCAACAGGTTTTTTAATTGTACCATCCACATAAAGATTTAAACCTTGAACCATTAACTTGCTCCATACATTATCTTTCCATGTAGCATAGTTATGTGGAGTTAATTTTGCAATTGAACCCATGATACAGAAATGAAAAGAGCACAAAAAGAAAGACACTAACACACAAGATACCCCCCCAATTCACTCAATCAAAGAACCCCCCCAAAATGATGATTTTGGCACTTTATAAATAGTGCATGTACAATTGCCACTTGACAAAGTTGATCAAAGTGGACTTCTGATTTTGATGTTTACAACTGCAAATATGAAGCTACAGCAGACTCAAGAAGATAGAACAACAGATCACTAAAGGATCTGATCAATTACAAGTGCCACAATAGGCCAAAATAGACCACTTTATGAAAGTACTATGTCTACTCAAAATTTCTCCAAACTGATACCAGATCTGGAAAGTAGACAAAAAATTATGCACTTTCAAAAAAAATTTCACCTGAAAATATGTCCGTATGAGCCCGTACGAAGCCTCTAAAGTTGCAAAAATAGGGATCAGACAGGTATAGTCACCAAAAACTGCAATATCTACAAAATCCGTGATCCAAAACTAGAAAATAATAGCACCACTGAAAAGTTCAAAAAATTTTAGCCAAAATCAAAAAAAATTTCTCTTAATTTGGAGTCTGTATGACCAAGTTATGGCCTTCTAAAGTTGGACTGCAAAATCCAAACTGCAAATGGTGAGGGCTGCCAATTTTTGAAAGCTGCTGACATCACCTGTCCCAACAGCTTAAATTTGACGGTTAACTGACCGTCACGACAGTGCAGAAATGCCCAATTTTGACAGTCAATCGGACGTCAAAATAAACCTACTGAAATGATGACGCGAATAGAGGCTTAAATTTGACGTCCTAAAGGCCGTCACAGCAAAAGAAAAAATAGGCCCGATGAAGTTCAGACGGGCGTCAAAGTAAACATAGTGAAACTGCCAAAAATTGCAAATTTTTTTTAAAAAATACCGATTTTATCCGTGCTGCCACGTGGTTGTGTTCTATTGGTTGGGATTTTTTTGGTCGTCCCGATGAAGCGGCGTTGTGTCTTCCATCCGCTTGGCGGAGCTGTGCTGGGAACCGGCGGAGCTATCTTTCCCGTTCGCGGTGGCGGGGGTTTGAGCTCGCGGTGTTGCCAGAAGACGCCTGCAGAGGAGGCGTGGAGCGAAGAGGGAGGCGCAGTGGCCAGGGCCGGTGGAGCGGCCGAACTGGAGTGAGCGGGGGGGCCGTGGAGCTGCCGTGTTCGAGTGGGGGTTTGCGCGGGAGGCGCGTCTGTTGGGCGCAGGTCGTTTGGTGTCGGTGACGTGTGCCTGGTGGGAGTGGCGTGGGAGTGAGTGGGTAGGCCGCATACAGTCCGCGGTGGCGGGGCTTTTGAGCCCGCTGCTTGGACCCTCGTGCGGAGGAGAGGTGCTCGGGCGGGGAGAAGAGGGGCTCCGCTCGGAGGGCTGCGGTGTGGGACTTTTTAGTCCCACATGCGCATTGCTAAGGGGTTTTAAACCTTTTATTATTGCGAACGCCCGCTAAACAAATAAATTGAGATCTGTCTCTCCGCTAAGCTTGACAGCTTGATATGTTGTGATTGATTTGACCTGGACAATACGTACACCACACTTGCCAAATATGGCAAAATTTTTGCCAAAGAAAATATTTTCAGAAATGGAAAAAAATTTCCAAATTTGAAAATAATATATAATTGCAGATCCAATTTTGCAAATCGGGCCTTACAGGTCCGATTTGCAAAATTTTTTTGCCTCAGATTTGAATTTTGCTCAATATAAGCAAATTTATAGTCAAAATTTATGGAAACAGCCACCCGGATGCAATGGTGAGGTCTGATCTTACTCAAAACGCTCTCATAAAATGCTGATCCCGAATTTGGTTCGTGGCCCTCCAAAAGTTGAAGCAATGAATCGCTCTCCAATGGCTATGCAATGAAGACTCCTTTGACTCTGATACCATGTAAGAATTTGTCTAAGGCAAAGAATAGAAACCAAGATCTAGAAGCTGAAGAGATAGCACAAGAGAGACAAAATATGATATGATCAATGATCAAATAATGAAATAGATAGATGATTGATTTTACAATGTAGGAGTGCCTAAATATATAGGCAATGCAATAAGACTACATGATAAGGAGATGATAAGATATCACCCACACAAGGTGGAATCACATGTCCACCAAAGGTGGATCATCCTCCAATATGCAATAAAGTATGTGCATTGGATTAGGATGATAATGTGATAAGAGCACTAAAAGTGGATCTCACAAACAAAGAGGTATGTGATGACACCTAAAGTGGAGATTCTCCTAACCATGTGCTAAAATGAAATGCAAACTCCTAAGTGTCTCAAAGACAACTAATTATGCAAATGCATTATCCTAAGTAAACTTAAGTAAAGTGTAATTAGTAAATACTTAATTACACCAACAGATAACAACAATATCAATATGTAAATAAAGCACGAGAGTAGTAGTATACAATATAATAAAGTTTTAAAATGCTTGCTCCCACCTCTGTGCCCATTGCCTCTCCAACGGGTAGCTTTGGCCCAGGTGCTTCTAGGTTTATTTTTTCTTGGTACAAGAGTTTTATTATTGGGTGGTGTTGCTTCTACGACCCCATTTTCCCCTGTGTTTGCCTATGGTGTGTTGGGTGCAGGAGACTCTTTTCTGCCCTCTACTCCCGTTGGTGGGTTGGGGAGGGTGAGTAATGATTGGGGTGTTCTTGCTCATGATGGTGGTAGGGTCTTTGGTGGAGTTGTGCGTTCTAGGCACACTTCATAGATACTTGGTATTCTGGTGCCCCCAAAGCCTCTTGCTGATGGACACAATTTTGCTAGTGTTGCAAAGTGTATTTTTGCTATCCCTTCAAAGGAGAAATCTCAACCCATAGCCTATGCCAAGACATCCCTTGTGGTGGTGTGTGGACTAGAAGTGGTGGATAATGTGGATTTTTACCAGTGTTGCAAGTTGGTTTGTAGATTCACTATCTTCTTTCTCTCTTCTTGATCTACACTGTTGGGTGTCTAATTCATGGAGACCTTTAGTCTTAGATAACATCAAGATTTTCCCCTGGCTAAGGGGTTGATGCTTTTACTTCTTTTAATGAACGTGATTTGGTGCTAAGCAAGTTGTGGGTGTGAGGGACTCTCTCTCTCTCTCTCTCTCTCTAACCCTGGACAACCTCCTTTAACCCTCTTACTGAACCACTCAGTGTGCATCTAATGTAGGTTCATCTCCCCAATCTTCCCCTGCATTTTTGGCAAAACTCTTGCTATGAGGCCATTGATAATTCTATTGGTCATTTTTAAAAGATGGATGAGGCTATGGATGCGATGGGCCTCTCTACCTTTCCTTACATTTTGGTTGACATTGACATCTCCACTCCCCTCCCTAGAGAGGTGGTTCTCATGGTAAGGGACAAGCCATGGGCTCAACCACTGGACTATGAGGGCCTCCCTTTTCGATGTCACCGATACTTCTTTACTGGTCATTTGGCTACAAATTTATTCTCTTGCGCGTCGAAGAGGTGCTAGCACTTGGTGGAGGGACACAAATGATGATCGTTTGATTGTTTGTGCATTCGACTCTTCCTTTGATGACTCTTCATAGGCTAATGATGATTCACCACAACATGATGCTTATATCATGCTAGCCTCCTCACTCAATGGATATGACCTCACCTCTTGTTGTTGGTGTAGTCATCTTTCACCATGTGGACCCTTCTTTGAGTGTTGCTACTCCTGATTTGCGTAAACTCCTGGCTATTAAGATACAACACTGCCAACACTCTGTTCTTGTTGTTGATTCTCTCTCAGAGAGGGCTCTGCCACCTTTTCCTTGTGATGGGGACCACACTGAAATCATCACCTAGATAATTTTCCATAGGTGAATAAAAATTCACTCTACAGAGTCTTACTCTCCTACCCAACTGGTGGGTGAGTTGTCTACCCATTCTTGATGTGGATTAGAAGTTTTGTTGCTAGTCTTCTATTAATGGTCTTTCTTGACATTGTTGTAAATAGTTGTTCTGGACAACCCTTGGGTTGTGGTAGTTTAAGGGTCAACTCCCTTTCTAGGATGCTATACTAATAAAAAATAATATAATTTATTTCAGTAAAGCATTACACCAATCACAAACATCACAAAGACATGGTCTATCGATACCAAAAGTCTCAAACATGTATCCATAAGTCTCAAACATTAAAATAAAATAGTCTATAAAACTAAGCCTCATTCAAACTATTAATATCAAAAGACTTAGATCCATTTGAATCACTATCAGCCTCTACCAGAAGTGGATCATCCAATGGTAGCTGCTATAGTTAGTGGCAAATAATATTTTCAAAGAAAATAAACTACAATCATACGAAGAAATAAAATAGTGCATTTTTTTTTAAAATTTTAAAACTCAAGAGTGAAACTTTTCAAGCATAGTATTGAGACTCAGACTTGGCATGCCTTAGAAAAATAAACAATTGTAACTTTAAATGTGTATATCAAATAAAATAGGGGTAAAAATTTATTCAACACAAAGAGAAATACAAAGCAAGAAGGACCAACTACCCAACAAAGAAATGAGCACTACACAACTATATCTTTATCCACTAATTGATCTAACATGTGAGATGATTCCAAAAATAATTACCCCCTATCCATAAAATTCCAATCTTGCATTTGATCATAAGCCTATTTGGCTAGACAGTCTATTACTCCCTTCCACTCCTTAGGAATGTCAATAAAAGTAATAGTTTCGAAAGAGTTGCACAACCTTTGAATCTAACTAGTAACCAAAGTTAAGTGCCAATTGAAATCATCCAACCGTTACACATTCAACAGAGTCACCACCACCTATGAATTAGTTTCATAAATAATCAATTTCCAGCCAAGAGTACAACTTCAATCAAGAACATACAAAATGGTGAGAGTCTCCATTCATATTAAAACCCTTATAAATTATAAAGATAAACCCTTCAAGAACCATTAGTATTAATTTTCAAAACTCCTTGAGGAGGGAGCCATCAACCTTCTCAATTTATCTTTTTTAAATGTTCTCTACATCTATTCCTTATAACTCTCCTACCAGTTGCCATAAGAGAAGGATAATCTCCCTGAATAGGAAAATTGAACTGATTGTAGACATCAACATCTTCAAGATTCATGTCTCCAACAAAGTTGCATTTTGCTGAGACAATCTCTTGAAGAGTATGAATACTTTTCCATCACAAGTGTTGAACAACCATCCTAGCATCTTGAAAAGTATGTCGATTAATTTCAAACCAAATGCACTACATAATGAAAGTGGGTCCAAGAACCCAGGCAACCTAAAGAAAAGAATTCTTAACTAGAGGCTTACCCCAATGGTCCCAAAACTCATTCAAAGGGGAGACATGCTAACATGCTTAATTCTAAACTCACTATTGTATGAGCCAAATCTACCTTGAGAAAGAGCATTAAAAGAAAAGATGAAAAATAAACTCTTCACTCTTATGGCATAACACACACGTAGAAGGTCCATGGAAGCCCCACTTGCACAAATTATCCCAAGTAAGACATCTATTTTGAACCACCAACTGCTTTAAAAAGTTTCATTTGGGCCAAGAAAATTTGTTCCATGCCTATTTTCACTAAGGAACCCCTATACTCCCAAATAACTATCTATCAAGCTCCAAGTACCCCACAACAACATAGTACTTACCAGATGAATCCCTGTTTGAGGCCAATGCATTGTTCCTTGACAAGGAATTGCACTCTTGAGAAGAAAGAATTTGAGCCAACTCTTGTTGAAGAAAGAATTTGAGCCATTCACAGGGGTCCTTCCATTTACAACCAACAACCAGCCCTAAATTCCAAATAGTCTTATAATCCACCACCATATTTCAACCATCTTCACAAAGGGGTTGTAAGAGTGGATACATGGAAAGAAAAGGAGTGTTACAAATTCAAAAAAACTAGAGGGTTACAAATCCAAAAAAACCCACTTTTTACAAGTTGAGCCCTAGTCTTCAAAGTATGCTGAATTATATAACTCCTTCCCTATAAAAAACAATGAGGAACACCCAAAATTTGAACTTTGTTTAAATAATTATGTGTGAGAATGCTAGGACAAACTTGAGCTCGACTAGTACACCATCACCAGTATAATTTGGCTGCAAGGACTTGCTCATTCAAAATTGCTAACTAAGACCAAGACTCCCCTCTTTCTTTGGCCTACACATAGACTCCCACTTAACTAAGCTCCACTTAGAACCATGCAAATCATCACTCCAAATGAATTGGAAAGAAAAAGAATCAAATTCTTTGAGGACATACGAAGGAGTTGCTCGAACAAAAGTCTTATAAATAAAAAGAGCTTGGATCATAGATTAAAGAAGTGTCAACCTAACAACAATGAAGAGTCACTGATGAGCCCAATGATTAACCTTCAAGCGTGTCTTATTTAACAAGTCCTGCTAGTATGCCCTAAGTTGCCTTCCAAGAGCTAGATGGATACCTAGATAAAGAAAATGAAGAGAACCAATTTGAAACCTCAAAATATTGATAATCCTCTAAATAGGTTCAAGAGTGTTAAAAAAATAGATATAAGATTTGTTCTCATTGATTTTTTGTCCTAAAGCGGTTAAATAAATATGCAACATTTGTCTGAAATATATGGCTTCATGAAGATGAGAAACTCCTATAAGAGAATTATCATCCACAATCTACAAATGGAAATGCTTAGGAAAACCATTTCCCCAACTCCAACCCTTAATGAATCCTTGAGAAGATATTGACTTACTAAATCTAGCGAAGCCATTAGCCATAGTAATAAACAAATAGAGAGAGAGGGTTCCTTTGGTGAAGGCCCCTAGAAGCTCCAAATAACTCAAAAGACTCACTATTGATAATGACCGAGAAGGACAAAAAATAACAAATCTCATCATCCAACTTACCCACTCTTGACTAAACCCAAAGGCTACGAGATTGTTTTTGTAAAAAGTACCACTTAACTCTATCATATGTTTTGGTCGTATCCAATTTGATGAAGATGGATTTTTCCTTAGAAATTTCCATGTAATGAAAGGCTTCAAAAGACCACCTTGTCCAAAATTTGTCTCCTTGCAACAAAACCCCCTACTCATCCAAGATCAAATACGTAAGCCAAATTTTAATATTCTTTGCAATCAATTTAGTAATGATTTTATACACTACATTACAAAGAGCAATGGGCTTACAAACATCCAACCAACTGCTTCCTTTATAGGAACAAGAACAAGAAAAGTAGAATTCAATGCTTAAAGTATTTGTTTGCTACCGTGTGATTCCTAGACCACTTCCAACAAATCCAATTTAATAACATCATAAAATTTTTGAAAAAATTCTACGGGGAACCTGTATTGCATAAAAAAGAATAAACTTAAACAAACTAAGCTTATCCTAACATATCCTATGCAAACCTCAAAATATGGAAGCAAACATGCATATATGAAGAAATGAAATAAAAAATAAGATTAAACTATTTCAACATAATGCAAACCTCCAAAAAAAAGACTAAGTTGATGATTTTGGTTGTTTAGGGTATGTGGTTGTTCAAATCCTGCAGCATGACAATGCATGAAAAAGGCTTTCTTGAATGAGGAGAAAATCTCTCAATTTATAGGCTTTTGAGGGAAATGGATGGTTGAGATTGAAAGTTGGATGACGGGTCAAGATTGCATAGGATTGATGAAGTTTCCACGAGGTGGAGGCCAAGTAGATGACATGTGGATTAGGGTTTGACCATTCAAAGGGGCAAAGATTCTCACACATGTGTGAGACACCTTTGAAAGTGACATGTCCATGACAAGGTGTAAGAGGGTGTAAGAAGGTGTAAGAGGGATAAATTTTCTCACACATGTGTGAGAAACTTGAGAAAATGATGGCTCAATGACAAAGGTCAAGGGTTGTAAGAGAATGGGAGAACCAAGGTTGCTCACACATGTGTGAGCAACTTTGGAAAATGACATGTCAATGACATAGGTCAAAAGGTGGAAGAGAAAGAGAGAACCAAGGCTTTGGAAAGTGACATGTCAATGACATGTGGGAGACAAGTGTGTAAGGGTGTGTAAGAGTCACATGTGACTTGGGTTTGGGTTAAGATTCCTTAATCCTTAGATCAAGGTTGTGCAAATGATTAGGGATTGATTAGCTGGAAGATTAGGATTAATTAGTGGGAAAGTAGGTTGACTTGGGTTAGAAGGATGGGTTAGGTTAGGGAAGTGAGGTTAGGTGAGGGTTAAAGTTAGGAGCCATGTGCTCAAATATAATTAAGTATAATATTTAATTCTAAGTGGGATAAGAGGGGATTAATTAAGTAAACAAGATCATTTACTTAATTAAATGGAGGATTAGGATGAGGGGAAATGTGATAGAATTAAATAAATATAAATTTATTTAATCAAGAATAAGGGATAAAGAGGAGTGTAATTAAATAAATGTGAATTTATTTAATTAAGGTAGAATAAGGCTAAAATTAAATAAATAGTAAATATCTATTTAATTGGCTAGGATAAGGATAATTGTTAGGTGTCTACACTTTGCCCCTCTTTGATGTAGCATCACGAAGTGATGTTAGATCAAAGAAGATTAAAACATAGTGGATAAAAGGGATACGACTAAGAGCATGATGTCCTAGACACAGAAGGATGAGGAAGGATGACGAGGAAGGACCCAAACCCAAGTCACATGTGACTCTTACACACCCTTACACACTTGTCTCCCACATGTCATTGACATGTCACTTTCCAAAGCCTTGGTTCTCTCTTTCTCTTCCACCTTTTGACCCATGTCATTGACATGTCATTTTCCAAAGTTGCTCACACATGTGTGAGAAACCTTGGTTCTCCCATTCTCTTACAACCCTTGAACTTTGTCATTGAGCCATCATTTTGTCAAGTTGCTCACACATGTGTGAGAAAATTTAGCCCTCTTACACTTTCTTACACCCTCTTACACCTTGTCATGGACATGTCACTTTCAAAGATGTCTCACACATGTGTGAGAATCTTTGCCCCTTTGAATGGTCAAACCCTAATCCACATGTCATCTACATGGCATCTACTTGGCCTCCACCTCATGGACACTTCATCAATCCTATGCAATCTTGAACCTTCATCCAACTTTCAATATCAATCGTCCATTTCCCTCAAAAGCCTATAAATTGAGAGATTTTCTCCTCATTCAAAAAAGCCTTTTTCATGCATTGTCATGTTGCAGGATTTGAGCAACCACATACCCTCAACAACCAAAATCATCAACTTAGTCTTTTTTTTAGAGGTTTGCATTATGTTGAAATAGTTTAATCTTATTTGTTATTTAATTTCTTCATATATGCATGTTTGCTTCCATATTTTGAGGTTTGCATAGGATATGTTAGGATAAGCTTAGTTTGTTTAAGTTTATTCTTTTTTATGCAATACAGAACCCATATTTACTGGGAGCTTTTCCCTTGCTCATCCGAAAAAATACCTCTTCCAACTTAGATAGAGAGATAGATTAGATGAGAGATCATTCATCTCATTAGTGACTAAAGAGGGAATAAATGCTACAATAAAATTATCATCTTCAATAGGAGGCAAATCTTCAGTCAAAAGAGCATAGTAGAGTTGTGTATTTTCTCATGCTTCATTCTTTGTATATTACATCAATATCTTTATTTAGTTGATTCTTGATTATTAATCCATTGGCACTCCCTACTTTCTCAAAACATTGTATCACTACTAATACTAATTTTATTTAGTTCTAAAATATCAATTTACTTAACTACTATGATTTATTATGTTTAAACTTATTTTTTTATTATCATTTACATTATCGATTCTAGTTTATTACTTATTCAATCCAGTAAACCTAACTTGTAACCTACCTCCGTCCACTTATATATCTTAAGCCTATCTAAAACCCTTCAAATCTAGTCTTCCAAATTCCCAATTGATAAGGAGGTTGAGGACCTAGACACATATGGTCTCGATTAACCTTAATTATGTTATGGAATTAGGGGATAGGTATTCACAATACAAAATTTCACAATGAAATCAAAGATTACAGATTACATCCAATACTTCTTTACAACTATTAGATCAATAAAATTTAGGCAAATACATTTTTATCCCCCTTTCATTTTAACATTATTCATTAATACTATATAAAAAATTCTTAAATGTGATATAGTCTACATACATTTATATCTTTGTTTATTCTAATTGATTTAATAAAACCCTTTTCTCTATGCACATATTGTAATCAAACTTTGTCACATGGATGTTTTCATACAAATAGGGGACCAAAGGGGGGTCTTAAGTGGCCACTTTATTTTTTAAATCAATGAAAATGATCTTGGTTGAGAACTTGAAGGTAGTCATGCTCAAAATTTGAAGATGTGACAAAAGCAAGACTTGTAGTGCTCTGAATGATAGATATAAAAATGTTCCAATAGGGGAAGCACACAAAGTAATCCTATATTTATAAAAAAACAACATAATGTCTACTCAAATCCCCCTAAAATGTTGAGTTTTTAAAAGTATTTCACACATCATTTTAGGGGAAAATTAACTAACATTATGTAGCTTATGCTTCATTTTTAGCTAATTTTTAAATAAATAAATATTTTTTTTACTAATTTTTGAAGTGGATACATCCTAATTGAAATGAAATCAATATATTATGCCATCTCAAGCAATATAAAACACCATTAATTGTAGCTCTGTCAAGAGTTATGATCAATTTATCATCACTAGGTTTGATTTCTCTAGTGTTTTTTTTCAAGTATTATCGTTATAGTGGCTAATGCATTCCAATACCAAATCAATGCATTGTATTGCAATTGGGAAAGATACTACCTCAAGCAAGCCTCTGAGTGATTGGGTGTCTGTTTTGATTATTTACTCTTTCCCAAAATTCTCCTTGATTAGTGTGTCTTTTTTCTTGTGTCTCCTATCTCTGGTAAAGTATTGTCTAGCTCAGATAAATTTTTGTGACCTAGATACTTGTATTTCATCCTTATTTTTAGCTCAAAATTGCTATCCTTTGATTTTGGGAAAAATCTAGTACCTCGACACTTAGAAATTACAATTTTAGGTTCAAGAATTATTCTATATTTTGAAATGGGTTGCCAAGAACCAAGGAAACAAGAAGTATATTTTTGGAGATTGGTGAAGTAACTGTGGACTCAACATTACATTCAAAGTTCTTGAGAAAGTAAGATTTCCTTTTTTATCCAAATTGGACATTATAAGCCAAATATGATACAATTTAAAGTTGGAAGTTAATTGGGATTTAGTTGTCAAATCCTTGATGCAGCCATATTTTTGGAGCATTGTGGCTGAAATATGACCCTTCCATCTCACTCAGAAGGCCCAAGCACCTATAGATTGACTATCAACTCATCAAAATCACAACACTTTGCTTATAGTCATGAGAAAAACATACCATCATTGACCATATAGATTGCAAGAAATAATCTCTACACAATAGAACATTGTGTTTACATTAGCATTTGCCAAGTCAAGTCTGTGTATGATTCTTGTAAAAAAAATCTATTCATTATTTTTTCATAATCTAAAAGTTTTTTAAAAAGTAAAATCAAACACAAAAATATTTGCTAAGCCCTACAAAGGGTGCACAATACCCCTTAGGGCCTCATGTCCCATTATTTGTAGGTCACACCCTTTATATAATCTTAATACCACCTTACATGGCATGTGGTGTGGCTGCAACCCTCCACAAACAAATGATTTTATAATATTTTTATATTTTAAAAAACTTTTATTGATTTTTTAATAAATATTTTAATTGAATAAAAATTAATAAGGACTTTCTTTAATAATTTTTTATTAAAGTTCTTTATTGGTAAAATAATTTACATTTTATTGAGACTAGGTTCTATACCTAGCTGGAATTAGGTGGGGCTACAAACAAGGAGCCACCTCTCCAAAGAAATAAAATACCACTATGAAAAAACCCATTAACAAGTTTCAACAATGTAGTGCTACACTTTTGCATCACCTTTGATGTGAGAGTGCAAATAGATTATAAAAATTTCCCTCATTCTTCAATTTATTATCTCTATTTCTTGTCACTACTTTCCATATATCCTTGTGTGCTTTTGTATTTTGAATCTCCTCAAATTTTTTTTGAGATGAATTTATTTCCCTCTTATCTAGACTATCCAAGGACTCTAGCCTACTGGCTTTCTCCATTATCTTGCCACACTAAATTTTAATGTTGTCCTTATTCATACTCAAAACCCTTTGAAAGTCCTTTGGAGTATGTTGATCATTAAGTGATTCTCCATTACAATCTCCTATTTCTTTCAAAACCTTTGGGTTGCTATCTTGACACTCATTTTCTTTCTCTACAAAATAATGAAGTGGGGAGACCTCTTTCTACCAAGTATCTATAGTGAGGAGGATTGTGGTAATGATCACTAACAATACCACAAAGAGTGCAACAAATTCCTCCTCTATGAGGACTCTCTCCATCCCTAGTTTCTTGCAACCCAAGTTGGCTTAGGGGTTGCCACCCACCCCATGTCTGTTAACCCTAGCCTTTCATACATCTCCAAAATCTTTCACTTTCCTCATTGGAGCATTTTCGACCCACAATGCCCAACCAAAAAACCTTCTCCACTGGTAAGCACCCTTTGATTTCCCCCACAACTGCGTAAAAACCCCAGATGTAGGAAGAAACAACAACATAGTTTACCTGACTTTATATTAAAGTTTTTCATAAATAAAATTTTGTTAATAATTTTTTTGAAATATTTTTATTTATTTATTTAATACACTAATACATTTGGGGTGAAATTACGACGGCCATTTGCGATGGCAGGCAAATGTCATGCGGTTTTGCCCTTTTTTTTTTTCAAATATAGCCCGACACCGTCGCAATTTGCGATGACAATACATTTGTCACTGTCGCAATTGCGACATTGTCGGGATATAAGCGCAAATTAAAAAGGAACGTTGTCATGTGTGTTTTCAACAGTGCCGTAACCCTCCACGAAATCACATCAGGATATAAGGGCAAAAAAAATAAGAACGTTGTCATTTGTGTTTTCAACAGCGCCGTAACCCTCCGCGAAATCACATCGGGATATAAGGGCAAAAAAAACAAGAACGTTGTCATTTGTGTTTTCAACAGCGCCGTAACCCTCCGCGAAATCACAGCTACAATTTTTGAGTACGTTGGGTTTATTTTTCTTTTGTCATTATTATGTAATCTGGTATTCAGTTGTTAGAGAGCTAAAATACCCAGAAATGAGGACATATCTATGTTGAATTTATTGTTAGCGGCTTTGGTTATTTAGAAGTTTAATTTTATTTGTTCATCTTTCAAGCACAAATGTTTTGTGGACCGTAACGTCTTCATTGTTTCGGGTATGTAGTGAAACAGCCCTAACTTGCAATTGCGATGTTGTCGGGATATAAGGGCAAAAAAAAAAAGGAACGTTGTCATTTGTGTTTTCAACAGCACCGTAACCCTCCGCGAAATCACATCGGGATATAAGGCAAAAAAAACAAGAACGTTGTCATTTGTGTTTTCAATAGCGCCGAGAGAGATTCCCTCCGTGAAATCACAGCTACAATTTCTGAGTACGTTGGGTTTATTTTTCTTTTGTCATTATTATGTAATCTGGTATTCAGCTGTTAGAGAGCTAAAATACCCAGAAATGAGGACATATCTGTGTTGAATTTATTGTTAGCGGCTTTGGTTATTTAGAAGTTTAATTTTATTTGTTCATCTTTCAAGCACAAACATTTTGTGGACTGTAATGTCTTCATTGTTTCGGGTATGCAATGAAACAGCCCTAACTTGCGACTACCTTCACGGTACTTGTGTACATTATCATGTTGTCTTTACAGTGACTGTCCTCATTCAAGTGGCAATTACACAAGGGACAGTCACTGTGAGATGTCCTCATTTGTGACAAGGACAGTCACACTTAGGACATCTCATAGTGATATTCCCTTGTGTAATTTCCACTTGAATGTATTGCTATTGAACCACATTAATGCTTTTCTTCTTCAACAAATGAGGACAGTCACTGTAAAGACAACATGATAATGTACACAATTACCAAAAAATGATCTTGTTAATTGATGTAACACTTTGTCTTGCTCACTCCCTATCCTTCACTAGGGTCTCTTTAGGCCAATGTTTTGACTTGATAGGGTACTTAACTATCCCTACACTCTTTAGGTATCTCTACCCAAGATCCCACTCCTTCAACTAGTGCACACCAACAAGAAATACAACGAACTCTGCTCAATACCAATCTAGCTACTAGGACACTCCTAGTCTTGTCTTCACAAATTGAAACACATTCAACTAGAACTTTACTCCATGGAGAGGCTGGCCACTAGGACCTCTATTGGTTTCAATATTACTCCTTCACCTATACTTTTCATCAGTACTTCAATCCGGTTCATCAAACCATGCCAATTGCACCCAAAAATAGGCTGCTAGCAATTAGGCCTTTGTCAAGCCTTTTTGTTTATATTAAGACACCTAAAGGGCTTAGGATTCAGATGCCCTTTATTGAGAACTCCAAGATATCTAAGGTCTTCTCCTCCTAGATTTTTTGTACACCAACTACTACAGCCATGCCTGAAAACAAGTATTTTGACACAACTTGGACAGTCTGACTAAGAGTTTGTTTTCTTAGCAGCCAAAGAAACTAACCCAATCTTCTAATTTGACTTGGGGCTTCTTTAGATGTGTGTCTACCTCTCCATGAGATTTTAGTTGAAGCAACCAATGCATTCAACTTGTTGTAATCTTCTTGTAATGATTTGTCATCCCTAACTGTGCTCAACTGACTCACCTAGGACATCATTGCAAACATAGAAAATGAGCTTCCCAGGGCCCCTCCTTCCAAACATATAGTACATGGAGTCTCCTCACCCATTCCAAGAGCCCATACAAAATTGACAATGGAATGATGAGCTAAGACTCCATTTGTTCAACCTGCCTGGTTCAAACCAATGATAGGGTACTTAACAAAAGAATTAACAAACTAGTTGGAATGCTTCAAAACTCAAAAAAAACACAACACAGAATAAAAAAACAACTTGTACTAACTTTTCCAATAGACACTGCGAGCTATCTAATCCATTAATCAACTGAAAACAAAGAAACAAAAAAACTCAAGAATTCACTAAAACCGTGTTACTCTACAAATCTTCTTAATTCCAAATGTTTTTCCCCCCAACCTTTTGCACAGATTGATGGAGGCCTCTTATAGTTGATCTGATGCCTAATTCAATGGTTTCATATAGTTACATAACCATCTTACTCGAAAATGCTCCCTTGCACAAATGTTGTCAATGTTGTGAATGACAACATTGACAACTTGTTACAACCTTTGGGATTTTGGTTCAAAACTTATTGTTCAAACACCATAAGACCCTAACCATGACTTAGTTAGGCTATTTATACCTCACATAGGCCACTTCTACACTTATTTTCCCAATTTGACCCCTAAATGCTTCATTCCCACTTTTGCCACAATATTGGTAACTTGGGTACAAATTGGCACTTGCCTTCACAAAGGTCACACATGAGGACATCTCACAGTGATCGATTGTCCCTTGTGTAATTTCCACTTGAATGTATTGCTATTGAACCACATTAATGCTTTTCTTCTTCAACAAATGAGGACAGTCACTCTAAAGACAACATGATAATGTACACTCACTGTAAGGACAGTCACAAATGAGGACATCTCACAGTGACTGTCCCTTGTGTAATTGCCGCTTGAATGTATTGCTATTGAACCACATTAATGCTTTTCTTCTTCAAAAAATGAGGACAGTCACTCTAAAGACAACATGATAATGTACACTCACTGTAGGGATAGTCACAAATGAGGACATCTCACAGTGACTGTCCCTTGTGTAATTGCTGCTTGAATTACACAAGGGACAGTCATTGTGAGATGTCCTCATTTGTGACAAGGACAGTCACACATGAGGACATCTCACAGTGATTGTCCCTTGTGTAATTGCCACTTGAATGTATTGCTATTGAACCACATTAATGCTTTTCTTCTTCAACAAATGAGGACAGTCACTCTAAAGACAACATGATAATGTACACTCACTGTAAGGACAGTCACAAATGAGGACATCTCACAGTGACTGTCCCTTGTGTAATTTCCGCTTGAATTACATAAGGGACAGTCATTGTGAGATGTCCTCATTTGTGACAAGGATAGTCACACATGAGGACATCTCACAGTGATTGTCCCTTGTGTAATTGTCACTTGAATGTATTGCTATTGAACCACATTAATGCTTTTCTTCTTCAACAAATGAGGACAGTCACTCTAAAGACAACATGATAATGTACACTCACTTTAAGGACAGTCACAAATGAGGACATCTCACAGTGACTGTCCCTTGTGTAATTGCCGCTTGAATTACACAAGGGACAGTCATTGTGAGATGTCCTCATTTGTGACAAGGACAGTCACACATGAGGACATCTCACAGTGATTGTCTGTAATGTCCCCTTTTTGGCTAACTTGGAAAACAGGAACAATTACTCCACTTCTCAGACTTACTCTATCAGATACTTACAATTAAACTAAGTAATGGAGGTTACTTAAGATATCAACCGCTATTTCAGATTCAATCACAATATGTGTGCAAGATGATATTGATACCAATATGTTTAATAGCACTGTCGGACATAATGATATGAAATATGCTATGAATATGATGTTTCCTATCACTTATAGTGATAGTATAATGATGGTATGTCTGATATAAACAATATCGATATACAATCAATAAGTATTGCTTACATCAATGTATTTGCTGTGTCTGATATGATGATGTAATTATGCAAATGTGTAATATCGCTATGAGTGATATGTTGCTATTTCAGATTCTGAATTATATGCTTGCAACTTCAAATATTGATGCTGTTTCTGACTATCCTTTCTATCTGTGCAATCATGGTGTTGTCTCTGATCTGCAATGATAAACTTGAAACCAAACTGCCAAAGGCAGATGCTCTATTGAGTATATCCAAATATGGATAAGTAAATAAAGTTCTAATGATGCCTTGAGTGACTGACGAGAATGCATTCTTATATTGTCTTTAACAAATGAAGAGATGCTATGAATGAGACATGTCTTGTTTCTTCCTCCATGTCCCTTTGTTAATCACACCTTTCCATAATCCGACAGTTCACATACTATTATTTCATTATTTTCTGATCATAGATAACTCCCAGATTGACTCAATATCAAATCTTTTTATGAAGGTAATCTTCCCTAATTGGTAGTGCAACCAGTAGTTAACATCCATTGTGTTTGTATTAGTTTGGTCTAACTATCATTAGTATTTAGTCAATCGATATTAACTCTTGCCTTATCCCATATTGTTATGATGATATCCAATCTTTCTACTCTGATATAAGTCGATATCATTTTCTGATAATTGTCCATTTATTGGTTGATTGCTGGTAATGGAGTTTGATCTTCAAATTGACTTCCATTCCTGTTAATACTTAAGGATACATTGTACTTATTATCCATGACTGATGCCTCATTCATCAATAGCTTGTGATATAATCACTGATGCTTTTGTGTTTCTACAAGATGTGGTTTATCTCAGACAATCGATAATCTTTCAATCCTTTAGTCGATATCCTCCTATGTGGTGTCTATTGATATAGATAGTAGAATTCAATCTATTTTATGTTATTGTCATGATAACATAGGAAGTGATGGTGCATATTTTCTAGCGGGTCTTCATGTTTGATATTGCTTTATCGAATATGTCATTGTCTAAACTTGTGCAATTAATGATTATTTATAATATATGAATGGTTATCCTTCTTGCTTATCAATACATCTTCTGAAACACATAGCGACCTATCCCTTATTCATATCATGTTGATCTTGACTTCATAGTATTTGGTTCATTAATCATCCTCTCATGGTATCGATGTGTAATGACTAGTGATTGTTGTATCACTTCTTCATTCCTCATCGTGATAGATAATGCAGATGTTTAATGTAGATGTATATCGATTACAGATATTCGATATTGCTTTAAACGTTATTATTATTATTATTATTATTAATGTTATTGTTATTATTAAATATTATAATTAATGATGTTAGTAATATTAATAATATTATAATAAATATTATTATAGTGATAACATATTGTTTTATATTGAGAGGTTTATTAATATTATTTATATATTAAAATTATTATATCAATAATTAATTTAATATTATTACTTAATATATTATTATAATATAATATATATAATTTATTAATAATTATTTATTATTAATTTATATTATAATTATAATCATAATTATATTATTTATTAATATTTTAATATTATTTAATTAACATATTACTTATTATGCTAACTATATATTATTATTATCTTTTGATAATAATTATATATTATTGTTATATACCGTTAATAATAGATTATTATATATCATCTAATCATTTTATTATTATACTAAGTTCAATATGTCACGGCTCATGACATTGTCCCTTGTGTAATTGCCACTTGAATGTATTGCTATTGAACCACATTAATGCTTTTCTTCTTCAACAAATGAGGACAGTCACTCTAAAGACAACATGATAATGTACACTCATTGTAAGGACAGTCACAAATGAGGACATCTCACAGTGACTGTCCCTTGTGTAATTGCCACTTGAATTACACAAGGGACAGTCATTGTGAGATGTCCTCATTTGTGACAAGGACAGTCACACATGAGGACATCTCATAGTGATTGTCCCTTGTGTAATTGCCACTTGAATGTATTGCTATTGAACCACATTAATGCTTTTCTTCTTCAACAAATGAGGACAGTCACTCTAAAGACACCATGATAATGTACACTCACTGTAAGGACAGTCACAAATGAGGACATCTCATAGTGACTGTCCCTTGTGTAATTGCCACTTGAATGTATTGCTATTCAGCCACATTAATGCTTTTCTTCTTCAACAAATGAGGATAGTCACTCTAAGGACAACATGATAATGTACACTCACTGTAAGTGTACATTATCATGTTGTATTACAAATGGACCTTATGTTGGTCGGGATATAAGTGCAAAAAAAAAAAGGAACGTTGTCATTTGTGTTTTCAACAGCGCCGAGAGAGATTCCCTCCGTGAAATCAAGCGGGTTATCATTTGTGTTTTGAACAAAGCGGGTTGTCATTTGTGTTTTGAACAGCACCGAGAGAGATTCCCTCCGCGAAATCAAGCGGGTTGTCATTTGTGTTTTCAATAGCGCCGAGAGAGATTCCCTCCGCAAAATCACAGCTACAATTTCTGAGTACGTTGGGTTTATTTTTCTTTTGTCATTATTATTTAATCTGGTATTCAGCTGTTAGAGAGCTAAAATACCCAGAAATGAGGACATATCTGTGTTGAATTTATTGTTAGCGGCTTTGGTTATTTAGAATGCTTCCCCACAATACTTAATTACACAAGGGACAGTCACTGTGAGATGTCCTCATTTGTGACAAGGACAGTCACACATGAGGACATCTCATAGTGACTGTCCCTTGTGTAATTGCCACTTGAATGTATTGCTATTCAACCACATTTATGGGCCCATTTGGACCACGACACACAGTAGCATCTACAAAGAAGAATATCCCAGGTGTAACAAGTTGTAAGAATATACCAACAGTTCTAAGAAGTTCCCTAGCACGTAGTAGCATCTACAGAGAAGAATATACAACATGAGGGCAGCCACTGTAAAGACAACATGATAATGTACACTCATTTTATGTGTACATTATCATGTTGTCTTTACAGTGACTGACCTCATTCAAGTGGCAATTACACAAGGGACAGTCACTGTGAGATGTCCTCATTTGTGACAAGGACAGTCACACATGAGGATATCTCACAGTGACTGTCCCTTGTGTAAGCCACTTGAATGTATTGCTATTCAACCACATTTATGGGCCCGTTTGGACCACGGCACACAGTAGCATCTACAGAGAAGAATATCCCAGGTGTAACAAGTTGTAAGAATATACCAATAGTTCTAAGAAGTTCCCTAGCACATAGTAGCATCTTCTAATTGTCTATACCACTTCACAAGGTATTGTTTGCACACATTGTTTTTGGTTCTTTTGATGACCCTTGTTTTGAAATTGCTATTAGGCCTTGTAGCTTATATGTTTTGATTGCTGGAGAGCTTCTAAAGCTAAGCAAGAAGACCATTGCACGAGTTATAGCCGCGCGCTCAGGTTTGAAAATTGTATATTTTTTAATCTAATGTATATTTTAACTAGACTTTTAGCTTATTTTTGCTGTATATTTTAATCTAAAGGGAATCATGGATGTGAACTTGAAAGAATTTTGTACTTAGTTCTTATGGAGAGAATAGTAGTAGTTTACGGTCTAATATCAAATAGAGTTTTCCAATTACAGAAAGTTAATGAATTCTAATAGCTTATATGTTTTGATTGCTGGAGAGCTTCTAGAGCTAAGCAAGAAGACCATTGCACGAGTTATAGCCGCGCGCTCAGGTTTGAAAATTGTATATATTTTAATCTAATGTATATTTTAATCCTTTTGCCATGTCATGTAATATGTCTTGCCTTGTAGCTTATATGTTTTGAAATTGCTGTTAGGCCTTGTAGCTTATATGTTTTGATTGCTAAAGAGCTTCTAGAGCTAAGCAAGAAGACCATTGCACTAGTCGTAGCCGCGCGCTCAGGCATGAAAATTGTATATTTTTTAATCTAATGTATATTTTAACTAGACTTTTAAAATATTAAAGGATTTAACTAGGTCTAAGAAGATTTGTGTACTTTTGACAATTTTGCTTAGTCACTGAAAGTTGTAGACCGAAGTTTTCATAGCCCAATTTTTGCTTCTTGCGAAGAACGATCATGTCAGATAATATAAGTGAAGAACAAAATAGGGAGACAATCGCTAGATTGTGGTCTAACTTGAAAAGAAAAGGTGATGGAAAATGTTATTGTCCCTGCAAAATTTGTAAGGGCTTAAACCGTAGAAGATTGCTAATCAAAACAGTTAAGAGACATTGTAGGGAGAATGGTCACATTGAAGGGGGGCATGACTATCATCCACTGGTAAGTTGTTCATTATATCATTTTAACAATTTATATACATATGAAATCACTTGATGATGAGTTGAAGATCATGGTTTATTTATGTTAATCAATTTTATATAGGTTGATCTCCCCAGGGAAGTACATGATATGGAGGAACATGGGGGTGCGAATATCCAAGGTGAAGATAATGATCCCATGGAAGATGACGATCATGCGCTAGAAAACACAATTGAAGATGATGGTATAAATACATTGATCCATGACACATTTAGTCCAAGCGGATCTGATCATGATGATGATGATAGCCTTGATGTACCTCTACTTGAGAAGGCATACGAGCCCCTATACAGAGACTCCCAAACAACTCTTCTCTCTGCTGTATTGTTGTTGTTGAACTTGAAGGTTATGAATGGTTTATCCAACATAACAATGTCACGTATGTTAAGGTATGTCATATATGTCTTTATAGTTAACAAAGGGTGAATAATGTACCACTAATATTGTTTATATTAACAACTTATATTTTTTGTTGTAGATTGATAGGCGAGTTTTTGTTACCACCATCAAATATTCTACCTCGCTCATATCGAGAATTATCTGCTATTATGAAAGATATTGGAATGGAGTATCAAGCAATACATGCTTGTCCCAATGATCATATTATATATTATAAAGAACATGAATTTGCAACACAATGCCCTGTATGTCATACGAGTAGATATCGAACAGATCGAATAACAAAAAAGGTGCCTCACAAGGTTCTTCGTTACATCCCCATTATTCCACGGATGCGACAATTATTCAGGTGTACTAGCTTGGCACAATTTATGGATTACCATGCACGCAATAGAAGTCGAGATGACATTATTCGAATCCCTGCGGATGGTTCGGCATTTATGCACATAGAGGAAAAGTGGCAACACTTCAAAGAAGAACCTCGTAATCTCAGGCTTTCATTGGCAGCGGATGGTGTCAATCCATTTGGAGAGATGAGATCTGTTTGCTCGGTGTGGCCTGTTTTTGTTATCAACAATAACATTCCTCCGTGGATGTCAATAAAGAGGGAGCACATTATGTTGGCAATGATTGTTCCAGGTATTTTATCATTTGATAGTTATTAATTTACATGTACTTACAAATCTTACAGTAAAATGGTCACAATAATTATGTAATGTTACTGTTCATTCAAGTAGGTAAATATCAAGTTAAAGATATGAATGTATATATTGAGCCTCTTATTGACGAGTTGGTGGAGTTATGGAACGGTGTCACTATGTATGACGTGTCTAGACCAATAGGACAAAGACAATTTCAATTCCATGCAATACTTGTATGGACAATACATGATGCCCCAGGGCTAACACATTTTTGTGGTATGTTATAGTGAATTCAAGTTGCGCATGATAATTCTAATTATAAAAATCAACATATTTAATAATCCAATTATATCATTATTTTGTAGGTCTTCAAACAAAGGGAAAATTTGCATGTCCAGTTTGTGGTCCAAAGATGAAATCTCGTCATTCAAAAAGTTTAGGAAAGCATGTGTTTGATGAGTATAGACACTTCCTCCATAGGAATCATAAGTATCGAAGTATGGAAAAACATCTTTTCAATGGGAAAGAAGAGACTACATCAAAGCCACGAAGAATGACACCTCGCCTATGGAAGTTGGAATATAATAGAATTAATCGTCGAGGTAATGTCGTTCCACTTAATGGTTTATGTTTGTAATTTATATATTTCTATTGTGATTTTTGTTTACTAATTATGTAATTGATGATCGTGAAGGTCGTCAAGGCACTACTGACAACCTTCCAAAGGGACTAAAAAGCTATCCTAGACAATTTAGTAGGTTGCCCTACTATGAGGACTTACAAATTGTGCATTTGTTTGATCTTATGCATGTTGGAAAGAATATAACAGAGACATTGTGGAAAATACTGGATGGAAGGCGTGACAAAGAAAAAATTGTCAAAATTTGTAATGACATTCATGAATCCAATCATGCACTGAAGAATTTCATTCACTCAAATAGCAATAGAGATCAGATTAATATAAGTGCCCTTCCTTGGTTATTAACGGAGCAGCAAAGTGATGCCATAAAAGAAGTCATACGAAAAATTTGATTTCCCACAGGATTTGCTGGGAACATAAGCAATCTCATATCAAAGAAAAGTGAATTTGGGCCAGGGCTCAAAATGCATGATTGGCATACTTTCATCAAGGTAAGTTATGTTCTTCTGTATTTACAATATATTCATAAACTACGTGTACTATTCATTATGTTATGTTAGAAAATAATGAAATGATTGGTTTATAATTACTGCAGTACGTGCTACCTCTATCTCTCCCAGAGCACTTCAACAATAACATCAAACAAGTGATATATGATCTTGGAAAATACATGAGGTAAGCAGTAATATCTGTTCAATTTGTTGTATATATTTATTATATTCGCGATTTGTTTTTCTTGCTATGTAATCTATTGTATATTATTTTGTAAAGTCTCGTATTTATATATTTTTTGTGACTTGAATCTCTTAATGTAGGTGGTTGTCATCTAAAGAAATCCATAAAGAAGATATAAACTATTGGAAGAGAAGAATTCCTCATTTATTGTGTGAAATGCAAAAGTGTCTACCTCCAACTTTTTTCAATGCACAAGAACACTACCTCATACACCAAGTTGAGGAGATTGAATTGTGTGGACCTGCACACACTAGGTCAATGTGGATGGTTGAGAGGCACTTGAAATCTTTGAAGACTTTGGTTCGACAAAGAGCACATCGTGAGGGTTCTATGGTAGAGGGATACATGGTATACCAGACTATGGTGTACATTACTGAATATCTTCCTAAGTTTGCTTCAAATATCCATGTAGATCGCATTTGGGATCTCGACCCTTTTAAAAAATTCAAAGGGGAGTACTTGATGGGGAAAGGTAGATTGAGGAAAGTGACAGGTAATAAATTATAAGATGTTATTGTAATAAATTATTTCTTAATCTTCAAAATAAATCGGTTGTAAGTCGTCTATTTTTTTTTTTACAGTTGCTCGAGAGTGGGATGCACTACATTTGTATATTGCAAACAATCTTGATTGGATGACGGTATGGATTGAACGATGTCAACATTCTGGTCACACATTAACATGGGAAGGTGTATCTTCATTGGTTAAAGAAGCTCATCGTAATGGAGATTCTAATGTTACGCAAAGGGAAATAGATTTAGCATATGGTTTAAGAGATTTCCAGGTACGTACAAAATTATTAATCACCCGTATGTTTATCAACTCACGATATAATAATTTTGACATGTTTCACATATTATTGCAGGTTAAACACCACAAGGGTATGTTCTGTAATGGTCAAAAATTTCGCGTCAAAGTGTTGGATGACATGAAGAAAACTTGCGATTCTGGAATAACTGCAGTCTTTCAAGTGACTAATATTTCATCTAGAAATGACTTAGATCCTCAAGAGTCTAAAAATCAATACTATGGCATTTTGGATGATATACTTGAGTGCGACTTTAGTTCCTTCAAATTAGTACTCTTCATTGTCAAATGGTACAGGCTACGACTTAATCCAAATGATCCTAATAGAACTGTTATTGAACATGATAATGGATTTACAATGGTTAATACAAGGTCATTTGAGCCAGTTGGGGATGAGCCCTATGTTCTTCCAAGCCAATGTGAGCAGGTATTTTACTCAGAGGTTTCACATAAACCGGGTTGGTCATTTGTTGTTAGACATGAACCGAGAGGAAGGCCGATAAAGTATAATGCGATGGAAGAAGAAGATACCGAAGAAGTAGAAGATGATGTAGATGATGATCACGATCGACAATTATTGGATGATGTTCCTGAGACAAATTTTCATGAAGAAGAAGAAGAAGATGATGCTGCTACTGATGATGATGATGAAGATGATGTTGATGTTGATGATGATGATGTTGATGATGACGACAACGACGACAACGATGACGACGACGACGATGATGATGACGACGATGACGAGGATGATGATGATGATGATGATGATGATGATGAGGATGATGATGATGAAATTTAAAGGTATGCCATCAATCCTTAATGTATTTAATATTCATTTCTTGATAGAAATATATTTGTCTTAAATGGTTACATAGTTTATTCATTATCTATTTAAAAGCTATAAGTGTTATAATGTGTACGTTTTAATGTTTTTAATTTTTTTGTGATGCTTATGATGGATGTGATTATGATTATGATGTGATTATGCTCACGATAATTGAATTACATTTGCAGGAAATTGAACCCCTTTCAAGAGCATCCCGCACAGTCTCATGGATCGACAGGTATAAGTCAATACACCTTATAGAAAGTCTATTTAATACACTTATCAATAGTAAGATTGATGTCTTCTAAGATCTCTCCCATTTGCAGGTACTAGCAAATAGGTATTTGTCAGAAGTGTCTTCCTCGAGTGAGGGAAATATAGGAATAGAAGAGGAAAGTGAGACATGCAGTTTATCTAGAATAGGGAGATTAACTAGAGGTCAAAGGACTAGAAGGAAATTCAATAAACACATGAAATTTTTCCTTTCTCAAGGGGGGTCATGTTCTTATGATGATGAGATGAAAGGCGACATCGAGGTGCCCTTGAGGTACCAACATCTACAGAAACATTGGGTACCCAAGGAACTTCCTCCAATAAACACTGATTTTTGTGTTAATGAGAGGATATATCGCATAGCACCATCATCATTACATGGTTTGGGCCTATTTTCTATGGATGGCATAAAGGTGTCTTACAACAAAGTTTCTGAATTGATGGAGTATGTTGGACCATGTTACGATTACAAAAGTTGGATGCATATTGTTCAATATAAAAAAAGTATGCGTAGGTATGCACTCTCGGCAAATTATATACAACAGCAAGACAATAATCAAAGTAAAAGTGTGGCTATATACATTGATGGAAGGCCAAAAGCAACAGGGAATATTGCAGGTTTTATAAATAGTACACGACCTGGGTCAACTATAAAGCAACCCAATTGCATATTTGAGGCGCGCGAGGGAAATCGTGTATTCATCTGTGCGATAAAATCAATACGTGCAGGGGAAGAGCTGCTTATTGATTACAATTTGAACCGCATAGATACAAACGAGGCTACTATCATGGGGGTGGTACATACTATTAAACCAACTTCTAATCAATGACTCCAACATACCATTTAGTTATTAAATTTTTGGCTAACATTTTTATACTTGATCTTTGACACAGGGGCACAATATGGAGCAACCGCCCGAAGGTGATGGTGACGATATTCCTAGCTCATCTACACATGAGCAGGTAAAACTCATTGTAATTGTGCAAACTAGATAGAAGCAAAATGTTATTTTTTTTAATGTTATTTTCTTCATTGTTTTGGAGTAATTTTGATAATACTAATACTATTGTTGTCACAGAGGGCCGATGGTCGGAGAGAGGGAAAGCAACCTGCAGTCCCTCAGGATTCCCCCCTTGTGGACCCTTTTTTTATTGATTTAGCAGAGACCGATGACCCGATCGGTTCCATTAAAAAGCTGCTAAAGAAAATTGGGAAAGAACTTCTACGTTTGGTATCCATACATCCTCAGACTCAGGAAATAAAAGACAGGGCAGCTAAGTTGTTGCGCACTTCTGAAAACTTTAAAGTAAGTATTAATGAAATTTTTAATTATTACAAGAGTTCAATAATGGTTTTTATGTTATGCTCTTTTATGACATTAATTAAAATATGGATGCATTGTCTTTACAGAGTTATTTGCGTAATTTTGAACCCCATTCCCATGATGAGGCCGGTATTGCAAGTGGTTCAGGTAGATCACATGTTCCATTCCCCACTTGTGTTTTCCACTGAATATATATAGGAATGATCATAATCATTGACAATACATGCTCGAACAATCTTTTTTTTTAATGCTCTAACAATCTTGTCCATGCTAGTCCACGCGTTCTATATTTATGCATGCTCTAACAATTTTATTCTTCAGCTCCTTTCCATGATGATATGACAACGCCGCCTCCATCCAGGACAGCCACAAATGTCTTGCCGACTGCCATGTCAACAACACACAGCCTAAATGCACCAACTGTTGCACCATCTACTGGTACACAAATCCCTCTTCTTCTCTCTTTTGTTATGTGTTTAAGTGTTATGTGTTTACGATGTAGATCCCTTGATTGTGTTTGTGCCATGGGTGCTCTGCACCAATTTATTTCCCTTGAAGTATTATTTCTTGGAGGCATTTGATAATGGTTTTCATTTTTTGCAATAGGAGATGCAACAAGTCCCGATGCAACATCATTTCCTGGATGTTCCCGTGTTCCTAGTACGGGAACGGTGAAGGATTGCGTATTGATCATCAGCGATGATGAAGGCGTTCCCTTAAAAGTATCCAAACTTCCAGGTACTTTAAAGTTATTATTATTCTATAGTGATATAATAGTAATTTAGTTTTTGATCACTCTTCATCGACTAATGATCCCATGATTATTTTGTAGGGAATGATATTTTTTGGCGAAAACTTGGTGACGAGTGTTTGCGGATATTCGGGCCCACCATACGTACATGGTGGAACATCATATCCTAACTAAAACCCCAAACCACTATTTTGATTTCATATCATTGCTAGAATAGTTTTCCTTTTCATCAATTTCTTGAACTATATTAAAGGTAGCTTCTCTTCATTTATGAGTCTAACATGTTTTTTTTTACTTAAAAGGTGGAATAACCAAGATAAAAAGTTGAAGGATGATCTTGTACATAGTATGACCCAGCTTTTTGGACCTCGTGCATTCGAGAGAAACAAGCTCCTTGAAAGAGCTGGTTTATGTTTGAAGTATATTAGGGACCAGTACAGGAAATATTTAGAGGTTAACCCAAGGCACGAGCGTCCGCCCTGTGTTCTTGAGGCTGAGTGGCAGGGTTTGATTTTGGATGGAAAGTATAAAGCCGACATGAAAAAATGAATTACGCCAGTAGAGAGTAGAGCAAGGTATGTGATACTTTTGAGAATGTAATTATGTACTAATTAACCTCTAAATTTTTCCTATACTGGTCTCTAACATATTTCAAACTTTTCATAGATTGCCTGACACATCAAAGGAAACAAAGGCAAGATTAGAAAAGCACGGGACACACAAGCTCGGCTTTGGTGGTTTTTCCAAACTTCAAGCACGAGTTGTAAGTATTAGTAAATGAAAACTTGTATCAATTTTTTTATATATTGCAAGGAAATTTTTTTTGATCAAACAATGCAAGTAAAATTCACCATACCAAGAAAAAATGTAGGGGTCAGAGTTCAATAGATGCCTCATAGAAGAGGACAAGAGAATTGGCTTCCAACAAGGCTATAGAGCCGTGGCTGAATGGCTACGAGCTGAAATCAGTGTGCAAGGTTCAAATAATGATGCATCTGAGCCACAGGTAAATAAGCTAAATGAAATTTATTTCAAATTGAATACTTTACCAATTAGTCTATTTGATGTTAAGTTCTAATATAAAGTGAGTATATCTGTTTTAAGAAAGCAATGATAACAATGTGTAGGATATTGGAATGCAGCCTGACAATCCTTCTACACAATCTATGCATAATGAAGGTTCGCATGATGTGCATCCTAGTGGTGGAGGTATACATTTGCTATTAAAATTTTTATATGTAATTACAATTGGTGTTTGGATTAATGTAACATTTTGTATAGCAACTGTAGAGGATCGAGGGGTCGGTGCTCATGAGCATGTTGAGGTTGAGTCTAGACAAAATGATGTGGCCAGATCAGGTAATTAAAGAGCGCCACAGTTATGTTCTTTAAAATAATTAAATACTTGTAACAATTATAATTAAATATTTTAAATTTAACTCTTTTATTTGTTATTGTAGAGGACCCCCCTTTGCAGCAGCATAGGAATTTGAGATCATCAAGAACAAAGAACAAAACAACTGATGAGGGGGGTATTGATGATAACACTGATGCTCCTCTTAGAGCTTACATAGAAAAAAAAATTAGAAAGAGAAAAAAGAAATGATTGTCATCTAAATACCTTAATTGATAATGACTGAATTTTATGTCTCAATGAATTTAATTATGTGCTAATGAATGTTCATGAATTATGTGTTTATTTTCATATTGATGAATGTTGTGTGTTAACGAATCTAATGTGTTAATGAATGTTATCATGTGATATTGATTGAATGTTACATTTTATTAATAATTGAAAGAATGAATGAATGTTAGATGTTAACGGGGAATGTAGAGTGATGTTAGGGGGAGGGGGGTGGGGCCAAATGAGCTTCCACCTTCACGTGGTTGGCCCTGTTTAGTAGAGAATATTAAACTATATTCTCGAAACAAAGTGAAGCTCAATAAGATACTAAATGAGTCAAAATGGTTATCAAGGTCCTCTATCCATAAGATACTTGTAGTCAAAATGGTTATTACTAAGATACTTGTAGTCAAAATGGTTATCTAGGTCCTCTATCCATTCCATAAGTTCTTCACCATTCAAACTTCCTCCATAACAAGGAATGTGCTCTAGGTTAGTCATGAAGCCTAGCATGGACTCTCTGTCAGATAGAGCCACTATTTCAGAGCCTTTTCTGTGCATTTCCTTCAAGCACTGTATAGTGTACGGATGTGAAAGGGAGGGCAGACCAGTGTGGAAGTTAGAGTATTTATATCTTATTCTTTGAGAGTTTATTTGGTAGATTCAAGACACCTTATATCAAAGTTATTCCTTTTTCTTATCTGTTGTTTTGTCAAACCCTCATTTTTTGGGTTATTGCATTCAAATGGCCTTAACTTGCAAATAAACCATAGGATATCCTCTGTTCTTTGTAAAATGAAAGTTAAGGGGGTTTATTTTCATATTTTAAAAGCTTTGGAACAGGATACTAAGCCAGAGAATTTCAAGAGCAAGCCCTAGGTCAAGAATCTCAATGTTCTTGACTAGGAGTTGATGGATTATGCAAGATCAGAGGGTAGCGGCAAGTAAAGGACCTCAAACCTTGTTGAATCTAGATCTTTAGAGCATGGTGGACATCTTCAAACTTTGATCTTGGTTTCATGCACCCATTTTCAATGCCTTGTTTTGGAACCCACACCCAAAGGCATGCATTAGGTCTGCAGACTCAATAAGGACATTGATATGCTGGAGTGGAGTCAAGGTCTGGGAGTTGGAGGATTGTTAGAACATTAAAAAGGGTACTCAAAAAACATATAAGTTCATAAGGTCCTTTGTCAAATTGAAGAGTTATTGCTGCAGAACAGGTTTTGGAGACCTACTAGAGTCACTAGGTCTATTTGGACCCGTTTGGACCACGACACACAGTAGCATCTACAGAGAAGAAGTTTGGTATGCAATGGTCTTGAAACCTCCTGAGAAATTCTTGGTATGCATTTGTGTGGTGCAAAAGCTTCGTTGAAAGAGAAAAAGAAGAAAAGAATAGAAATTATTTTTTTTCTTTTTATGTCATATACTGTAACCAGCTACTTATAACTTGCAAAAATTATTATAACCATTTGAAATTGAAACTTAGTTTAATGTGAAACTGAGAACTGCTTTATTAGAGCTTTCTGTGATTTAGATTTAGACATCAAGAACATTGTTTGCCTAATATTGTGATTAATGTTTATTTATTAATATCTCATACTGACAAACAATTGATAATTGTAGGGAAAATGTCATTGGGGGTCTTTGAGGATCCACCAGAAGCCAAGGAGAAAATGTATTCAAATGCTAAAGATGGTGTAACAGTCCTTACAGCTGTTGAACCTTGCTGTGTAGATCATCTCCGATTCTCCAAGTTCAACAGTACTGTGGTATTCCTTTGGATACTTCTAATGGTAAATTTCAGACATCAAGTTCTTTTCGTATGAAACTACTACATTTGTAATCTGTAGTTTTAAACTTTTAGTTTATAAATGTTCATCAGCTTTAGTTCGTCTGCTGCCATTTCAAGTATGATTAATGAAGTTACCTTTATCACAGGATGAAAGTGAGCAGTCAGCATACTGGTACGGAGCTGGCAGCATTGATACGGTGACTAGGGCATCGTTTAATGGTGGTATTGTGTTTTACCGTATTTAGGGCATCGGCCTTTTGAAGCATTGCCTTCATCTTTCTTAAGTCTGAGTTTTAAGTTTGTTTATCTCTCTCGGCGCTGTTGAAAATACAAATGACAACGTTCTTGTTTGTTTTGCCCTTATATCCTGATGTGATTTCGCGGAGGGTTACGGCGCTGTTGAAAACACAAATGAAAACACAAATCCCTTGTGTAATTGCCACTTGAAGGAGGACAGTCACTATAAAGACAACATGATAATGTACACTTACAGTGAGTGTACATTATCATGTTGTCTTTAGAGTGACTATCCTCATTTGTTGAAGAAGAAAAGCATTAATGTGGATGAATAGCAATACATTCAAGTGGCAATCACACAAGGGACAGTCACTGTGAGATGTCCTCATTTGTGACTGTCCTTACAGTGAGTGTACATTATCATGTTGTCTTTAGAGTGACTGTCCTCATTTGTTGAAGAAGAAAAGCATTAATGTGGTTCAATAGCAATACATTCAAGTGGCAATTACACAAGGGACAATCGATCACTGTGAGATGTCCTCATGTGTGACTATCCTTGTCACAAATGAGGACATCTCACAATGACTGTCCCTTGTGTAATTCAAGTGGCAATTACACAAGGGACAGTCACTGTGAGATGTCCTCATTTGTTACTGTCCTTACAATGAGTGTACATTATCATGTTGTCTTTAGAGTGACTGTCCTCATTTGTTGAAGAAGAAAAGCATTAATGTGGTTCAATAGCAATACATTCAAGTGGCAATTACACAAGGGACAATTGATCACTGTGAGATGTCCTCATGTGTGACTATCCTTGTCACAAATGAGGACATCTCACAATGACTGTCCCTTCTGTAATTGCCACTTGAATGAGGACAGTCACTGTAAAGACAACATGATAATGTACACATACAATGAGTGTACATTATCATGTTGTCTTTACAGTGGCTGCCCTCATGTTGTATATTCTTCTCTGTAGATGCTACTATGTGCTAGGGAACTTCTTAGAACTGTTGGTATATTCTTACAACTTGTTACACCTAGGATATTCTTCTCTGTAGATGCTATTGTGTGCCGTGGTCCAAATAGGCCCATAAATGTGGTTGAATAGCAATACATTCAAGTGGCAATTACACAAGGGACAGTCACTGTGAGATGTCCTCATGTGTGACTGTCCTTGTCACAAATGAGGACATCTCACAGTGACTGTCCCTTGTGTAATTGCCACTTGAAGGAAAAAAGCATTAATGTGGTTCAATAGCAATGTATTCAAGCGGAAATTACACAAGGGATAATCACTCTGAGATTTCCTCATTTGTGACTATCCTTACAGTGAGTGTACATTATCATGTTGTCTTTACAGTGACTGTCCTCATTTGTTGAAGGAAAAAAGCATTAATGTGGTTCAATAGTGATGCAGAGTAGTCAGGGCTTTTAGAATATACAAATATACATCCTTAACTCTCATTCCACCAAGGAAGAAGGAATTCCAATGGTTGAAACGTGAGTTAAGGTCTTTACATCAGTCAAACCCTGAAAATGAGGGTTTGTAAACAATGCACAGAAAATTTGAAATAACTTAGATATAAAATAAAGAGAATCAATCAAACCAACTTCCAAAGCATCAGATGTCACTATTACAACTTCCAGGCAAATTTTATCATCCAACCACCATCCGTACAGTCGTACAGAGTTCATTTTTCACCAGAAATGCACTAAAACAGGGTTATTTTTATTTTTTATGAAAGAAAAATGATTACAATACTAGTTCTCTATCTTTCTTCGACCATTTGAAGCCTAAAATAGGCTCTCCAAATGTTGGTTCAACCATCTAGGTGGTTAGAACAGTTTATCCAACAAATGTCAACTTTGCTAAGCAACTTTTAAAGTTGCATTACAACTTTGCAAACAACTTTGCCGAGAAGGTTAAAAATGTGTTGTGAAACTTTAGGAACCTTATTAAAGTTATTTTGGACCTTCAAACTTCTTAACAACATCTAAAAGACACCTAATAAACACCTACTATGCTCATTTCATCCAAGGACTCAAAAGATGCCCAAGGTTTATAAGTCACCAAGGGGTCTTGTGTCCAACAAGTGGATGTTTATAAGGAGATAAAATCAATCCTTAATATTTATTACAAACCAAGAAAACATCTAAAACTCCTATTCTAATTTATTGTCATTCAAAAAGACTCTGATTTGTCAATCAAAAGGACCTTTCACCAGTCAATCCTTCAAAGCTCCAAGGTGAAAATCTTATGTTCCAATTGATAGGATTTGACTCCTTGGCTTCATGGCAACTTCCTTCAATCATGGTGTCTTTGGCTTGCATTAGGGATGCCCCTGCATCAAATAGCAATGCATTCAAGTGGCAATTACACAAGGGACAGTACATGCCCATTAAAGTTGGTGTTTTGTTATCCAGCATGACAATGGAGACAACATACTCTGTGTCAATTTTACTGATCAAATTTCCCTCCGCCAGGCAAAGCAACAATCTGGGTATGATAAGGTGAAATTTTGTAGTCCTTTTGGGTATGATAACAGTTCCAGTTTCCAATAAGATGGTTCATTTTTATAATCTAGCTTCAATTTCTCTTGTGAAAATCTTTTTTTCATTTTATGGGTGGTAAAATATAATTATTATGCTAGAGGTGTGTACTTATGGATGATAATGAAACAAAATGATAAGATTTAAGACTCTTGTTTTTTTTGTAAATAGCAATTTAAGTTTCCTTCTATTATAAATTAATGTTTTTCTATTTTTTAATGTATCTTTCCAAATCTTTTATATCAATTTTATTTATGAAATATAAATATATTAATAATGTTTTAGTGTTTTTAGGATTAGTTTATATCAATTCTATGTATCATCATTCATCATTCAATTGTCAGTATTATTAATTTAGACTGTGCAATTGTAGAACTACTCGAATATGGGTTGGATGGATACTCAAGCAGGGGAACCCTCCTCAAATATCTCAAGCAGTGAACTTGGAAAAATGTGTCTTGAAGGAACCCTTTCCATCAGAGAGATAAAAGTACAAACAAGTAAAAGAAGCAGGCTCTGCAAATATGTTTTTGAGAAGAAAAATGATAGATTATTCGAGTATGGTTCATGAGGTATATCTAAAAAGACATTTTTTTTCTTATTATAATAAAAGAGGAAGTTGTGAATGTCAAAGTTGAGTGAAACAAAAATTATTTTCATCAAATTTTGTTAGGCTTGCTTTTGGGAATAGTTTCTTACAATATTGCTATTAAGATTTTTATTGTGTAGTTTTTAGATTAGGTTTATAAAATTATATTTCATGAGTAGTGATTCATATTAATCAATTAACGATACTTTTGGAAGGTATTTTCAATGTGTCAAATTTTGATATTTTTACAAGAATTAGATTGTGTAATTTTTTTAATTAAAGTCATTGACTCATATTTCATAAATAATAGTTCTCATGAATCCATCTCTTATAAGATTGAATAGTCTATTTAGGAAGTATTTCTGATAGTATGTCAAATTATGATATTACTATTACCATTAGATTGCATGGATTTGAAGTCAACCTCGTTGACCCATATTCTTCTCTGTAGATGCTACTATGTGCTAGGGAACTTCTTAGAACTGTTGGTATATTCTTACAACTTGTTACACCTGGGATATTCTTCTCTGTAGATGCTACTATGTGCCGCGGTCCAAACGGGCCCATAAATGTGGTTGAATAGCAATACATTCAAGTGGAAATTACACAAGGGACAATCGATCACTGTGAGATGTCCTCATGTGTGACTGTCCTTGTCACAAATGAGGACATCTCACAGTGACTGTCCCTTGTGTAATTTCCACTTGAATGAGGACAGTCACTGTAAAGACAACATGATAATGTACACATACAATGAGTGTACATTATCATGTTGTCTTTACAGTGGCTGCCCTCATGTTGTATATTCTTCTCTGTAGATGCTACTATGTGCTAGGGAACTTCTTAGAACTATTGGTATATTCTTACAACTTGTTACACCTGGGATATTCTTCTCTGTAGATGCTACTATGTGCTGTGGTCCAAACGGGCCCATAAATGTGGTTGAATAGAAATAAATTCAAGTGGCAATTACACAAGGGACAGTCACTGTGAGATGTCCTCATGTGTGACTGTCCTTGTCACAAATGAGGACATCTCACAGTGACTATCCCTTGTGTAATTGCCACTTGAATGAGGACAGTCACTGTAAAGACAACATGATAATGTACACAAGTACCGTGAAGGTAGTTGCAAGTTACGACTGTTTCATTGCATACCCAAAACAATGAAGATGTTACGGTCCACAAAACATTTGTGCTTGAAAGATGAACAAATAAAATTAAACTTCTAAATAACCAAAGCCGCTAACAATAAATTCAACACAGATATGTCCTCATTTCTGGGTATTTTAGCTCTGTAACAGCTGAATACCAGATTACATAATAATGACAAAAGAAAAATAAACCCAACGTACTCAGAAATTGTAGCTGTGATTTCGCGGAGGGAATCTCTCTCGGCACTGTTGAAAATACAAATGACAACGTTTCTCTACATTATCATGTTGCCTTTACAGTGACTGTCCCTTGTGTAATTGCCACTTGAAGGAGGATAGTCACTGTAAAGACAACATGATAATGTACACTTACAGCCCGTGTACATTATCATGTTGTCTTTAGAGTGACTATCCTCATTTGTTGAAGAAGAAAAGCATTAATGTGGCTGAATAGCAATACATTCAAGTGGCAATCACACAAGGGACAGTCACTGTGAGATGTCCTCATTTGTGATTGTCCTTACAGTGAGTGTACATTATCATGTTGTCTTTAGAGTGACTATCCTCATTTGTTGAAGAAGAAAAGCATTAATGTGGTTCAATAGCAATACATTCAAGTGGCAATTACACAAGGGACAATCGATCACTGTGAGATGTCCTCATGTGTGACTATCCTTGTCACAAATGAGGACATCTCACAATGACTGTCCCTTGTGTAATTCAAGTGGCAATTACACAAGGGACAGTCACTGTGAGATGTCCTCATTTGTGACTGTCCTTACAATGAGTGTACATTATCATGTTGTCTTTAGAGTGACTGTCCTCATTTGTTGAAGAAGAAAAGAATTAATGTGGTTCAATAGCAATACATTCAAGTTGAAATTACACAAGGGACAATCGATCACTATGAGATGTCCTCATGTGTGACTATCCTTGTCACAAATGAGGACATCTCACAATGACTGTCCCTTCTGTAATTGCCACTTGAATGAGGACAGTCACTGTAAAGACAACATGATAATGTACACATACAATGAGTGTACATTATCATGTTGTCTTTACAGTGGCTGCCCTCATGTTGTATATTCTTCTCTGTAGATGCTACTATGTGCTAGGGAACTTCTTAGAACTGTTGGTATATTCTTACAACTTGTTACACCTGGGATATTCTTCTCTGTAGATGCTACTATGTGCTGTGGTCCAAACGGGCCCATAAATGTGGTTGAATAGCAATACATTCAAGTGGCAATTACACAAGGGACAGTCACTGTGAGATGTCCTCATGTGTGACTGTCCTTGTCACAAATGAGGACATCTCACAGTGACTGTCCCTTGTGTAATTGCCACTTGAATGAGGACAGTCACTGTAAAGACAACATGATAATGTACACAAGTACCGTGAAGGTAGTTGCAAGTTACAGCTATTTCATTGCATACCTGAAACAATGAAGATGTTACGGTCCACAAAACATTTGTGCTTGAAAGATGAACAAATAAAATTAAACTTCTAAATAACCAAAGCCGCTAACAATAAATTCAACACAGATATGTCCTCATTTCTGGGTATTTTAGCTCTGTAACAGCTGAATACCAGATTACATAATAATGACAAAAGAAAAATAAACCCAACATACTCAGAAATTGTAGCTATGATTTCGCGAAGGGAATCTCTCTCGGCACTGTTGAAAATACAAATGACAACGTTTCTCTACATTATCGTGTTGCCTTTACAGTGACTGTCCCTTGTGTAATTGCCACTTGAAGGAGGACAGTCACTGTAAAGACAACATGATAATGTACACTTACAGCCCGTGTACATTATCATGTTGTCTTTAGAGTGACTATCCTCATTTGTTGAAGAAGAAAAGCATTAATGTGGCTGAATAGCAATACATTCAAGTGGCAATCAAACAAGGGACAGTCACTGTGAGATGTCCTCATTTGTGACTGTCCTTACAGTGAGTGTACATTATCATGTTGTCTTTAGAGTGACTATCCTCATTTGTTGAAGAAGAAAAGCATTAATGTGGTTCAATAGCAATACATTCAAGTGGCAATTACACAAGGGACAATCGATCACTGTGAGATGTCCTCATGTGTGACTATCCTTGTCACAAATGAGGACATCTCACAATGACTGTCCCTTGTGTAATTCAAGTGGAAATTACACAAGGGACAGTCACTGTGAGATGTCCTCATTTGTGACTATCCTTACAATGAGTGTACATTATCATGTTGTCTTTAGAGTGACTGTCCTCATTTGTTGAAGAAGAAAAGCATTAATGTGGTTCAATAGCAATACATTCAAGTGGTAATTACACAAGGGACAATCGATCACTGTGAGATGTCCTCATGTGTGACTATCCTTGTCACAAATGAGGACATCTCACAATGACTGTCCCTTCTGTAATTGCCACTTGAATGAGGACAGTCACTGTAAAGACAACATGATAATGTACACATACAATGAGTGTACATTATCATGTTGTCTTTACAGTGGCTGCCCTCATGTTGTATATTCTTCTCTGTAGATGCTACTATGTGCTAGGGAACTTCTTAGAACTGTTGGTATATTCTTACAACTTGTTACACCTGGGATATTCTTCTCTGTAGATGCTACTGTGTGCTGTGGTCCAAATGGGCCCATAAATGTGGTTGAATAGCAATACATTCAAGTGGCAATTACACAAGGGACAGTCACTGTGAGATGTCCTCATGTGTGACTGTCCTTGTCACAAATGAGGACATCTCACAGTGACTGTCCCTTGTGTAATTGCCACTTGAATGAGGACAGTCACTGTAAAGACAACATGATAATGTACACAAGTACCGTGAAGGTAGTTGCAAGTTACGGCTGTTTCATTGCATACCCGAAACAATGAAGATGTTACGGTCCACAAAATGTTTGTGCTTGAAAGATGAACAAATAAAATTAAACTTCTAAATAACCAAAGCCGCTAACAATAAATTCAACACAGATATGTCCTCATTTCTGGGTATTTTAGCTCTGTAACAGCTGAATACCAGATTACATAATAATGACAAAAGAAAAATAAACCCAGCGTACTCAGAAATTGTAGCTGTGATTTCGCGGAGGGAATCTCTCTCGGCACTGTTGAAAATACAAATGACAACGTTTCTCTACATTATCATGTTGCCTTTACAGTGACTGTCCCTTGTGTAATTGCCACTTGAAGGAGGACAGTCACTGTAAAGACAACATGATAATGTACACTTACAGCCCGTGTACATTATCATGTTGTCTTTAGAGTGACTATCCTCATTTGTTGAAGAAGAAAAGCATTAATGTGGCTGAATAGCAATACATTCAAGTGGCAATCACACAAGGGACAGTCACTGTGAGATGTCCTCATTTGTGACTATCCTTACAGTGAGTGTACATTATCATGTTGTCTTTAGAGTGACTGTCCTCATTTGTTGAAGGAAAAAAGCATTAATGTGGTTCATTAGCAATGTATTCCCAGCATCTGTACCTGCATCTCTCTTATATACTACAAGTTACTTGCCATCAGAAATTGCAGTTCCCTCACGTGACATTGATGGTGAAGTGTTCTTTTCAAAACCATCATCTGTGGTTACCAATGCTCCTATTTTAGGCAATAAGTTTGTTGCATTCCATGAGCCATTGGTCAAGTTTCTTCTACGAGCTTCTGATGCCTCAAAATCTAAGCAGCGCCTACGCATGCCTCGTTGTGGTTGATTATCATTCTGTACATGAATTATAATGAGTAATCAGTTTTGGGCCTTGGAATCTTGTATGTAACATGCACAGGCATTTCATGGCTAAATGAATCTATTTTAAAAGCATCAACTTTTCTTACATGATACTGGATACATAAGTAGAACAAGCGTATATCAAATTGGAAGCAATCAGAACTCCACAATGACATATTATTTAGAGTACTCTTCAGTTTAAGTAATAATGCATATATTGACACTGTAAAGACAACATGATAATGTACACTCACTGTAAAGACAACATGATAATGTACACTCACTGTAAGGACAGTCACAAATGAGGACATCTCACAGTGACTGTCCCTAGTGTAATTGCCACTTGAATGTATTGCTATTCAGCCACATTAATGCTTTTCTTCTTCAACAAATGAGGATAGTCACTGTAAAGACAACATGATAATGTACACTCACTGTGAGTGTACATTATCATGTTGTCTTTAGAGTGACTATCCTCATTTGTTGAAGAATAAAAGCATTAATGTGGCTGAATAGCAATACATTCAAGTGGCAATTACACTAGGGACAGTCACTGTGAGATGTCCTCATTTGTGACTGTCCTTACAGTGAGTGTACATTATCATGTTGTCTTTACAGTGGCTGTCCTCATTTGTTGAAAGAAAAAAGCATTAATGTGGTTCATTAGCAATGTATTAAATAATTTTATTTTTTTTAATCCACCCACGGGCGTCGCAATTGCGACGGCAACCCATTGCAATGCGATGCAGGCGCCCGTCGCAATTGCTTGGGAGGTCCGTCACGATTGCGACGGCCCTCCGAAGCCATGCGACGGGGGGGGCGACGCCCATGCTGCTAACAAATCTTAGTCACATTGCGACGGGATATGTGTCGCAATTGTGACGGCTACCCATAGACGTCGCAATTTGCGACTAAAAAATAGCAACGTCTATGGGTGTTGCTATTGCGACACATAGTTGTCGCAATTGCGACACATAGCCGTCGCAAAATGCCCCCAAATGTATTAGTGATAGTATTCTTCAATTAAACTTTTAATTTGGACACTTTTAAAAATAATTTACATTAATAAAAAATAATTAAAAAAATTTCTCCTAATTTTAATTAAAAAATGACAACATCGTTAACCTAATTTTATATTAAAGTTTTTCACAAATAAAATTTTGCTAATACTTTTTTTATATAGTTTTTGAAATAAAAAACAAATTTTATTTATTAGTATATTTTAATAATATTCTTAAATTAAACTTCTAATTTTGTCTTTTTTAAAAATAAATTCACATTAATAAAGAAATTTATAAAAGTGACTTTTTGCAATCGACTGTTGAGCTTTGTACCAGACCATCTATGTTTCTCCTCTAGCTGGAAACCAACAAGGGTCAATTGTTCTCAATATTATGGTAACATCCCAATCGATGAGCATCTTAATGGTCATTTACTTTATAACAAATTTCTTTATCAAAGTTTTAAAATTTGCACCATCATTGTTGTATCCTATTCCTATATAAAATTTATGTTTTAAATGCACTAAAATAAAGTGCTACAATCTTATCACTTCATGCATTGTAGTCTATCACATCTTTGATTCTTTGGATTGATCTCTATGTATCAAGTGTTAGTTCCTGTATACATAACGAATATGGTGGTTGGTTACCCATGCATTTTGGTGTGATGGAATGGAATACCATACAAATACTTTGATTATGGAAGTAATCTTCTTATACTCAAAGGTTTAGATTCTACATCCATAGACTTGGTATCTTTGTTTTCAATTAATCTCCATTTGATACCAAGATGTAAATTTTTTATTTATTTTGAGAGCATTCAATTAATACTCATGAAGTGTTTCTTTATTTTGATCTTATTGATATTCTTGTGTAGAATTCATCAACAATTTAGTGATATATCTATAGATACTTATGAGTTGATAGTTCCAACATAGTTAACATTCATATGGATATATTTTGCATTGGTACCTAATTCTTTATATCATTCCTTGTCACTGTTTGATTTTTTTTTTTGGATCATCATTTGGAGCAATCATCATCATCTCTAGTTCATCTCTACTTCAATTTTCACATTGTTCTAAATTCTCACCTTTTTCATTTAAAATTGAGACTCCTAACATTGTGATATTTGAGTATATTATAGTGACTTATATCCCTCTTCACACATATTTCTTACAAGAATAGGGAGATGTCCTACATGTATCTTTTGTTCCATTTCTTCCTAAGGGGAGGAATATTGTTTGATGATATTAGACCATCTTCAAAGTTCCATACTAAGCATCCACTATCACCATAGAAGATTATAAATTTAGAGGTGCACACTTGACCTTCTTTCTTCATTCTCTCTTATGGAGAGGTTTTTTTCCGCACATGAGGTTTTTTCCTTATCTTCTAGAGAGCATTTCTCTTGTGGTTTTCTCTCTTTAAAATAAGAGGTTAATCCCATTCATTTTTTTCCTAATATCCATTTGTGAGATATTTTTACATAGGTACCTCATCAGGCCTAGCAGCTGAGACTAATATAATATTTTACATTCCCCTTAATTCATAATTAATGAAGGATGTTGGTCTGAATAGGAGTATTACCTAACTAGTTCCATTATTAGGATCCTTTCATATCTTATAACTTAAGTTTAAATTTAGGGTACACAAAGGATACTTATCACATTAGATCTCATATCATACAACTAAAACACTGCCATAATTTAATGTTGTCCTATGTCTCACCTTGACCTATATGACCAAGGAACTCTCATACAATGTACATTACTCTATTTTCATTCTTTGATGAGAATATAGTTTATTCGTATCATATTAATCTTCCAAGTACTTTGTGCTTTACATTAGGCTCCTAGAGCTTAGGTGGCTATCTCCATAACCAAATCTTATAGAAAAAGGTAAGGATTAGCATTGCATATTTGTAGAAAGTGATATCTATCGTGTACAAAATGGAAATAAGGTTTGCATAAAGAGGAACAATATAAATTCTCCTAAAATGCTGAGGGGATCAAAAAACTAAATGATTGCTATGAGAGTGTAAAATTGGACTCTTAAATAAAGTAGTGCAATTTACGACACAATGTTTAGCCCCCACTTTAGTGGTTGTATGACACTAAATGAATATGCAAGCTAAAGTAAAAGAAAGTAAACATTAAAGTAAAAAGGATATTCTCAAATGTTTTGATAGAAGCCCCCATTCTAGAAATACCTGCTATACAATGGGAGGAACCACATTCTACAAACCATCTTCTTATTGATAAATAGAAATTACCTAGAATTCTTACTAAGAGTGACAAAATTCAAGGGTAGATATATGTCCCATTTTTTTAATCTATCATTTAGTATGTAGAAATAGGGTATCATGTATACCACATCAAATTGTGAAGATAATTGATGACAAATTACAATAATAGGGTCATTTATTAAAACAAAACCATCCAAAGAGGATTTTTTAAGAGAAAGAGATCTGCATCACGATTCTAATACAATAAATGATGTGCAAATTAGCACTTTACAATTCAAGTTATGATAAAATGATTGAACTACAAAAGTTTAGGGTTTTTAGAAGAAACTTACCTTTAAATAGTGAAAGTGTGATCTTCTCAACTATTCACTTGTTTTATTCTATTGTAGAGGGATCCACACTACTTTGAGAGCCCTAGATGTTGCCTAAGCATGCACTTAAATTAACCAATATGGAGGTATTTAAGAATTCCATTGTGAAGGCCACCCAGACACACAGGGTATGTTCCACTTTCTTTTTCATGTGTTTTATTTTGTGATTTTTGAGTAATTTTGTGCAAATTGTTCTTTTCAAAGATTTAGTATACTGATCCTAGGTTCCATGGTCTCATCTTGGTGTTATGGTCTCACACGAGTTCCATGGACTCCACAAAGGCTTTTGTTTGAGCTTTGTTGAAAGGACTTTGAAATCAATGAATAAATACTAATGAAATATTATTGATGTGTTTATAGGACCCTTTTGAAACCCAACATGTTGGTCAGTGCATGTTTGTTATATGTAGGGATATGTTGGGTCTACTATATGCCCAATATGAGCAACCACTCAAGGGAGGCCTTTGTGATCACTACTATTCCCATCAATCACAAACTGTGATATATTGATGTGATTCTCATGGTATTGATAGAACAATGAGACATAGACACCTTTACCTTCCATCTTCTAATAAGAGATATTACAGTCACTTTCAAGGATGTATATCAAATTTTGTGACTTCCAATGTGAGGTGTTATTGTGAGATACAAGGTGCCACGTTATCCTGTTGTCATTGCAGAGGATCATATATTTTGTTAAGGACATGCCACACCTAGAGAGTCACAGGTATGCATACCCATACATTACTTGTGGCATACTATAAATGATATTCCTAGCCTTTAAAGAATACTCATTTCTATTATTGCATTGTTTGTGACAACCAATGATCAAGGCACACAACTAGATAGGGGCTTCATTCATACTATCTGAGTTATAGACAATCATAGGACCATTTATGAATGGAGACAAAGTATGTTAGTGCATCTATATTAAAACCTCAACAAGTATGTCCATTATGAGGCATATAGCCTATTGACATAAAAATTACTTCAACTATAGGTAGTTAATGACATTGCATAGATAAGGCCAATAGGTTGTCCTATTGAGGTACCTTGGACCTACCCATGAGAATACATCTATCCACATTGGAGATCATGGAATTGATAGAGACTTGATATATTGGAGAGTGGTATTTGACAGATGGAGCTCATTGACATCACATAAAAGCCATATAGACCATTGAGGATGTGGGAAGGACATCTATATTAGCTAGCAAGGATGTAGTAGTATCTAATTTTCCTTAGTCACCATGAATACATCATCATGCCTTTCAGTTACAACCAAGTGACATAGTAGTTTGGATAGCTTAGGGAATTCATTACCTAGTACCAATTTATGTGCATTCGAGTCAAAGTGTTTTGAGATCGGGAGCCGGGCCTAGATTGAAAATACTTGCATGTTTCTATGGGTGATTTGAAGGATGAGAAGTTGGATATAAACATTCTTTGATGATGATATGGTGAGTGTATCACGAGGATATTCAAGTTTGTTTAATATTCAAAGATGATCATGGAGATGAGGATGTGGATCAAGATCTAGACAAGAAGCAGGATGAGTAACATTCTTAGGTCTAGGATCCATCGATCATAGAAGATAAATAAAAGAGAGTAAAGGAGAGAGGTTAATGATGTAGCACTCTAGAGACCTACCTCTTAGGCACATATATAATTATTGTAAGTCCCTTTTTATAAGATACGAATCCATTATGAGCATCATATATTAGAAGAACTGTTTCTACTATGGCTCCAACTACAGTCCATGCTACAACATCTGAGACTCCTACTCCTCCAGGCAATAGGGAGACCCAAGTAAGAAACTATTGATCAATTTATGTTGTTTGATTTATTTTAATTTTAATATATATGATAAGAAATTTAATGTTATATTTGTCTATTATCATGTAGATGGCGTGACTTTGTGGGATGCATCATTAGAGGGATGGTCTTATTCATGAGCATCTAGTGATCAATGTGATTCGGTTGTATGCCTCAACATAGTGTAAGGAGACAAGATGACATATTTTACCATCAGGGAAAAGTTAGAGAGTTTACAAGATGAGGTTGGGTGAAAACAAGCCTTAGAGGAGAAACTACATCATGAGAACATTGAGCTCATGGTAGAGGTAGTGAGGCTTGGAGGTATTGTTAAGGGAAAAATGGATAGGAGGATCACCTCAAATATTCATGCATGATCCATGAACTCTCATAGATGTTCCTCTCTTCCATATCCGTCACCATGAATAGGATCTAAGGGTTTTTCTATCCATCCTCTGTCAGATGAAAATATTCAATTATGAGCATACACAACACTTTATTTCAATTGTGATTTTTTTTTTGTATATCTTGTATTGAAAGCTTGTGTATGAGATTGAATACAAAATAATGTGGTCTATTGCTTTGTAAATGTTACAAAGATCTAAGTAAAACATGATGATAAACATCATGTATGGAAAATTAAATATAATTTTGATTAATTAATCAATTAATGTAGGTTGCTTAATAAATGCTATAATATTTAAATTGGTATGTTTGTGATTTAATTAAACAATTTATCATACATGTTTAACTAAATAAAAAAATTAATGATAGATTATATTCATGTCTAAGATAAATGTCAATGTGATATAGCTAAGTGGTTTTCTAACTAAATACAAATAAATATACTTAAATAGTAAGAAAATATAACTATCCAATATAGCATGCTCTAAAGATGAAAATGCTAGCATACCATTCAATAAAGAAGAGAGTGAAAGAAGAACAAATATTAAACACAACATCTACATAAGTGCATAGCATGAATGAGATCTTTAAGAGGCTTGCCACCCATCTATATTAATTTATAAGAACTCAAACTATAGACTTTGGTGATGATGTGTGGTCCAACCCAAATTGGGCTAAACTTTCCCTTTTAACTTGATAAAGAATTCATGTTGCATTGATTCTAATAAAGAACCAAGTCACCAACTAATAAAGACCATTGAATATTTTATCATTATAGCTTTTTGCATAGTCTTTTCATAACTTTAAAGACGTTTGAGAACATTTGAATGTTGTTCATCAATAAGTTCAAGTTGTTGAAGATGTTTTTCTCTATATTAATTGTCATCAAGCATGTATCTAAGATAAAATCTTATTGAATGAATCCTTATCACTAAAGACATGGTCCCATTAACACTGTAAACAAGGTTATGAGGAGTAGTACCTATAGTTCTAAGTATACAAACTTTTGATAGGACCATAAAGAATATAAAATTTTTGTGTGCAAATACTTACCATGTTTATTAATTGTTTTACAAAGGATTTACTAAATTATCTTGTTAGAAGCTTCAACTTGACCATTTGATTGAGGATAGTAATGGTGGAGAAACAATATTGAATGCAATATGTTTTGAGGAACTTCTTCACATATTTATTCTTAAATGGTGTACCATTGTGAAGAACCAAAGTGGAAGGTAAACCAAATCAAGAAATGATATAGTCTACGATGAATTGGATAATTAATTTAATAGTCATGGATTAAAGTGTTATAACTTTAACCCTTTTTGTAAAGTAATATGTGGTTGCAATGATGAAAGTATGTTCTTGCAAAGGATGTGATAGTTTACCAATAAGATCCAATCCCAATAAAGAAAATGGACAAGGAGCTACTTGAACTCTAAGTTCATGGGAAAGAGCTTGAATCAAATTGTGATATTTCTATCAGGATTCAACTGTATATTTTTTTGAGTCAAACTCATTGACCCGTGTTTCATGAGTAGTGGTTCACATGGACCCATCTCTCATGAGAATAAATGGAACACTTAGAACTCATTTCATCTAGGTGATGCTCATATAGGTGAAGCACCGAGACTTATTTGGAGTTCACCCATCCCAGTACTACTCTAGCTTGAGTGCACTTAACTATGAAGTTTTATCCATGGTTAAACCCACTCTTCTTGTAACCCCATTTGCAAAACCTTCAGCAAGTGTTGTGCCTTATGAACCATTCATTAGAAATACCCTTAAGCACATCAATTGATAAGTACGATATTATTTCCATAGCAAGTCAAATAGTGATATTGCTATCAAGATTCGACTGTGCAATTTTTTGAGCCAAACTCATTGACCCATATTTCATGAGTAGTGGTTCACATAAACCCATCTCTCATGAGAATAAATGGAGCACTTAGAACTCATTGCATCTAGGTGATTCTCACAAAGGTGAAGCATTGATACTTTTCGAGAGGTCACCCATCCTAGTACTACTCCAGCTTGAGCGTGCTTAACTAAAATGTTTCCTCAATGGTTAAACCCACTCTACTTGAAACCCCATTTCAAAATATTCAGCAAGTGTTGTGCCTTATGAACCATTAATTAGAAAGCCCCTTAATCTCATCAATTGATAAATAGGAGATATTTTCCACTACAAGTCAAATTGTGATATTTCTATCAGGATTTAGCTGTGTAGTTTTTTTAGTCAAACTCATTAACCCATGTTTGTAAAACACTACTCATGAAACATTGGTCAATGAGTTTGACTAAAAAAACTACACAGTTGAATCCTGATAGCAATATCACAATTTTAATTGATGTGAAAACATCTCCTATTTATCAATTGATGTTCTTATGGGGCTTTCTAATGAATGGTTCATAAGGTACAACACTTTCTGAAGGTTTTTCAAATGGGATTGTAATAAGAGTGGTTTTAACCATGGAGGAATCTTCATAGTTAAGCGTGCTCAAGCTAGAGTAGTACTAGGATGGGTGACCTCCCAGGAAGTCCTGGTACTTCACCTCTGTGAGAATCACCTAGATGCAATGAGTGATAAGTGTTCCATTTATTCTCATGAGAGATGGGTTCAAGTGAACCACTACTCATGAAACATGGATCAATAATTTTGACTTAAAAAACTACACAATTGAATCCTGATAGCAACATCACAATTTGACTTGCTTTGGTAAATATCTCCTACTTATCAATTGATGAGCTTAAGGGGATTTCTAATGAATGGTTCATAAGGCACAATACTTGCTGAAGGTTTTGTAAATGGGGTTACAAGAAGAGTGGGTTTAACCATGGAGGAAACTCCATAGTTAAGTGCTCTTGAGATGTAGTACTAGTATGGGTGACCTCCTGGGAAGTCCTAGTGCTTCACCTCTGTGAGCATCACCTAGATGTAGTGAGTGCTAAGTGTTACATTTATTCTCATGAGAGATGGGTTCATGTGAACCACTTCTCATGAAATGTGGGTCAATGAATTTGACTAAAAAAACTACATAGTTGAATCCTGATAGAAATATCACAATTTTACTTGTCGTGGAAAATATCTCCTACTTATTAATGAATCAAATTATTGTGTTGGTTACACCAATGACATTTTTTAACAAATAAAAAGGAATATTTTTCCATAGATTCTCGATAGTAATCCATAGGAGACTTAAAACCAAAGATTCACCATGAAAATGGTCCCTACAAACATCTAAATGTGCTTCCTCAAGTGCAATAAAGATTTATTATTCATTGAAACAATGAAGGAGCAGACCATTATAAACCCTTATATAAGGACCATTAGATAGAATGATGCAATGTTCCATAAGTTTATGAATTGATATCTAGTGTTCTTGATGTGCCATAATTTATAAATTTGAGCTCTAGTCCTCTTATTTGTAGGATTAGGAAAGGTACCATCACATAAATATCAACTTATATGGGAGTACCACTCGTTACAATAAGAAATCTCACTAGAGCTATCAAAAATTGTAGGTGGCATAATAACTACATCATCAATTTATGTCTCTACTTCAATGTCACGATGTGAAAAAATGAATCCTAATATATTTATGCTATCAACACCAAAAACACATTTATGAGGATTCAAGCGCATGTTATACTTATGAATACACTCAAAGATGTGGTAGAGGTTTTTCACACAATCTTGGCACAAAATAGGTTTGGCTCCAAGATTTTATACATGTAGTAATGAAATATAATAGTCATAGCACCTTGATAATTTTTCATACATTCTTTAATCCAAAAGACATGAAAACCTAAAAAAATATTTCCCAAGGTGTTAAAATTTTTATTTTGTATTGATCTTTGGGGATTGATAAAGAGTTAGTTGCATCCATAAAAACCATCCATAAAGGACAATAAATCATGACCTACAGTTAAATCAACTATTGGTGTAGGAGCACCTAGGCTAACCTCCATTGTTTATGTCATTTTGGATTGTATTTGACATTGGCCAAGTTAGAGAAGTGTGTGTTTGATTTGGACCTTAGAAGGTCATTGTAAATGTGGACTAGGTGAGTTAGTGATAGTGCTAAGGTCACCAATTAGCCATTGTTAGTTGTTTTTGATTAAACTTATCTTTAGAAGCTTAAGGAAGGGATTGAGTCATCAATGTGTTCTAAACAAATAAGAGATGTTAGAAAGATGCCTTGAGGCCATAAATTAAGTTAGTTCCTTGAGCTACATGTGTTAGAGGTCCTAAAATTTAGGATGGTGTTATAAAGGCAAAGATGCCAAATGTTGTTAGGAAGTTGTCATGACAACATTTGCAATAATGGCAAATGTTGCATGCAACTCGACAACATAGGATCCCCTAGAAGATAGGAGTGGGAGATTAACCAAAGAGGGCCTAAAAACATGGAAAAAGGCATCTAAGTTTCATAGAGGCTCAAATCCTAAGATAGACATCATTGTAACAAGATTTATGAATGGTGAGTTTAGCTCTGCAACTCTGTTTTGAGAGGAACCCAAGCATTTCAGTGTGACAGTGATATCATATGAGTTGAATGTTTTAATTTAGTGTTATATTTGTGTTCATAGGTTATTTATAAGACTTTTTCATTCAGTAAGCAAGTTGATTTGAGTTGTTTTATTGTCTTGAATAAATTGTTTTAGCTCTACAGGTTTTCCTGGTCCTGTTCTGACCAGTTTGGCTTTTCATGTCTCCCCCATGAAATCTAACCATGGGATCTTCCTAGGGTAGATGAATATGTTAGGGGAGCCATTGGTATATACATATCTAGAGTTAGGAGTCATGAGGAGTTGGATAGCTATTTTTAATACCAAGCCCTAGGCGAGCAGACAGTGCCCGGTTAGAGGTTTGAAGGTCAAGATTTAAATATTTCTTGCAGGGAATGAAAGTATAGTATGAGGAAAGTACATTTCCAGGTGTGATATGATCAATACATGTCATGTTATAATATTTTTGAACCCACCAATCCATCTGGTCGAGGTTTGAACAAGAAACCAATGAGGTCCTACAAATTAGGCCTTTTAGCCATATTAGACCTAGATTATAGGAACCCTTTGTACGGATGACCTAGGAGTCTACAACTTGTAGAATCCTTTATAAAATCCAAAAGGGTATCCAAATCCCTAATTATTTTAGTGAGTGTTTTGAGAATTTTTGGCAAGAATTGACAAAAGGTCTGTCTAAAAGGCTACAAGGAAATAGGCCTAATTAGGCCTCCTCAAAGCTAAGTCTTGAACCCGATTGAAAAGGGCTTGAAGATAGTTCAAAATGGATTCAAATGGAAGAAAATTGAATGTTTCCAATAATTTTGGCACCCCTGCAATGGATTTTTGTGAGGAGATGGCACTTAGATCCTTCTAAGTGTAGGAGAAGTATTGAAGTAACTACATGGTGTTTGTCCTTCAAGGTGAAGCACAAGGAGTGAGGCTCTTGGAGAGGAGATAGATTAGGCCTTAGTTAATCATCTAAGTCTTTGGAGATCCTAGGGGAGATTAGGATCATTGATAGAGACAAGCTAGGTCTCTTAGAAGTTGTGCAAGAAAACCTTGGAGCACTCACATCATATTGGTATCAGAGCTTGTTTTGATCAGGCTTGTGGTTGATGTTGCAACCTAATAAATCAATAGGAGAGAATACATCAGTGGGATTAGTGGAAGATAAAACCATGGTGACTAATGCTGAGTTATCCAAGAAGGTGGAGGAACAAGAAGAGGATAATAGGTTGCTAAGAGAAAGATTGTCTCAAATGGAGCAACTCTTGGGTGAAGTCCAAGACAAAGTTGATAAGGTGAAAGATAAGATAGATTAGAAGGAAGAAAAAGAAGCAAGGGAAAAGAAATTGGAATTGGAGGAGGAAGCTCCAACCCCTGACCCTGTTCTTCTTGAAGAACCCTTTTTGAAGGCATTAAAGGCGTTAAGTGGAAAAGTTTTGGAGGGTGTACCACTATTCAATGGACAAATGGATCCAGATTCAGTCATGGATTGGATAGAAATCATAGAGAATCACTTTGAATGTGATGGTATCTTAGAGGCCCAAAAATTAATGGTGGCTAAATCAAGATTGAGAGGTTCAACACTCACATGGTGGAAGTTTGTGCAAACTGAAAGATAAAAAGAAGGAAAGGGTCCAATAGTTACATGGAAGGGCATGGTGACTAAAGTGAAGTAGACCTACCTACCTGATGATTATGAAGTTTAGTTACATAGGAGGAGACAAAATCTTAGACAAAAATATTTGGATGTCCAAGCATACATTGAAGAGTTCCAAAAGTTATGCTTAAGATCAAAAGTGGTTGAGGATGAAAGCATCAAGCTGGCTAGGTATTTGAATGGACTCAAATGGTCTGTTCAAGAAGATATGAATCTTGTGAACTTCAAGACCATCTGCCAATGTTATCAAATAGCCTTGAAGATTGAGGAGAAAGGCAAAAGAAAGCAAGAGAAAACCTCCAAGGGTAGAGGTAAAGGAAAAGATAGTAGAGGACAAAGAGGTGGCTATGGTGGAAGGAGTTCTGAATCAAGGACTCAAGGAGAAATCAAACATAGTGAGCAGCAAGAAGGAAGCTCTAGTAGAGGTGGTAGAGGAAGGAGCTCTAATTCTAGAAGAATAAGTGGTGGACAAGGAAGAGGCAATTAATTTTCCAATATGAAATACTATCATTGCAATCAAATGAGACACCCTACTTATAGGTGTCCAGAGAAGGGTAGTACTTTTTAAGGAGGTGATAAGAGAACTAATTTAGTTCATGAAGAGACAAATGTAGAAGAGAAGCATTTTGAAGTACCAATGACATCCGAGGAAAGAGAGAACCTCATGATGAGGAGAAATTTGATCAAGGAGCTGGTTAAAGAAGAACCAAGCCAAAGAAGGTCCCTATTTAGGATAAAGTGTAGGATGATGGGGAAAGTATGTAGAGTCATCATTGAATCAGGGTCTACTGACAATATTGTGTTAGAGGAAGCAGTCAGAAAGCTAAGCATGACAAGGATACCCCACACCAATCCTTACAAGGTCACATGGCTCAATAAAGGCTAACATGTGTTAGTAAATGAACAAGCATGGGTGGAGTTCTCTATAGGGAGATATAAGGACAAAGTTTTATGTGATATGTTACCTATGGATGCATGCCACTTTCTCCTAGGTAGACCATGGAAATTGGACCACCAAGCTATGCATGATGGAGTGAAGAACTCCTATTATTTCAAGAAGGATAATGTGACTTTCAAAATTCAGTCATTGTTAGGGGATGCAGAGGTGAAGATAGAAGGTCCTAATGTGCTCATCGTTGGTGAAAAAGATTTTTTTTAGGAAAATAATGTAAGAGAGAAGAATGATCACATTGTTCATCAACTAGACACTTTCCAATTTCATTCACTTTTTCAATGTTATTTGGATCCATCATGATATCTATAGTATCTCCTATAAGAAGATTGTGACTTTCAAGAATACCCAATGGATGAGGAAGCTCTTGAGTCATATCCAAGGTATCATTTGGTAATCTAGATTCTTTCCCAAATTATGATTCAACATTTATATAATAGGGATTTTCAAATGAAGGCATGTTATAGGTAGAATTAACATCAATTGAGGATTAACTTGAGAAAAAGGTTTCAAAGTAGAAATGACATATCACATTGAGAGATGGCCTATGGGATGATTTGAAGGATTATAAGAAAGTCCAAATGAATGTTCACAAGTGTAAGTTTACAAAGGAACTTAATTTTTTGTTCCCTTGAGACATAATCATTTCCTCTATATCCACTCTTAGCTAATATATAGAAGCTAGGACCATAAAGAGTTGTAATTTTTGAAAGATATGGTGGAGTCTCATACATACCAATGTCATAGGAAGAATAATTAGAAGAATTGGTTGAAGTATAAGAAGATACAAATTATTATTATGTTTCTTAAAGAAGTTAAATCTATTGTAGATGCCATGATATATTCCTCCATAGGATTAGATTATAAAGGAGGGTTTTTATAATATCCCACATAAAAAGGTACAAAATTTAGTGACTCCAAATCATTTTCAAAGAGTACCTCTTTAGGCCAAGGACTAAATTCATTAGGATATGACGTATGAATTTGGATTGGAGAAGGAATTGAATAATTTAAATGAGATTGACTTCCTACTTTGTCTTACAAACAAATTTGTAAGTTTTCATCACCTTTTAAGGTATACATCTTGTTGTTGTAAAAAAAATTAAATTTGGGACCAGGAGTCGAAGGGATTTCTTGCATATCATGAATCAAAGGTATACCAAGAAGAAGGTTATATGTGAGGGTATTGGGAATGACATGGATAGGTGTAGGTAAAATATAATGACCTACCTTGATTGGAAATGAAATTGTGCCTTAAAAATATCTACCAACATTATCAAATCCATGAATAGAAAGAGAATCAAGTTGAATTAGAGAGGTATCCACTTTGATTTATTTAAATAGTTGATGTTACACACATTAAAACTTGATACACTATCAACTAAATTATGTTTTAGTGGATTACCATTAATAAGTACAATAATGATAATAAGATCATATTAATTTTGAACTCTTAAGGAAGGTAGAAAACAATATTCATCTTAGTTACATTCATACACTTTAACAAGGTTTCTAAATCATTAGGTCTTATAGAAGGTAGGACAACTATATTTTGAAAATAGTCTTGGAGCTTTCCATGGTATATAGGAAAAATTTATATCAACTCCCAAAGGGATATATTGGCTTGAATAACACATTTTTAAAAAAAATATGACAATCCTTTTTAATATGTTGGGTAAGACGAGTGCTATATGAAGCATTGGTTGAGAAGCACAAAGAAAATAAGAAGGGAAAAATTACACAATTATGGGTTTATTATTGTTTCTTGTGTTTTTTGTATTACAAAGAGGGGGGGGGGGGGGGGGGGGGTGAATCAGTAATCCTTGATTCCCTGTACCTTAAGTTTTTTTCTCTAATTAACTTGGTTAAACACAATTCACTATTTACCAACAATAGTAAATAAACTTTAACAATCAACAAATCATTCACATAAATCATTCATCACAAGTAACACCATTATTTAACATGGAAACCTAGCTTTGGGAAAAACCATTGTGGGAATTGTCACCTACTAAGAAAATATTCTTCTGAAGTACGCTCGAGTAAGAGCTAATCTAGTTAAAGATTACAATACATACTATTAGGTGTGACCCAGTCAACGGATTTACCTCAGATATGTTAGGATCTTCACCTTGTTAGGAGTGGCCTAGTAAAATGACTTTGAACACTCTTTAGAATGTTACCTTTTGAAAGGATTTTACAATAAGATTGTTAGGTCTACTCTATTAGGATATTTCTCTATTAAAAATGCTAATAAGAAATAATAAATAAATTGAACTATAAATTTGCAACTATCTTTGCATAACCAGATCCTTTGTGTGCTCTTCTATCTTCACTTCAATCCTTCACTTTCCACTAGCTTCAACACTTCATCAAATTCTGCTTTTGGACTCAGAATCTATCTTTTCCTTCTTCACTGCATCATTCGGTGACTTATCAACTCTTCAATTTTCTAGCCATTTGTCCATACAAATTCATCCTTTATATAGACTTTCTTTTGTCACTTAATCTCTTCTATTAAATTTTCCTTTGATCAATCTTATCCGTTCAATTCATTTTACAAACTTATTCAATGTATTTGGATCTCAGTAACACGTTTTGGTTGTTGAAACTTGTTCCTTCTATTTTAACCATTTTGATCTAAGTCGTAGATCATCATCATGAATTTTCCCGATCGTAGATCTCTCTAACTAACTTTCCTCATCATCATAACCTTCCAGCTCATCATAGCTAATCATTAAATGTCATTCTGATCATTATATTTAATTTATGTTCCTTGTTTGATGGATAACTCTAAATTTTGGTTAACTTCACTCAGTGCCTAAAAATTCTTTTCTCAGTGCCTTTTCCTTTACCAAAACTTACACTTCTCTTACCAAATTAATTTCTCTCTTTCTCAAATGACATTTCCTGCTTGGTAGCCAAAACTATTTTACTTACCAACTTGTCAAATCTTCATTACCATGCTTTATCGATTTGATAGAATCATATGTTAGGCAGAAAAAAATTATATCAACATAATCTTAGCATTGTTTGATCTATATCAGTTGCCCATTTAATTTCTTCAACTTCACAACATCTCATTTCTTCTTCTCCTTAACTCATTCAACTTATATCATATACCGAATGATATGGAAACATAATATAAACCATAAATCAATTATTTGACATCAATGACAAGATTATACCTGATCTAACCTTTCTACTATCTTATATTCCTTTGATCTTGGTTGGTCATCATCATCATCACCATTAGTTATAGTAAAAATCTCCCTCTTTAGCATTGATGGAAACACACTAATAATATTCAGTATTTAATTGATGATGGTAACACTTCATTGTCATTCATGTACTCCCTCTGAGCTATAACTTCTCCTTGTTGTACTTGATCTTCTTCTATACATATTCTCCCTTTATTAGATCTTCATCTCCCTCTTTGTAGTATAATAATACTATTGCATTATCTCCCTCTGCATTGCAACATACTAAAAATTTCATCTCTCTTTATGATCATCAATAGTAATCTTCCTCCTTACTAATCAATTGACTTATTCTCCCTCTTTGACCCGTTTATCTTCTCCCTCTTTGACAACAATGCCAAAGACATACAAACTCCTGAAAATTTTTCTCAGACAGTAAATCATACCTCAAATGTATTGATATCTCATTGCAGTCATAAACATTTTCACAACTTCAGGGATTACCTAAAAAGTGAATGCTAGAATCAACTCAAAAAATAGATATTCTAATGAATACTTTAATTGATGCAGCATGCATCTTTCCTTAGTGAACATTGGATAGGGGAAGAACCCCTAACTTACCTTAGAGATACTCAAAAGCATCATTCAGTAGTGGTTTGGTAAATATATCATCTATCTGTTCTTAAGAATTCATATATGGTGCAGGAGAACCCTTCTAAGGGCTCCCACCATCTCTTTTTGTTGTGTTGAACTTCTTAAGTGAAGCTTGTAATTATAATAAGAGCTTGGCTCAGTGTTTGTGTGTGTGTGTGTCTAGGCCTAGGCTAGGTCTTAGAAGTTCAGTTGGTTCTTGATGTAAATGGCACAATGACTCAGGGCATGCTGTCATCCTGAGGTCATTGATCTGCCATGTTAGTAGGTGTCTAGGGTCAAGTGTTTGGTTGAGGTATGAGCACATGTGTGCCTTGGTAGGACCTATAAATAGTCCTTTGAAGTATGAGAGCAAAAGTTGCTAGCAACTTTTCAAAAGTTGCTAAGCAACTTTTCTTTTTATATTACCTAGCTTTGCTAAGTGGCTAAAAAGCCCTAACCAGACCCACACCCCAAGTAAAGACTATAAAGGACCTAAAAAACCCTAATATGAAGGTTGGAGATCACTTTGTATGATTATGTATGGAAAGAACAGTCTGAACAGAGTTTTGTGTGTAACAGTCACTATTGATAGATTGATTGCATGTGAATAGAGTGAAGTTTTGGTGCATCTGTGCATGAGACATTGTCTTGTGTATTTAGACTTTCATGTGTGTGCATTAGGTTTAGTTCTTTTCAAGTTTTAGTTTGCATTTTGTTCATTTCTTTGTTTTAAATAGTCTGTTGCCAGTTTGGAGAGACTTGAAGATGTAGGGCTGTAACTCCATTTCCTACCTTGGCCACACCATGGTTTCTTGGAATTTGGTAGTATAGACCCTACCTTGTATGAATATGTCTGCAGGGCCCTAGAGTGTGAGTGCACCTATTTGTTTGACCATGCCCTAGGCGAGCTAAGGCAATGCTCGATTAGGAGTGGTCAGTAGTACAAGTGCTCTAGAAGATAGAGGAAAGAGTTTCAAAGAAATCCCTTTGGAGGGAGTCAAGGGAAATGTGTGAAGGAAATATTATATGAAGGAGAGACCCTGAGGAATCCAGGAAAGGTGTTGAAGAAAGCCAAGAAGACCTGTAACTCTGTGAGGTTCCAAAAGCACTGAAAACCATCATTCTTGGAAGAAGCATTGTACGGACAAATGGAGGCCCAAGACCCCAAAAATATTTGAGGGTTAGAAATTTGTAGTGAAGTTCCTTTTGAACAGGAATTTTGATTAAGTGTAGGAAAGTGGTGAAAAGTCCTAGAAAGCCGGAGGGAGGCCTAATTGGGCACTTCCTTGTAGCCCTATTTTGGGAAGGAAGTATGAAATCGGGTGATGACCCAACCTCACTAATGCCTTGAAGATGTTTCAAATGTCCCAAAAAAACCTTTGAACTCATCAAATTCACTATCAGAGCTTGGGAAGGTAATTGAACCCTAAAATACCCTTATAAGCCTATGTAAGGGATGGTGCTAGGAAGCAATGCTTGATAGGATACAAGTTGATAAAGCTATACTTGATGGTTAGGTTAGGCTAGGTCAGGGGATATTTTGATGAGAAGAGAATCCTATAGACCTTCATAGGTGTCAGGAGAACACTAGGGTCCTGGTTAAGGATCATAGGCATAGACTAGCTAGTCTATCCTAACCTCCCCATCAATATACTCCAATATCACATGCCTATCTTGTAATTTCTCTCTCAAGTAGTGATACTTGATATATATATGATTTGTCTTTGAATGCATCATCAGACTCTTTGATATGTTAATAGAACTTGTATTATCACAATAAATTGTAACTAGATTAGTAATCTCTTCTTGCATACCTTCAAGTAATTATTTGATCCACACAATGTTAGAACAATTCATAGCTGCATCAACATACTCATCTTCTACAATAGATTGCAAAATACAACTTTATTTCTTGCTTAACCATGTCACTAACCTTTCTCCTAAAAGAAAGCTCTGCCACTTGTGCTTTTTCTGTCATCAATATTTCCAGCCCAACCAACATCAATATATACCTCGAGATAAAAATTTCCTCCTTTGTGTATAATAGACTAAAATATTCAGTCCCTTTTAGATATCTAAATATTATTTTCACTACAAACATGTGTCTCCTTTGGGTTGGTAGATAACCTTGCCACAATACCAACTGAATGTGCAATATCATGCCTACTGTGTACAACATACTATAGTTCACCAAACATGGACTGGTAAAGTGTCTCATTTACTTCCTTTGTGTCATCTTCCTTTGAAAATTTACAACCAATAGCCATCGGTGTTCCAACCGATTTTGATTCTTCCATATTGAATATCTTTAGGATCTCCTTGATATACTTAGATTGTGTTATGTAGATCCCATCCTTTACTTATTGAATTTGTAGTCCTATAAAGAATTTAATCTCTCCATTCATAGACATCTCAAATTCCTTTCTCATCTCCTCAACAAATGGTTTAGACATTATCTCATTTTATCCAAATATAATGTCATCAAAAAATATCTCATCAATCATAATCTTACCAATACTATCACATGTCAAATATAAATTGTTGTTATCACTTGTCTTGTGAAATTAATATTAACTAAATATGAGTGTAGACGTTCATACCATGCTCAGGATGCTCACTTCAATCCATAGAGTGACTTGTGTAGTTTGCAGACAATATCCTTGTTAGAATTCAGAACAAATCCTTTAGGTTGTTCAATGTAGACTTATTCTTTAAGAATTCCATTTAAAAATGTAGACTTAACATCCATTTGATAAAATTTGAATCCTTTATAGGTAGCATATGCAAGTAATATCCTTAAACCCTCTAATCTAGCAACAGGGGAAAATGTATCACCATAGTCAATACCTTCTTGTGCATAACCTTTGTAGTCTAATCTTGCTTTGTATTTGATCACATCTCCTTTCTCATTGAGATTATTTCTGAAATCCACTTTGTTCCTATCACATTCTTATCCTTAGGTCTCGATACAAGTGACCAAGTATTATTCTTTTGAATCTGATCAATTTCTTCTTTCATTGCATTAATCCAATCTTCATTTCCTAGTGCATCCTTAATTAATCTTAGCTCAAACTCAGAAATCAAACATGTGTTATCTTTCAACTTACTTCTTGTCATGACTCCTATGTTCTTGTCTCCAATAATTCTTCTTGGTGAGTGATGTCTTCTCACATATTTTGCTAATACAGGCTCGGTAGACTGTTCATCAGTGTTTTCATCTCTTGGTGGAGGCTCATATTGCTCCTTAGCTCCTTCTTGTTGTAGATTGGTTGTATCAACCAAATTACCTTCCTAAACATAAACAAATCTTTTGTAATCCTCGAGTTCCTTTTTTCTATCTTCTTCATTCGTTTCTACAAATTCATCAATCCTCACGTTTTCACTTTCAACAATTTTAATAGTAGCCCTGATCAAACATTTATATGCTTTGCTCTTTTATGAATATCTTAGGAATATACCTTCATCTCCTTTAGAGACAAACTTTCCATTTCTAGCATCTTTCAGTATGTAACACCTACTTCCAAAAATTTTAAAGTAACTTACATTCGGTGTATGCCCATACCGGAATTCATAAGGTGTCTTGTTTGTGCCTTTCTTGAGTTGTACTTGATTGAGTGTGTAGACAACAATACTTATGGCTTCTCTCCAAAATGTTTGTGCAACCTTTTGTCAATTAACAAAGTTCTAGCATAGTCAACTATAGATCTATTCCTTCTTTCAACTATACCATTTTGTTGTGGAGTCCTCATGCATACACTTGTCTTTTGATTCCATTTTCATTGCAGAAGATAGTAAATTCATCAGAGATAAATTCACCTCCTCTATCTGAACTTAAATATTTCAATTGTTTTCCTGTTTCCTTTTCAAGTCTACTTTATACAACTTGAACATTTGGAGTGCATCAGACTTCTCTTTTAGAAACATAACAAACATCATTCTTGAATAGTCATCAACAAACAAAATGAAATACCGATCTCCATAATAGCTTTGTATCTTCATAGGACCACAAAGGTCGGTATGAAATAATTCCAAAATATCATTAGATGAGTAAGACTTGCTTGTGAAACTTTATTTGGTCATCTTATGAATCTAACATTCATTACACATCACTTTATCAGGTTTCCATAATTTTGGTAGACCTTTGACTCTATTCTTTTTGCTCACTTTAATCATGTTATCAAAATTTACATGATAGAGTCTTTTATGCCATAGTCATACATACTCAATTTTAACAAATAAGAAATTCTTTGTAGTAGTATCAAGATAAAATAGGTTACCTTTTGATTTTTCACCAGTTCCAATTAGATCTCCATCAATACCATAAATCTTTAATTTTATGTTCTGAAATTCCAGTTGGTGGCCAGTATTGTTCAATTGTGCAACACTTAACATATTATAGTTGAGTCCTTTAACCCAATATGCATCATTACATGTCATCTTCTCATTCAATACAATAGATCCTTTATCTTTAACATGGCATGGAGCATCATTTCCAAATCTGACAAATCCTCCATCATATTCTTCTAGGTTCTCAAACTTGTTAATATCACTAGTCATATGATGTCAACATCCACTATCAATAATCCATGGGTCAGTTTTACTTAAATGAGAAATAAGTTCTTTTTCATCTTCATATGTTTCTTCATCTTAGTCTTCTTTTACAACAACATAGACAACTTCATATCCTTCTTTTGTATCATCAAATTCATCATCAGTTACACCTTCCTCTTCTAGGTAGAAAGACTTCTTACCTTTGTCCTTGTACTCTTTAAATCTTCAGTGTCCTTATACTCACAGATGATTTGAAGGTAGTTTCAATGGTCGGTAGACTATTATCATAATTTCTAAGCTCAAATTCAGTCAACTTACCAATTAGGGATTCAAGAGTAACAAAATTTTTCGGTATGGATCTCAGTTCCTGAATAGTAGATACTTTAATAGCATAATTAGAAGAAAGATTTCTCAAAATTTTACTTACCACTTCTTCATTAGTCAATGTTCCACCAACACCTCTAATGACACTTACAACTTCCTTGATTCTGCAACTATATTGAGTAATTTTTTCTTCATCTTTCATTCTCATTTCATCATACTTTCCTCTAAGACTATCAACCTTAGCTTTTTGTACATGCTGATCTCCTCCATAAATAAGTGTAAGCATGTCCCCCATCTATTTTGAATTAACATGGTCCTTAACATCATTGAATTCAACATTGGTTAAGGAAGAAGCAATTTCTATTATTACCAAGTTGCGTTCCTTCTTTTCTCTCATCTGATCAACTATCATAGGTATGGGAGGTGGTGAAGTGTAGTCATTATCTAGAAGATTCAATGCATATTCTCCAATCCCAGATAGATACAATCTCATCTTACTTTTCCATGTAGAGGAACTTTCCTTGTTCAACTTAGGTACTTCTATCCTATACATCTTTGGATCTTTTACTCAAGTATTTCAAACTTATCCTTTTGGAGTACTTAGCTCTGATACCAATTATTGGATTATAGAGAGGGGGGGGGGGTGAATTAGTAATCCTTGATTCCCTATACCTTAAAAACTTTTCTTTGATTAACTCAGTTAAACACAATTCACTATTTACCGATAATAGTAAATAAACTTTAACAATCAACAAATCATTCACATAAACTATTCATCACAAGTAACACCAGTATTTAATGTGGAAACCTAGCTTTGGGAAAAACTACTATGGGAATTGTCACCCACTAAGAAAATACTCTTCTAAAGTATGCTCAGTTAAGAGCCAATCTGGTTAAAGATTACAATATACACTGTTAGGTGTGACCCGATCAAGGGATTTACCTCATATTTTTTAGGATCTTCACCCTGTTAGGAGTGGTCTGGTAAAACAACTTTGAACACTCTTTAGAATGTTACCTTTTGCAAGGATTTTACAATAAGACTGTTAGGTCTACTCTGTTAAGAGATTTCTATGTTACAAATGATAATAAGCAACAATAAATAAATTGACCTATAAATTTGCAACTATCTTTGCATAACCAGATCCTTTGTGCGCTCTTCTACCTTCTCTTCAATCCTTCACTTTCCATTGGCTTCAACACTTCATCATATTCTACTTTCTGACTCAGAATCTATCTTTTCCTTCTTCACTGCATCAGTCGGTGACTTATCAACTCTTCAATTTGCCAACCATTTGTCCACAAAAATCCATCCTTTATATAGACTTTATTTTTCCACTTGATCTTCTCTATTATGCTTTCCTTTGATCAATCTTAGCTATTCAATTCATTTTACAAACTTATTCAATGTATATGGATCTTGGTAACAAGTTTTACTTTCACCTCAGAACTTGAACTTTCTTAAAACTTGTTCCTTCTATTTTAACCATTTAGATCTAAGTCGTAGATCACCATCATGAATTTTCCTAATCACATATCTCTCTAACTAAATTTCCTTATCATCATAACCTTCCATCTCATCATAGCTAATCTTAAAATGTCATTTTGATCATTATATTTAATTTTTGTTCCTTGCTCGATGGATAAATCTGAATTTTGGTTAACTTCACTCGGTGTCTAAAAATTCTTTTTTCGATGCCTTGAGCTCCTTTTCCTTTACTGAAACTTACTCAACTCTTACCAAATTACTTTCTCTCTTTATCGAATGACTTTTCCTGCTCATTAGCCAAAACTATTTTGCTTACCGACTTGTCAAATCTTCTTTACCATGCTTTACTAATTTGATATAATCATATGTTAGGTAGAAAATAATTATATCAACATAATCTTAGCATTGTCCGATCTGTATCAGTTTCCCATTTAAGTTCTTCAACTTCACAACATCTCATTTCTTCTTCTCCTTAACTCATTCAACTTATATCATATATCGAATGATATGGCAACATAATATAAACCATAAATCAATTATTTGACATCAATGACAAGATAATAACCAATCTAACCTTTCTACTATCTTTTATTCCTCTCATCTTGGTCGGTTTTCATCATCATCACCATCGGTTATAGTAACACTGTTGTATGTGAGATAAATAGTATGATAAATGTGTTGTTGATTCATCTTATCTCTTTAGGTTATTGTTTTAAAAAATGTAAGACAAAATTAGATCTCTTATCACCTTTAACAACAATCATAGGTTTTTTTTGAGTTTGAGGGACATTCAGATGAATATGCATAATAATATTGTGTTTCTCAAGTTCATTCTTATAAGTAGTCACACATATTATGTTGATCAATTCTTGGAAAAGGTTGTTTTAGGAGGTCCATAGAGCATGAGTCAAAGAGACGAAGTCAGAAAAGGGATTCATCTAACATATCTGAGTCATCACAACTAAACAACTCATTAGAGGCATGGAAGTCACATAAAAAGAGATCCGACATGGTTGGATGAGGATTAGTTTTGGTTTTCTACTCTAGAAAAATAAAAACTTTCTTTGAATAATGAATTCTAATGAAATAAATAATTCAAATCATTAATATAATCTAAATGCATATAATCAAAGACATAAACATGCATACAAAAACTACTTATTATTTTTTCTTATATTTTAAATCAAATAGAAGTGCAAAAGGTGTTAGGTCCACTGAAATGTTTATGTTGAAAGAGGGGTGGACTATTTGAGTTATCAATTTGACTAAGATCAAACCTTCTTTTATTAAATATTGGAATACAAAGCACAAAGCGGTTGTTATGCTTGACTAACTTTTCACTAAGAGATTCAAGTTATCCATGAGCCCCACTCCTCTATTGCATGAAATATTGTATGATTTTAGGTCCTAAAGAAATGAATGAACATATAAAATAACAAAATAGATTGATAGAGAAATAAGGAGCTATAAAATTGTACAGAATTGGAACAAAGTATCTGAAATGCACCTACGATAGAAAATAGAGTTGAAAGTCATTGGATACTAATGCTAAATGACCTAGTCCTAATTGGTGTCCCAATGAAAGAGATTGTTAGATCAAATATTAGGAGATCCCAAATTTTCCATTGAATTTCAAGTCAAACTAGATAAACTATGGTGATATGTGTTCTAGTCTAAGGCTTTCCTAGTGTTTTTTTTTGGGAAAATCTATATCTATCTTTGCTATGCTCTTGTACCTACAATCTATGTCTAAACATATTTTTAAATATGAAAACACACAAAAGAGGAAGAAAATGGTGTTGTGGCTATATAGGATATTCACTTGATCAAGACATTTTTTTCACGATTTTTACATCCATAGATAGCCAAGTTGGATATAAAATAAAAGTGTGTTCTCTAAACCTTAAGTATGTCTAAGATTGTGACAATAAAATAAGTGCATGAACTTAAACAAGAGTCATACTTAAATGGGCTAGACTAAAACCCTAAATGAGACAATCAAGATAACATATATATCAATGCAAGATTACATGCATCACACAAATGAGTAATAGATTAATGAAAGAACTTAGATCTCAAGATAGAACACAAAAATGTAAGAATAAGATAAACCACACCAAAGTGATTATAGAGAGTTACAAGACAATCATCAGTAAGTGACTCCCTATCATCCTCCAATATCTCCTGAAACTTCCATTATGATTAAAAATATTTGATGAATACTTGATATTTCCAATTAAACCTCAAATTTGAAAATATGTAGACTTGCATTATATAGTAATTTTATATCATAAGGATATCATAAAGTTGTATTATGCTCTATATCCCAAATGAGGAAATTAACTGGCTTATAAATGAGTTAGAAACTTTGATTTGATAAAAGGTCAACTTTCGATGGTGTTTAAGTGAAAGAAATGGGTGCTAATGAATTCAACAATATAAAATATGTGAGATGAATTCATTAACTAACCACTTCCACACTAACATTCAAAATACAAGAGAAAGAGGGGCTTCCAAACATAACTCTCAATATAACCCAAGCTAGATTAGCAAAACTGAAGGAGATAAAGGGATGCCAATGCTAAACCCAAATTATATTAAGGAAGTATGCAATAAAGTCCTCTTTAATGAAATCTAGGATTTGATTAAGAATGTGTAAATGTAAAAGTGCAATTGAACCAATTGATTTAATGAGGAAAATAAGATAGATCTACACGCTAAATGTAAGCAGTCAACCCAATTAAGATGTGAAAATAGGTCTAGATTAAGAAATGAAATGAATGATAAAGTACTCACCTTGAAATGTGTAGATGAATGTGCCTTTTTGCTTCAAAAACTATAGATTTGAACCTGTGACAAAACTTCTGACTGTGGATTCGTGATCACGAAAGAAAACTCAGAAAATTCTATTTTTCCTAGACCTCCAAGAATAGGTCGACCAGGTCACGATGTTCCTAGGATACCATAGAAAAGTCAACCCAACTTCTTCATAAATGTCTGGGTAAGTAGTTTCTATATTTGTGGTTGTAATTCTGATATCATGTTCCTGCACTTAGAAAATCTTATTTTTGGGTTTGGGTGTATGAGGTCTTTCCTTGGTCAATCCCTAGATTGAGGAATCAACCTTGAAATTGAAATGTAAATGATAAAGGAAATGCTAACATGTAGTAGGATTGAAGATATCAAATGAAAGATACAATTACCTTTGTAGATGCCATTGAATTTGAGATGTGATCAAATATGCAAATGTAATAGCCTTGACTCAAAGAAACCAAAAGGAAATCAAATAAGTCAAAACCTCATGTATAGGAATGTATGTGACATGACATGATGAAGGATGGAAGAAATTTAATGATTTGTAATGATGGATCTTGTCCTTAGAAGCCAAACTTCACTACCACCTTGAAGGAAGAATCTTGATGCAAGAAGGAAATGCTTGAATTTGATGAATTCTTGAAGATGCTTGCTTGAAATCTCATGACTGCATGTATGCTTGTTCTTGATTTCTTATAGAAATGATAATGTAGCTTGATGGGTCAGAATTGGATGAAAATTAAATGCCAAAGACTCCTTATATACTAGTTTTCAGGATAAAAAAACAAAGCAGGCTAACTCGGGAGAAAAATAAATCAATCAGCAAACCTGAGGCACATAGGACCTTGCAATAAAAATCCCTCAAGGAAGAGGTCAACCTGGGTGAACTATTCCAATAATAGGTCAACTTGGTTGACCTATTCTAGAATAGGTTGACTAAGTTGGTGTAGGAGCACCTCAGGATTAGTTAATTAGCCCCCAAAATTTTGGTGTGCTTTCCAAAATGTACATAGGGTGTTTCCAGTGGTTCACAGTTGGTGTTGCAGGAGTGATTCCTCAAATGAATCGGGTTACCTTAGACCAAGGCTCATGGTTCAAATTATATTTGAACATTGGACTATCTATATAGCATATATCAATATCATGATTGATACAACACATATTGATCATTATCATCGGGTTAGCCAACATTAGTAGCAAACTGCATTTGGAGTCAACACGATGGCCAATGGTAATATCGGGCTGAGTTATGCCAAAGTTATGATCGGGTGGAGTCTCCCTGACAACACTATTGGAGAAACTTGGTCTTTTGACACTGGGAGTTGGAGTCCTACTGATAGTTGAGGTGGTATCGTGTTGAGTCATGTCGATGTTTCTTATCAGTATGACTTACACTATCGAAGGAGTGAAAAAGAGGTTAGCCGATGGCCGATGGTATCATTAGAGGAGGTTTTTTCAATCATCAAAAAATTTGACAGTAACAAGGAAGCCAAAATTCGATTAGATCAAGCCTTGATGGAATCATTGGTACAAGCTAGGCTGATGGATGGCCGATTAGTGGAGGAGCCAAAAATTGGTTAGATAGATCCTTGATCATATCATCAGAAATTGATATGTTGATAAGCCTGTTTTGCCAGTACATGTAGAATGGAAGAATTAGCTAGATTTTGTTGGTAGTTTTTGTAACCATATGAACTCAAGGCTAATATAAGACCTCTAAATTTTGAGTTGTAGGGTTGGATGAGATCAATAGTGGAATTAGTGGAATAGTTGTAGAGTTAATTTTATAGTGTGTAATTACCAGTTGAAATTAATCAAAATTCTTGTTGCTAGTTGCTTGTGTGTTTACTTTCTGTTTGCATTGTTGTTTCTTTCATGTAGATACAATCTTGTTACTTGGTTGGATTCTGTGGAACAACCAAGCTGTGAATAATAGCTTCCATTTGATCTCTACTATTCATCATTGTACATAGAACAAATGGAGCCTCTGTATATTCTTTACCTTTTTGTTAGTTTTTTGGTAGGAATGTAGGACAATGAAATTCTCTTTCCCTAGGTGAGCTTGGCTGTAGTCTGACTGGAGAAGAGTAGTAAAAATAAACTTGTTGGAGATCTTGATGACATAGTTAAGAAAGATGACTGTTAGACTAGTCAAGAAGAATTGTTCAGTGAGTGAACAAAATGGAGAAGAGCCCTCATCTCCTACAAGATAATTAGAAGAGGGACAAATGGTTGATAAATGAACTTACAGTTGTGAGTTCATGGGAGAAGAGAGCATCTAAATTGGTGGGGAAACTCTAGGTGAGGGAGGATAGAAAAGTGAACCTCCTATGGTTATAGGGTTCTAATAGTGAAGAAGCCCTAAGAAGTCCAAAAAAAACTTTGTGAATAACTAGGATAGTTCTTGGAGGAGTAACCCTATCATAAGTTGATCTATTCCCTAGGGGGATCCTGGAAAGGGGTCCTAGAGGCCTCAGAGAAGGTGCATAAAGAACTAGGAGAAAATGAAGCTGTCGAAAGATATGGCTAGAAAGGTGATAAAATAACACCTAAAGGACCATGTCAAAAGATGAGAGACACTACTACATTTGGGGCCAAATTTTGACAGAAGTTTCTAACGGGTAACTTTTTATTATGAATTTGGTGTTTTTTTTTTGTAATAGGCCCTGATGATGTCAATATTCCGATGGGTTTTTAATTGACCATTGGAATTTTGATAGATTCAGGGTATAGATAAAAAAAAAGAAGTGAAACGGCCTCATCATTTTTATTTTGATTGGATAGAGGGAGTGGGAGAAAAGGAGCGAAAATTGAGCGCGGGAGAAGGTATGCAATTTCTTCATATTTTGAGCCTCTAGCATCATATTCGAATGCATTTCATTTTATTTGATCATGAATGCTCTCTGAAATGACTGCATTCTACTGGTGTTGTGCCATAGCCAGTGCTTTATCTCTATTATTTGATGTTATTGGTGCTTGTGCTCAAGGATATCGATTCACTGTATTCAAATGTTTGGATTCATGTTTGTTGATATTACTAGCATATATGTTTAATGATGCCATTGTAAATTGCTATCACTGAAATGACCGCATTCTATTGGTGTCATGCCCTGGCCTGTGCTTTAACTCCATTATTTGATTTTATTGATGCTTGTGCTCAAGGATATCCATTTTTTTGAAATGTTGACTGTGGTTATCAAATGGACAACTCGTGAGCTTCTAGCTAGGTGCCATTTGTATTGATAGCTTAGGGCATCAAATGTATTGTATCATTGATAGTTGATACTTTGTTAAAAGGAAATAGGATAAAGAATGATTTTTATTTAGTTTCTCTATTTTGATCCCTAAGTGGCTTACAACCCTAGAGAAGTATATGCAGATTTATGGATGCAATTGTAGGATACATAGCAGCTGATAATTCACAATAAATCCATGCATCTAATTTGAATAGCAATTAATACAAAGAACTAGGGTCCTCCAATGGCCCAATCATCCAGACCTTGACTATCCCCTCAACCAGTGACCCTTCAAAACTAGGTTATCATGCAATCAGTGAGTGATCCTTCATTCTCCTAGTGAGCTTCTAGGTAGGCACCATTTGTATATTTGATAGCTTAGGGCATCAAATGTATATTGTATCATTGATAGTTGAGACTTTTTAAAAAGGAAATAGGACAAAGAACGATTTTGATTTAGTCTCTGTATTTTGATCCCTAAGTGGCTTACAACCCTAGAGAAGTATATGGAGATTTACGGATGTAGTTGCAAGATACATAGCAGCCGATAATTTACAAGAAATCCATGCATCCAATTTGAAAAGAAATTACTGTAAAGAAATAGGGTCCTCCAATGGCGCAATCATCCGGACCTTGACTATCCCCTCAACTAGTGACCCTTCAAAACTGGGTTATCATGCAATCAGTGAGTGATCCTTCATTCTCCTAGTCTGCCCTGCATCCAAACATATTGGAAATACACAATACAATGATAAAAAGTCTTTCAAAATCCCCCTTCCCTCAAGGAACACTATCAACCATCCCTTCCACATAGCATTTCACTGTTTTATGAGTGGATTGTGTAGGAACAGTTAACATTAAACAAGGAGAAAACTCCTCAACACATCTTGGAAACCATTGAATTCAATAATAAATGAAACCTAATACCAACACTATTCCTTCCATACTTACAGGATACATAGTAGTCGATAATTCACAAGAAATCCATGCATCAAATTTTTATAAGGATATCCTACTAATCAATAGGAATTTTCTTGAGATGACCAATGATTATGCATTCTGATGGCAGTGTGCTAGTTCAAAAGGATAATATAAATCTGAAACAATTTTTTCTGATATTCTCAAACTATAAATGTGGTTAAAGGGAAAATATTATGTGGAAAACCCACAAACCAAGCTAGCAAATGATTGTACATCAAATTATTCCTATATTCATTCAAGTATTGCTATGCTTCAGCTACCTGACCTTTGAGCTTCATCTAGAGGAATGTGTAGCTTTAAGATAGAGTTACTTCTTGGGCCTTAAAATATGGTGGAATATGATCAAGATTTGTTTAGGCTGTATCTTTGTTAGTCCCATTGTTAGGTTCTTATAGTTCATGGTTTGAATCTATTGTGGTTGTGTAAGGGATTTGTAGATGCTTTTTCTAACATAATTATTGGACACCATGATTGGAACAATTGGTTGTTGGCTATTGTACACATGAATCATATCTATCAATGGTTCCTTGTGTTCAAGAATTTGTTGATCAATGTTTGAGATCTATTTTCCCAGCTTTAAAAGAGTGATAAAAGATATAATGAGTGCTATCTTTTTCAAGTGTTTTGTGGGTGCCATTATCTTCTAGGAGTAATTGTTGGAACCAAATTGTGTTCTTTGCCTCTAGTAAATATTGCAGACACAACCATCTTCTTGGTGAAGGGTTTCTTCCATCCCCATGAGGCACTATTGCATGGTTTCCATTCCATTGTAGTATACTGAACCTAATTTAATACAAGTGTGCACTATTTTGGGTTCCATAATTTATGGCCCCTACACTATGGTTGTTAGCCTAATTAAGACATGCCTACCTTTGCATATAATAAGAGGCCAACATGAAACAAACATCCAGAGGTTAGGGGGTTGTTCTCTATCCATAATTTATTATTTAAGTGCTAAGTGATGATGGGTATATCATGTAATTCATACCTAGTGTGTCTCTTTCTTTCTCTCCACATTTCACATTAGGAGTATATGTTATAAAATACTAATGAAATCAACTATAGGTAAAATCTAATCAAAATTGCAATATAAAGATTAAAATAGATCTTGAAGAAATCTGGGAACCATTTTTGACAGATATTGTACAAACAAAGAAAATACTCCAAAGAGGAAATGCTTCAATGTGGAACAATTGAATGACAATATTTTACTTTTATATGCACATCTGCAATGTTTTTGATATATTTCTGAGATAACAAAACCATAGAAAGAATAGCATATAGAAGAAAGTAAAGAATAATGATCATACTTTGAGATATTGTAGAAAATTAAAGGAAAGAATGCTTGGTGGGGTTATCATGCAATCAATGAGTGATCCTTCATTCCCCTCTTCTAGTGACCCTTCAAAACTGGGTTATCATGCAATCGGTGAGTGATCCTTCATTCTCCCAGTCTGCCCTGCATCCAAACATATTGGAAATACACAATACAATGATAAAAAGTCTGTCAAAATCCCCCTTCCCTCAAGGAACACTATCAACCATCCCTTCCACATAGCATTTCACTATTGTATGAGTGGATTGTGCAGGAACAGTTAACATTAAACAAGGAGCAAACTCCTCAACACATCTTGGAAACCATTGAATTCGATAATAAATGAAACCTAACACCAACACTATTCCTTCCATTCACTTCTACCAAGAATAAAACATTTAATCCATTCAACATTACATATAATCATTAGACAGTTACATTTCCTGATTGTGTAGAGGAACAATCATGACCAAAATGATCAAAACTACTTTCACCCTTGCACAAGCTATTCCAAACTTCAAGTAAAATGAGAAATATGCTATATCAAATCATTCATATTCATAGTAACCATTTGAAGGATCATTTTGTCAATGAACCCTCTGACTGTACCCTTGTGGCAGAGAAAGGAAACCTCAAAATAGAGAAAGGAAACTTAGTAAAACTAGTCTATGTTGATGTTTGTGAGGGAAACTTAGTCATGACATCAAGTATCAGCTCATCATGGTTTATTCACCATGTTTGAACACCCCATTCACTCTGATCTATTCAATTTACACCATTCTTCTTCTCCAAGACTCAAAGGCTTGAAACAATATATGTGGTAAAAATTCATGAAATACTAAAGAAGACCTGCTATTTGTCAGACATATCTTCATTGTCCCCCACAAAAAACTATTTAATAACTACTCTACCCTTAATTTGTTTAACAATGCACCATATTAGATAAATTAGGTTCTATCACACATGGCACGAACTCTCTTCAAACTCACAATATGTATCATGAGTTTTTTAGCTAACATTAGATAATTGAATTACATATGTAGGTACTTGGACTCCTTTCACAAGCATCCCACATAGTCTCATGGATCGATAGGTATAAGTCAATACACCCTATAGAGATTAATGTATTTCACATTTTGCAAAATATCTCGCATTACTTGCTATCTCTCTCATTTGATGGAGTGCAGGTAGTAGCAAATAGGTATTTTTTAGATGTGTCTTCCTCGAGTGAAGAAAGTGAGTCATTTAGTATGTCTAAATTAGGAAGATCAACTAGAGGTCAAAAGACTAGATGAAAATTCAATAGATGCATGAAATTTTTCCTTGCTCAAGGGGGGTCATGTTCTTATGATGATGAGAGAAAAGGTGAAATCAAGGTGCCCTCTGGGTACCAAAATCTACAGAAACAATGGGTCCCCAAGGAACTTCCTCCAATAAACACTAATTTTAGTGTTAAAGGCAAGATATATCATATTGCACCATCGTCAATACATGGTTTGGGCTTATTTTCCATGGATGGCATAAAGGTCTCTTACAACAAAGTTGTTGAATTGATGGAGTATGTTGGACCTTGTTATGATTACAAAAGTTGGATGCGAATTGTTCAATATAAAAAAAGTATGCGTAGGTATGCACTCTTGGCAAATTATATTCAACAAAAAGATAATGAGAAAAGTAAAAGAGTGGCTATATACATTGACAAAAGGCCAAAAGCATCTGAGAATATTGTAGGTTTTATAAATAGCACGTGACCTCTGTCAACTATTAAGCAACCCAATTGCATATTTGAGGTGCATGAGGGAAATCATGTATTTGTATGTGCGATAAAATCAATAAGTGCAGGGGAAGAGTTGCTTATTGATTACAATTTGAATCACATAGATACAAATGATTTCACTATCATTAGGGTGCAAGTACATACTATGTACCATTAAATAATTGAGTTTTTTTGCCAACCACATTTAGAGAGTCTCGTCACCATCCACCTCATCTCCATCATCATCTTCTAATGAAATTTATTAATGTAGTCCTTTCTAATTATTGGTTAACTTTAAATAATAACACAGGACCACAATATGGAGCAACCACATAGTGGGGACAATGATGATCATGCATGCACTTCTTCCTAGTAGGTAAACCTCTTTGTTATTGAACTACAAATTAGATAGAAGCAAAATGTTAAATAAAGTTTTTTATTATATTCTTTTCATCACTATTTTAAATTAATTCTAATAGTGTTAGTAATATTGTTGTCACAGACAGGTGGTCAGTAGAGAAAGGGAAAGGAACCCGTAGTCCCTGAAGAGGAGTCCTTTGACAAGGACCTAGTTGTTGATTTGGGTGCTTGTGATGAGCCGACCTCTGCAATTAAAAAATGCCTCCACAAAATTGGAAATAGATTGGTTGAATTGGCATCTATATTCCCTCCAACTCTTGAGTCACAAAAGAGGGCAACTAAACTGATGCACCTATCTCAAAATTACCGAGTAAGTATTAATGTAATTTTTAATTATAACAAAAGTTCAATAATAGTTTTTATGTTATAGTAGTATTTTATATCATTAAAAAATAAGCGGATTTGTTGCTTTTACAAAAAAATTTGCATAATTTTGATCCTTGCGGCCATGATGAGGGTACTACAGCTGGTTCAGGTAGATCGCATGTTGGACTATATTTTTTTTACTTTCTAACAATATTGTCCATGCTAATCACTAGTTTTATTATGCTCTAACAATCTTATTCTTCAGCACATGTCAATGATCATTTACTATCGCGGCCTCATACGATGGCAGGCTCAGATGTATCATGTCTTGCAATGTCGGCAACACATAGCATGGCCACAAATGCCATGACACCACCTACTCATATAGGTATTTTATTTTCTCTATCATTATATATATGTTTATTTCCATTGAAGTGTTCTTTCTTAGGGCCATTTTGTAATGGATTCAATTTATGCAACATGGGATGCAACACTTGATGGTGATTTTCCTAGATGTACTAGTATTGCTAGTACAGGAATAGTGAAGGATTGCATATTTCTTGTGTCTGAAGAAGGACTTCCCTTGAAAATAGTAAAACTTCCAGGTACTTTAAAGATTGGACCTTTCTTTTACTATACAATCGTATGTTAATTACACCTTGCATTCAATATGAGAAGCTTACATCTATTGTGTTCTTATTTTATACTATTATATCCTTAGACTAATGATCCCATGATTATTTTTTAGGGAATGATGTTTTTTATAGTAAACTTAATGATGAGTATTTGCAAATATTCGGGCCCACCATCTGTACAGGGTGAAACATCATATCTGAACTAAACCCCAATCCACTATTTTGATTTCATATCATTGCTAGGACAGTTATTACATCCATTTTTGAATCTAACACTATATTCTTTCTTAAAAGGGGAAAAAGCCAAAATCAAAAGTTAAAGGATGATATCGTAGAGAGTATGACAAACTTGTTTGGACCTTGTGCATTTGAGAAGGGTAAGCTCCTTCAAAGAGTCAGGATATGTTTGAGGTATATTAGGGACCAGTACAGGTGTACATTAACCAAAAACCCACATTACCAGCGCCCCCCTTGCATTCCTGATTTAGAGTGGAAATCTATTATTCTGGATGCAAATGAGAAAACTGAAGTAAAAAAAGGAAATACACCACCAGAGAATAGAAGGTATGTGATACTGTTAAGAATGTAATTGTGTACTAAATACTCTTCATATTTATATGAACTAACATATTTCAATCTCTTCATAGATTGCCTGACACATCAAAGGCAACAAAGGCAAGATTGCAAAAGCACGGGAAACACAAGCTAGGCTCTAGCGGTTATTCGAAACTTGCTGCACGAGTTGTAAGTGTTGGAAAAATACAATCTTTACATGGCTTTTAACACTAAAAATAATTCTTTGATCTTTAAATATTTATTTATAATTTGAAATCTTTTTTTGTTTTGATGAAACAATAAAATAAAATTTGATGATACCAAGCAAAAATGTAGGGCGCAGAGTTCAATATAAGTCTCACAGAAGAGGACAAGAGAATTGGCTTCCAACAAGGCTATAAAGCCATGGGAGAAAGAATAAGAAGTGCACAAGGTTCTACTGATGGATCTGTCAGGGTAAGTAAGCTAAATAGATGATATTTCAAATTTAATTATTTACCAATTAGTTTATTTGATGTTAAGTTCCAACATAAAGTGAGTAAATTTGTTTTAAGTAAGAAAAAAATGATAACATGAATGCGTATGAAATTGAAATGTAGCTTGCCGATTCTTGCCATACACAACCTGTGGGTGTTGATGACAATGAGGATGTGCATCACAGTAATACAAGTAAACATCTTAAATTGATTGGTGTAGTAATACAAATTTAATTGCAATTGGTCTTTGGATTAATGTAACAATTTGTATTGCAGCTGTAGAGAGTGTAGAGGCTATTGTTAATGAGCATGTTGAGGTTGAGGCCGAGGCCAGAAAAATTGACCTCGATGTTGATGATGTGACTAGATCAGGTAAAGAGCTATACGATTATGGCCTGTAAAGTATTGACTTTAAAATGTTTAAAATATTTTTAATTTAACCCTTTTATATGTTATTATAGATGACCCCCCTTTGCATCAATAGAGAACTAGGCATGCATTGAGATCTAATGAGAGGGTAGATGATCATGATGATGATATCGATACTCATCTTAACAATTACATCTTAAAAACTAGAAATCAAAAGAAAAAAAGAAATGATTGTGATCTATGCACCTGAATTGATAATGACTAATTTTTATATGCCAATGAATTTAATTATGTGGTAGTGAATGTTCATAAATTTAATAATGTGTTAATGAATGTTATCATGTGATAATTAATGAATGTCACATTTTATTAATGTGTGAATGAATGTTATCATGTGATAATTAATGAATGTTACATTTTATTAATGGATGAAATAATGAATGAATGTTAGATGTTAACGGGGAATTTAGAGTGATGTTAGGGGGGGGGCGGGGGGGGGTGGGGCCAAATGAGCTTTCACCTTCACGTGGTTGGCCCTGTTTAGTACAGAATATAAAACTATTCTTGAAATAAAGTGAAGCTCAATAAGTTTGTTCCTTATATAGGGTCTCAAGTGTAGCTTTTATCCCACTCTCAACATTGCAAGGCTTCAAGTGGTGTCCTGATATTGGTTTCTCCATCTCTCACTAACATCTTGTCTTTCTCCTAAGAACTCTCACCAAGCTACGATACATGGATGAGTAGAAGATGTCCCTTAAAGGCTACACATATATAATATGGTAGATATAGGGAACAAATATACTACAACATAAAATGAGTCAACTTGAATCTATAGTTTCTTCATTCACAATGAAAATTCAAATTACAAGCCATATTTTAGATTTAATAGTCATATTTATCTTCATCATGATCATAGCCATCACGGTTAGCATTTGGTTCAACTTCATTTGAACCACACTCCATGTCGGGTACCATTATAAGGCATGGAGTGTGGTCATACCCATGTTACCATAATAATGAGTTAGCCTATAAAATTATGAATAAAATACCTTGTGTATCATATTTATAATACTGTAGGTGCACCTGGGATTGGCCTAGGCACCCAAGTTCCTACCAAAGGAACCCAAGTCGAACCCAGAGGAGAACAAAAGTAGAATCAGAACCCAGCCTCAAACAAAGAACTAGATAACTTGGCTTTTTTCTAATTCAAGTTTATTTTTGAATTCTTCTCCAATTCCAACCTGATTATTCCTTATTTTATTTTCCAATTTTCCTTCTTCCTCGCTCCAAATTCAAAGATCACCACCCATGACTTATGTTGTTATTTCCTTTTACTAATTGTGCTATTTCAAGGATCACCACCCATGACTTGGTTAAGATGATGAATGCTAGCAATGCCTTTATTACCAAGGAATCACCACCTACCATTAATGAATGTTAATGATCATTGTTTCCTAAGGGTAATCATTATTTGTGTATGTTGATCACCCAAGTCTTTGGTTGTGATTTGCATGCTGTGAGGTTTGTCAGAAGTGGGGGTATGACATGCTGGTTGGATTATAACATATTGACACTTACACCATGAAGAAGACAAATGATTAAATAGAAAGAGAGGACCAACTGAACCATCTTGTGGTCAGTCTATATCACATTGAGAAACAATGTCAAGACTCGAGAATCAAAACAATCAAAATTTTCTTCAAGACCATGAATGATCAACAACATTCCATTAGAAAACAAAACACTAATCTATATTATCATTAAGCCATAAAATATGTCTTTAAAGTTTAGAAGCATCACAAGAACTTTCAAGAAACATAGTACTATCCAAGGACCAAAATGAATACCCTCCAAATGATTATGATTATGTTGATGTTGATGTCTATAATTTATGTCTAATGATTATGATGATGTTGATGTTGATGTCTATAATTTATTTCACTTACTGATGCTTGCCTAGATTGAATTTTGAATTGCCAAGCTGGAGAACACTTTTAAAGTTTAGGGTCTGTTCTCCATGATACTCTTAGTTATAGCTCAAATGCAACTCAAGATATTTTTGATGCTAGTAAACCCACTGCAGAAACTCATCTGCAGGTGAAATTTAATGTTGTGAATCTTGGCATTGTTAATGTTATTACTTTTCCTCACGTTTCATATTTGTGAAAATGTTTCTTGGCACTATCTTATTCTTATTACAATGTTCTTTGTTGTGGGGCAGGAGGTCAATCTTCATTGTCTTCATTGTGGGGGACAGTGAAGATTTCTCTGACTAATAGCAGGTCTTCTTTAGTATCTTATAATAACATGCTAAACTGATAAAGGTGTTATGGGCATTTAATCTGCAATTAATAATAGACTAAGCATATTATTACTATGTTTAATGTTCCATTTAAATGCATTTAACACAAAAAACAAATTTACAAAATTGAACCAATGGCATGTTTACAACAAAGATGTGTTGAGGAGTTTGCTCCTTGTTTAATCTTAACTATTCTTGCACAATCCACTCATACAATAGTGAAATGCTACGTGGAAGGGATGGTTGATAGTGTTCCTTGAGGGAAGGGGGATTGCGAAAGACTTGTTATCATTGTATTGTGTATTTCCAATATGTTTGGTTGTAGGGTAGACCAGGAGAATGAAGGATCACTCACTGATTGCATGATAACCCAATTTTGAAGGGTCACTGGAAGAGGGGAATGAAGGATCACTCATTGATTGCATGATAACCCCACCAAGCATTCTTTCCTTTCATTTTCCACAATATCTCAAAGTATGATCATTATTCTTTACTTTCTTCTATATGCTATTCTTTCTATGGTTTTTTTATCTCAGAAATATATCAAAAACATTGTAGATGTGCATATAAAAGTAAAATATTGTCCTTCAATTGTTCCACATTGAAACATTTCCTCTTTGGAGTATTTTCTTCATTTGTACAATATCTGTCAAAAATGGTTCCCATATTTCTTCAAGATCTATTTTAATCTTTATATTGCAATTTTGATTAGATTTGATGTATAGTTGATTTCATTAGTATTTTATAACATATACTCCTAATGTGAAATGTGGAGAGAAAGAAAGAGACACACTAGGTATGAATTACATGATATACCCATCATCACTTAGCACTTAAATAATAAATTATGGACAGGGAACAACCCCCTAACCTCTAGATGTTTGTTTCATGTTGGCCTCTTATTATATGCAAAGGTAGGCCTATCTTAATTAGGCTAACAACCAAAGTGTAGGGGCCATAAATTATGGAACCCAAAATAGTGCACACTTGTATTAAATTAGGTTTAGTATACTACAAGGGAATGGAAACCATGCAATAGTGCCTCATGGGGATGGAAGAAACCCTTCACCAAGAAGATGGTTGTGTCTGCAATATTTACTAGAGGCAAAGAACATAATTTGGTTCCAGCAATTACTCCTAGAAGATAATGGCACCCACAAAACACTTGGAAAAGATAGCACTCACTATATCTTTTATCACTCTTTTAAAGCTGGGACAATAAATCTCAAAGATTGATCAACGAATTCTTGAACACAAAGAACCATTGACAGATATGATTCATGTGTACAATAGCCAACAACCAATTGTTCCAATCATGGTGTCCAATAATTATGTTAGAAAAAGCATCTACAAATCCCTTACACAACCATAATAGATTCAAACTATGAACTGTAAGAACCTAACAATGGGACTAACAAAGATACATCCTAAACAAATCTTGATCATATTCCACCCTATTGTAAGGCCCAAGAAGTAACTCTATCTTAAAGCTACACATTCCTCTAGATGAAGCTCAAAGGTCAAGTAGTTGAAGCATAGCAATAATTTAATGAATATTGGAATAATTTGATGTACAATCATTTGCTAGCTTGGTTTGTGGGTTTTCCACATAATATTTTCCCTTTAACCACATTTATAATTTGAGAAAATCAGAAAAAATTGTTTCAAATTTATATTATCCTTTTGAACTAGCACACTACCATCAAAATGCATCATCATTGGTCATCTCAAGAAAATTCCTATTGATTAGTAGGATATCCTTATAAAAATTTGATGCATGGATTTCTTGTGAATTATCGACTGCTATGTATCCTGCAACTATGGAAGGAATAGTGTTGGTGTTAGGTTTCATTTATTATTGAATTCAATGGTTTCCAAGATGTGTTGAGGATTTTTCTCCTTGTTTAATGTTAACTGTTCCTGCACAATCCACTCATACAACAGTGAAGTTACAAAACTGAACTGATGGCATGTTTACAACAAAGAAATACAATGATAATAATATGCTGAAAAAATTCTATTCTGTTTGATACACACCAAAGGACCGCATTGTAAATTGCTGTCACTAAAATGACCGCATTCTACTGGTGTTGTGCCCTAGCCCGTGCTTTAACTCCATTATTTGATGTTATTGGTGCTTGTGCTCAAGGATATCCATTTTTTTGAAATGTTGATTGTTTATCAAATGGATAGCCCGTGAGATTCTAGCTAGGGGCCATTTGTATTGATAGCTTAGGGCATCAAATGTATTGTATCATTCATAGTTGATACTTTGTTAAAAGGAAATACGATAAAGAATGATTTTTATTTAGTTTCTCTATTTTGATCCCTAAGTGGCTTACAACCCTAGAGAAGTATATGCAGATTTACGGATGCAGTTGCAGGATACATAGCAGTCGATAATTCACAATAAATCCATGCATCCAATTTGAATAGCAATTAATACAAAGAACTAGGGTCCTCCAATGGCCCAATCATCTGAACCTTGATTGTCCCCTCAACCAGTGACCCTTCAAAACTAGGTTATCATGCAATCAGTGAGTGATCCTTCATTCTCCTAGTGAGCTTCTAGGTAGGCACCATTTGTATACTTGATAGCTTAGGGCATCAAATGTATATTGTATCATTGATAGTTGAGACTTTTAAAAAGGAAATAGGACAAAGAATGATTTTGATTTAGTTTCTCTATTTTGATCTCTAAGTGGCTTACAACCGTAGAGAAGTATATGCAAATTTACGGATGCAGTTGTAGGATACATAGCAGCTGATAGTTCACAAGAAATCCATGCATCTAATTTAAATAGCAATTAATACAAATAAATAGGGTCCTCCAATGGCCCAATCATCAGGACCTTGATTGTCCCCTCAACCAGTGACCCTTCAAAATTGGGTTATCATGCAATCAGTGAGTGATCCTTCATTCTCCTGGTCTGCCCTGCAACCAAACATATTGGAAATACACAATACAATGATAAAAAGTCTTTCACAATCCCCCTTCCCTCAAGGAACACTATCAACCATCCCTTCCACATAGCATTTCACTATTGTATGAGTGGATTGTGCAGGAACAGTTAACATTAAACAAGGAGCAAACTCCTCAACACATCTTGGAAACCATTGAATTCAATAATAAATGAAACCTAACACCAACACTATTCCTTCCATTCACTTCTACCAAGAATAAAGCATTTAATCCATTCAACATTACATATAATCATTAGACAGTTACATTTCTTGACTGTGTAGAGGAACAGTCACGACCAAAATGATCAAAACTACTTTCACCCTTGCACAAGCTATTCCAAACTTCAAGTAAAATGAGCAATATTTTATATTAAATCATTCATATTCATAGTAACCATTTGAAGGATCATTTTGTCAATGAACCCTCTGACTGTACCCCTACAGAAGAGAAAGGAAACTTAGTAAAACCAGTCTATGCTGATGTTTGTGAGGGTAAAATCATGATAAGTGCCTCTCAAACCTCTCCAAACATGTAAGATTGTCTTTAAATACTTTATTGATCTCTTCTAAACATTAACCAAATCAAACCTACATTTGAATCCACACACAATAACCCCAAAATGAAGGGTTTTGTATCCTTTAATGAATCTCAGTCACTGGTAGCGCATGGATAGTCAAACTAGTAGTCTCCAAAGCATTCAATAAGTGACTGGATTGTATTTAATACACACTATTCCTTCCATTGACTTCTACCAAGAATAAAGCATTTAATCCATTCAACATTACATATAATCATTAGACAGGTACATTTCTTGACTGTGTACTAGAAGAATAGTCAAGAAATGTAACTATCTAAACGATCCAAACATTTGAAAATAGTGAATCGATATCCTTGAGCACAAGCACCAATAATATCAAATAATGGAGATAAAGCACAGGCTAGGGCATGACACCAGTAGAATGCGATCATTTCATAGAGCATTCGTGATCAAATAAAATGCAATGCATTTGAAAGTTGCAGTCAAATATGATGCCAGATGCTCGAAAGATGAAGAAATCACATACCTTCTCTCGTGCTCAACTTTTTCTCCTCTATCTAATCAAAATAAAAATGATGAGGCCATTTCACTTTTTTTTTTCATAGCCAAATCTTCCTTGTACCACACGAAGAACATGCCATTGGTTCTGTTTTGTAATTTATTTTTTGTGTAATTAGTAATTGGTAGATTAAATGAAGATAACACCTTTATTAGTTTAATTAGCATGTTATTATCATATCATATAAAGTATGTTTAAGAATTGTTGGGACTGGTCCTTTTGCGTGTATTAAACATAATAGAATTTTCAGCATATTATTATCAATCTATTTCTTTGTTCTAAACATGCCATTGGTTCAATTTTGTAGATTTTTTTAATTCGTTAAATGCAATTTTCATGAGGAGGGGTCTTGTTCTCAGGAGATTGATGAAGATTGTGCACCTCAAAAACCAATTCATAAGGTACCAATCATGTTTCCTATTCACTTATATTTTTGGATTGGTAAATCTCCTTATAAGTTTCATGTCCTTTCTTTTGATTACTATGGATGAGATATATATCTTACATTTAACATTCAACTTCTTTACATTTTAGAACATGTAGTGTGTTTTTTGAGGATTTTACCAAATCAACTTTTAACATAAACCGAAAACACCAAACTGATATCTTGCCCTTTCGACTTGACAAAATATTTGCATTTGACCAATAACTGCAAGCAACTGAATGATAAATCCACATACCTGTATCTTTGTAAAATACTTGGAACATCAAAAAGATGGCTAAGTAGCTACCGCCATGATTTTTATCTACTAAATATGGGAAAAAAAAAACCAAAAAAAATTGAATAGAAAACATGATTGGTCATTTCAAAGAGCATTCATGATCAAATAAAATGCAATGCCTTCTCTCACACTCGATCAACTTTCACCCGGTTGTTTTCTCCCACTCCTTTTCTCTACAAATGAAATAAAAATGATTTGGCCGTTTCAAAATAGTGAATTGATATCCTTGAGCACAACCACCAATAACATCAACTATTTTGATTTGTGGGTACCCTAATGTTGGCAAGAGTTCTTTTATTAATAAGATTACTCTGCAAGCTTGAAGAAGTGATATATTTTGGAAAATGAAGAGTAGAAAGACGATGATATTCCTGAGATCATGGATGGACACAATGTTGCAGACAGAATGGGAAGACATTTTTCGAGACTAGCCCTGGATCCTTCGACAATTGGGGTAGGATCCAGACCCAGGCTTAAAAGATGTCTTCCTTTTTGTTGTGGATTTATCCCTTCTTTGGCTTGCACTCATTCCTCTTCTAAAAAATGGTTATCTAGAAACTTTGGATACTGTTTCTCATCCATGCATGAAATGTGCTAGTGATCATATAAAATTACTTTAGGCCTCCAGTATTGATGAGATGTACAAGTGTAAAATGTTTTTGTGAGACTGGGATCAATTTGTGCAGTGTACATAAATGCAAGGTGGTGATTATTCTTGACAATTGAAAGGTAGCTAGGATAGTAGCTAGGACTAAAGATAACATAGCTCAAGAGACCATCATAGGCTATCTCTTTCTTCAGTCTATATTATTGACATAATGTTTTACCTTTCATTAGCTCATCAAATCCGGGGATTTGAAAGAATTTAATAGAATATTTTCATGACAACGTATATTATTTAAGTTGATGTTGAATGAATTTATCTACTTCACGCACTTGTATACTATGAAGATGGTGATAAAGAATCATCTCCTCCCATGGACATGCTTATTTATCACCATCCTCGTAGTCTACAAGTGCGCAAAGTAGATAAATTCATGCAACATCAACTTAAATAATATATGTTGTCATGAAAATATTCTATTAAATTCTTTCAAATCCTTGGATTTGATGAGCTAATGAAAGGTAAAACATTATGTCAATAATATAGACCGAAGAAAGAGAGAATCTATGATGGTATCTTGAGTTGTTTTATCTTTAATGTGCATATCCGTCGGTTTTTCGACACTTCATAATTAATTCCAATAGAAGTGCTATGCATTCAATAGATAAAATGTCAGAGAAAAATAATTTATGACAATACTTTCGACAGTAATGCTATATGTTCGACAGGGAAACTTGTCAGAGAAATGCTGAAGGACTGTTGCTCTTCTGATAATTTAAGTGTCAAAAATAGTAAATTTTGGATAGAACTTCCGACATTAATGCTATATCTTTGATAGGTATATCTATCAGAATTACGTGGAAACTGTCGCTATTCCAACAGTTATAATGTCGGAAAGGATATGTTTTCGATAGTTAATTCTGACAAAGATTGTATATTTCTAATAGGTCGTTGTGTTGGAATTTTGATGGATGAACCACATAAAATGCCATAACAAAGTTGTTTCCATGTGCAAGTTTTCGATGTGATATGGTGTCGGTAAACTGACAGATACATCTTCTATTGTAATTTCCTACACAAAAATGGCGACAAACTCATCTGTTGAAATGCCGACAAATTAGCGTGCAAATCCAACAAATGGCCATTAGAATTTGACCTCAAATGTAGTAGTGAGATGATTTATAAATGAGGTAAGGGAAATGAACAAGAGAGAGAGAGAGAGACAAAAACCACGCTAAGGAGGGATAAAAGGTCTCAAAATTAAAGTGCATCCATTTTAAGATGGTACATTTAGCCCACACTTTAGTGGGAGTATGAGGCAAGTCATACTCTTGGTAAAGGAAGAAGGAGAAGATAGACAATGTCACAATGAGAAAGAACATCACCAAGTTTAAGTACATAATCCCCCAAAACTAGGATCCTAACTCCATTCCCATCCATAAGAGAATGAAAACAAAGAAAAGGAAAACAAAGGAAAAAGAGATTCAAACCAAAAACAAAATCAAAAGACTCAAAACATGTTAGTACAAAAACCCAAATCAACTAGTGAAAGAGACCTCAATTGAAGAAATGTCTCACCCACCAATACCATATTTGGAAGGCTATTACAAAGCATAAGGGATCACATAGAAAAGGTAAGAGTACCAAAAATTATTACATCCTTCATGATTTTATCCTTCTATGCAGAGAGAGAGAGAGAGAGAGAGAGATTATCTTGCCCAACAAGGTTTGTATTCCTTACTATGAATCACAAAAAAAAGAAACAAAAAAGAAGGATCAAATGATCTAGCAAGTTTGTGTGCTCGATAGTCAATCATGTGAGCATGTTGATAGATTTTGCATGCATGTGTATGTGTGTCCACCCCTAGATCAATTCCTTGGTATCACCATAGAATGAAAATATGTATTTTCTCTTTGTAGATGGTTAAGGGTCTATTATCCATAGATAAAATGTGTGTGTGTGTTTCCATGGGATGGAGAAGTATCATTGATTCTTGTTAAGGAGTGGCAATGCAAAAAGTAAAATGCAAATAAATTTCCTTGGGATGGATAAGTGTTACTAATAGCTGCTAGGGAGTGGCATGTAACAATGTAAAATTAAAAGTGCATTAAAAGTAAACTATAATACAAAGAGGGTGCATGTATGCCCCCCTCCTTATGATGACTATGTAGCCATATACATCATAAGGAAGAGAATCATGGATAGCTACTTCTAGCAACAAGGAGATATCATTTTTAACAACAAGGTATGTCATAAAAATTAATGAAGAATGTTGACTCTTGTAAGCTAAGAAAATAGATAAATTATGAAAGGATATGTCACTTATGAGAAGAGACCCTTGAAAGGAAGGGATATTGTTAGAAAGACATATATCTTCAAGAGGGGTGTCATGAAAAAAGATACCAACTTCAAGACAAAAGAGGAGAAGAAGAAAAAGAATGCACCTATTCATCCCCCTGTGTATAAGTGGAATAGGGATCCTTGGATGAAGAATGAAAACATTTAAATCACATAGAAAGGGAAAATGCTTATAATGAACATAGTTTTTCAAATAAAGAAGAGGTGATGATCATGAAGATGCACCTCTTATATGTCAGAGAGAGTCATGATCAAGACACAATTACTCATAGGAAAATATTGTCACATGATAAACAAATGCCACTGTACTAAGGAAAGTCGATCCTTAGATAAAGAATGTACAAAAAAACTTTCCCCCCAAGCGTGAGACAAGAAAGAGATATTTGTGGTGGATTATATAACAAAATCTTGTGAGATATAAAGATGAACTATAAGTAGAAACCATAATCTAGCCATGCACAAAACAAAACACCCAATATCAAACAAGAAGTATCATAGAATAATACAACACCATAGAGAAAATTAAGGTAAGAAACATCATAGGATATGCAATTCTAAACATAATATGCTAGAAAATATATTACCTATGAAGGAAACTATATATGATTTCTAAATGAAAAAAATTAAAATCCAAGGCATGTAATAACATTATTAGGTAGAAACAATCATGTCATGCATGAAACAAAGCATTAGATACCCATAGATAAGAACATATCATAAACAATGCAAATCTATAGAGAAATGAATGGAAAATATGAAAGGATACCATGTTATGCCTACAACAAAGAGATAACATAGCCTTAATAGAGAAAATAAGATAATCCTCCTAGGATAAATACCTTATAACATGTATAAGACAAAGATCAAGTTGTACATGGAAATGTAACACAAAAAAACAATGTAAACATATTCTAAAGAATACACAACTAAAAGGGAAAAGTTGGGGATATATATAAATCACACTAAAACATGTCTCCCAGATACCAAATATGCACTTTGTAGAAAATATATTAAAGTATAGAAGACATGTGTGAATGAGCTAAAATAGATCCCAAGAATAGATGAACTTTTCCCCCCATTGAAGAGGAACAACGTGAAAGACCTATTGTGCCACTCTTGAACATATTATAAAGAATAATAGAGAGTGGCCACAATAGGGAATAGAAATTCTAAGTAATCTTATGAAGGAGAAATAAAATATCTTGTGTATAAGAAATCTTACCATTTTCAACTTTGTCATGAACATACAAAATGAATTTCATACAATCACAAAGGAAATGTTTATTATTTTAGAAAAAGGGACATGAGAATCGAGAAATAACATTCTTTTGATAAGGTTGATATCTTAATTTAGGCACAAACAAAAGGTAGTGGTAAACTATTAATGCTACAAATTCTGAAGTGTCATTAGGAGATAAAGTTGGAGTTGGAAAAAGAAGGTGAAGAGGAGTTTGTGGGGGAGATAAATAAGGAGAAGTATTTGAAGGGAAAACATAACCAAGGACCCGTTGAGGGTGTTGGTGAGGATTGTGGATGGGAAATTAATACCATGCTCATAGATACCAAGACCTAAACCCTTATAATCTTGTCTAGTGATAATATTATAGCCCGTAGTATAAGTAGAGAGAAGGGTGGATGGAGAGAATGGTTTATCTTGAGGGTGATGGGTAAATGTGGTGTAAGGAGGAATGGAAGTAGGAGTTGTATGTATAGGAGATTGAGGTGTAGGTGATTGAGGAGGTGAAGGAGATGAATCATCTAATAATTGGTTAATATCTAAATCATGAACCATGCTTTATGAGGGGGTATGAGAGGATTGATCATGGGAAGGATTAGGCACAATATTAGGATTAGGAGCATCAATAACAAAATATCTAATGCCATCCAAAAGAAGAATAAAAAATACACACGAAAGCCTAATGATTGTCTTGAAATATGTTTTATTAGGAACCTTGTATTAGTTAACCTCATAATAAAATATGCAAGAAAAGCGTGTAACGACATAAACATCATGAAATGAAAGAAACTTGCATAAACATCATAGGCATGATAAAGAGATACAAGCACAAGAGTTACCATGAAGAGTTAATAGAAAGGGTATGAGAGGATTGATCATGGGAAGGATTAGGCACAAGATTAGGATTAGGAGCATCAATAAAAAAATCTCTAATGCCATCCAAAATCTCTCTTTCCGTCATGAAGATATGTAAATACATAAACATCATGAAATAAAAGAAACTTGCATAAACATCATAGGCATGACAAAGAGATGCAAGCACAAGAGTTACCATGAAGAGTTAATAGAAGGGGTATGAGGGGATTGATCATGGGAAGGATTAGGCACATGATTAGGATTAGGAGCATCAATAATAAAATCTCTAATGCCATTCAAAAGAAGAATAAAAAATCCACACGAAAGCCTAATGATCGTCTTGAAATATGTTTTATCAGAAAACCTTGTATTAGTTAACCTCATAATAACATATGCAATAAAATCATGTAAAGACATAAACATCATGAAATGAAAGAAACTTTCATAAACATCATAAGCATGATAAAGAGATGCAAGCACAAGAGTTACCATGAAGAGTATTATGCACCATAGTAGTTTAGCAAATGCCATTGTTACAAAAACAAGATAGCCAAATCTAATTCCAAAATCAACAAGAAGAGGGAATGTGTTGGGTTCACTACAAGAAGATAAACAACCAATGCCAAGAAATACTCTAACTTCAAAAGGAAATGGGGCACAAGTCGGGTTCACCAAAATGTTTAGGTGAAGGTGAAAACACAAGATTATGCATCAAAATAAAAAGGAATTTGTAAGACATTGGGTTCACCAAAATGTTTAGGTAAAGGTGAACACACAAGATAATGCACCAAATTTAAAATGAAGTTGTAGGATGTTAGGCTCACCAAAATGTTTAGTGAAGGTGAACACAAGATAATGCAAAGGTAAATCTAACACCAAGATCAAAAGAAAGTTGTAACACATCGGGTTCACCAAAATGTTTAGTGAAGAAAATGGGTGCTAATGAATTTAACAATATAAACTATGTGAGATTAATTCATTAACTAAACACTTCCACACTAGCATGAAAAATACAAGAAAAATAAGGGATTCCAAACATCACTCTCAATATAACCAAAGTTAGATTAGAAAAACCCAAGGAGATAAAGGGATGCCAATGCTAAACCCAAATTATATTAAGAAAGTACGCAAGTCCTCTTTCATGCAAAGTAGGATTTGATTAATGTGTAAATGTAAAATTGCAATTGAACCAATTGATGTAATGAGGAAAATAAGATAGATCTACATGCTAAATATAAGCAATCAACCTAATCAAGATGTGAAAATAGGTCTAGATTAAGAAATTAAATGAATGATAAAGTACTCACCTTGAAATGTGTAGAGGAATGTGTCTTTTTTCTTTGAAAACTATGGATCTGAACTTGTGACATAACTTCTGACTGTGGATTTGCGATCACGATAGAAAACCCCAAAAATTCTATTTTTACCAGACCTCTAGGAATAGGTCGACCATGTCACCGTGTTTTGGAATAGGTCGACCAGGTCACCATGTTCCTAGGATACTGTAGTAAAGTCAACCCAACTTCTTCAGAAATGTCTCAGTAAGTAGTTTATAGATATGTGGTTGTAATTTTGATATCATGTTTCTGCACATAGAAAAGCTTGTTTTGGGGTTTGGGTGTATGAGGGCTTGCCTTGTTCAAGCCCTAGATTGAGGAATCAACCTTGAAATTGAAATGTAAATGATAAAGGAAATGCTAAAATTTAGTGTGATTGAATATATCAAATGAAAGATACAATTACCTTTGTAGATGCCATTGAATTTGAGATGTGATCAAATATGCAAATGTAATAGCCTTGACTCAAAGAAACCAAAAGGAAATCAATTAAGTCAAAACCTCATGTATAGGAATGTATGTGACATGCCATGATGAATGATGGAAGAACTTTAATGATTTGGAATGATGGATCTCCTCCTTAGAAGCCAAATTCCACTACCACCTTGAAGGAAGAAGCTTGATGCAAGAAGGAAATTCTTGAATTTGATGAATTCTCGAAGATGCTTGCTTGAAATCTCATGAACACATGTATTCTTTCTCTTGATTTCTTATATAAATGATAATGTAGCTTGATTGGTCAAAATTATATGAAAGTCAAATTCCCAAGCCTCCTTATATAGTAGTTTTTGGTATCAAAAACAAAGTAGGCTGACCTGGGAGAAAAATAAATCAATTGGAAAAAATGAGGCACATAGGACCCCGCAATAAAAATCCCTCAGGGAAGAGGTCAACTTGGCCAACCTCTTCTAGGAACAAGTCAACCTTTTCAACCTATTTCCAAGGGGTAGCCCAGAAAGGGGTCCTGGAAGCCTCAAAGAAGGTGTAGAAAGAACCAAGAGAAAATGAAGCTTTCAAAAGATATGGCCAAAAGGTGATAAAATAACACCTAAAGGACCATGCCATAAGATGAGAGATGATCTATAAATGAGGGAAGGGAAGATAAGAAGAGAGAGATACCAAAATCATGCTAAGGAGGGATAAAAGGTCTCAAAATGAAAGTGCATCCATTTTAAGATGGTACTGACACTTATTTCCACAAATTGATACTAAATTTGACAATATCAAGGTCAATACATTACTCTTCCAAAATATTAGCCAAAAAGTATCGAACTATGTCATAATTACGACATAGTCTTGAAAAAATATGTCCCTTTTTCCATAAGTGAGATAATGGATATGTTAGAATGTGAAGTTGATGTTATTCCTATTATTGTCATTGATGTCAACATATCCTATGAATTTTCATGTTTTGGTTGTATCAATTGATGTGTACTGATATCCTTGGCGTATTGGTAGAGGTGTTCACTAAAGGAGGTGTTTTAGATGTCTATCCTTTTCCTTTTCAGTGGTGGTCCTATTTTGTGTGTATATGGTGGATTGATTATTTAGGGTCAATCCTATTTGAGGCATGTTCATTTATGTTTCAGTCCCAACAGTTACCATGCATAGTGTTCATTCTATCTATTGGTACCGAATGCTTTGTAGATGGTTTAGTGTGTTGATGTACATGAGGCATTTTATATTGATCGAGGTGGTCCACATTTCATTCCTTACTACCGTAGGAATATTTTTCTATGACCTAATTCAAATTATTTTGGCCAACATGGTTGATGGCATCAAGAAGTATAAGTAGAGTGATGATTTTAGGTGTTTGTGTGTCTTATGTATTGCTTGAATGTGAAGTGATTGTTAATATGTTTACAAGTGGTCTATGTGTTGATGATCATCTACATGGATGCAATCGGTAGAAGACTAATATATCATTTCTATATTGCAGAGTGTTGCTAAAAGTGATCTCAGTGGTGGATTCAATATCTTTTCATATATTCTGGTAGTAATCCTACTTATTTGGAAGTGATCCTATTTGTATTGACAGTTAGCCATATTCATTTCTAAGGGTAGTTAGCTTGACTGACAATGAACCAACTGAAAGTGAGGCAACATGTAGTGAGCACAACTAACACTAAGCCTTTGTAAAAATCACCTTAACTAGTGTCATCTTAATGATGTTTCATTTCATGAGAATTAGCTTCTTTGTGGTTTTTTCTAGTTTGGGTTTCCATGTAAATATTGGCGTTCTTTGTGTTGGTGTTTCTATTCTTTCATGTTTACATTTGTTATGAATATTTGATGTGGTTAACTAATAGATCAAATTTTGATATTATTGTTGTTTATAAATTTACTGACAAAGTAAAAGTTTTATAAAGTGTGTGGGAATAATTGATTCACCCCCCTCTCAGTTATTTGGCTTGTTCAACAATTGGTATCAGAGCTTGGTTCCTTAGTATAGAGATTAACCTCTTGAGGAAGATCTGATGGCACACAAACTAAGCATTCATATGATTGATGGGCCATATTATAGTACAAGGAAAGATTAGATGAAAGGATAAATTTAATTTTTGTCAGTTACAATACTTGGAAGCATGTAGAGACAAAGTATGTGTTCCCTCATAATGTCCTTAAGACTCTAGATGAAATCATAGCGTATGAGAAGAATGAAAAAGAGTGGTATGCTATCAATAGTGATTTATCAAAGAATGAATTAGCTAAGGTTATTAATATAAATAATACTTATGAAGTTTGGAAAATATTGAAAGATATTTATGAAGGAAATGATAGAGTTAAGTTATCTAAGAAGCTTATAGAAAAATGTCACTATGAGAATCTGAGAATGGAAGAAGATGAAGATATTAGGAGCTACTTTCAGAGGGTTGAGAATATAGTTAATGAAGTCAAGAACCAAGGAGGCACTACTACAAATGAGAGTTTCATGGAAAATATATTAATGACATTACCAAATAGCTACAATGATAAGATGTCGGCTATAGAGAAGGTGTATTATTTGAAGAAGTTTTATAAAGAGCAGTTGTTTGGCACTCTGTCTGCATTTGAGTTGAGGAAGTTTGGAAGAGAGAAGATTAGATCTAAGACAATATTCAAGGTAACTAAATCAGAATAAGATCCTAACATTTATGATGAAGAATAATTTGAAGAAAACTTTGCAAGGAGACTAAAGAAAGTGTAGATATCTAAAAACATCCCTTAACATCCTTATTGATTAAATTAAATTTAATTGATACCCCCTTTGACCATATAGTTAATTTTAATTAATTATCTATATTTATCCCTTTCCTTTATATATTTAATTAAATATATTCATAATTGATTTCTTAGCCTAAGGTATTTAAGTTTATTTAAATATAGCCTATCCTAATATGTTAAATCTTATTTAATGTATTTTAGTTTCACCTCCTTTATTTAAATAAATCATTTATTTAAATCCCTCCATTATTCCACTTTCTTCAAAACCATGGATTAATTAAATCTAAATCCTAAACCCAACCTAACTTCTTAAACCTACCTTTTTGGGTTAATCCTAGATTAATTAGCTAATCTAGGTGATTCCTTAAATAATTAGCCTAATTAGTTGCTCACACATGTGTGAGAAAACTTTCCCAAGGTGACCAACCAACTTCCTTAACTTCTCCAACCACATCCTTACAAGGTTTTCCCCTCTCCCTTCTCCCAAGGTTGCTCACATGTGTGTGAGAAACCTTGAGTCTTTCAACCTTAAATATCCCATCTTGTCCAAAGTTCCTCACACATGTGTGAGCAAATTTTACTTTTGCATGGTCATCCATTTTCCCATGTCTCCTATGTGGCCCTTATGTGGCCTCCACATAGGCTCCACCTCATCCAAGCACTCAAAGTCTCTCAATAAATCTATAAATAGGAGCCTCAATCCTTGCATTGTCATCTATCATTTGCATGTAGAGTTATTATGTTATTTTGACTTTAAGTTGTAGCTTCATTTTATCACTAGTGATCTTGCATATCCATTTGGGGATTTCTATATTGTGTTAGGAGAGCATACCCACATTCTCCCAAAGAGAAAATCAAACGGGTCTTGGGTGCACCCATTTTGGCTCATTAGAGGTGTGTGTTAAACTATTGTATTTGTCTTTCTTTTAATACTAACATTTGATTTTTTATGCTTGACTATATAGGTTAATTTTTCACATATATATTTTGCACACTCGGTGGGACCCACATCCTTAAAATTCTAACCATTTTTCCAAGTTTCCATGCACACACAGGAAAACTTGTGGATCGACATCTATATCTAGCACAACAATGTCTCCATCAATCGACATCTCTGTCTGTAAATCGACATCTCCACCTATGGTAGTTTAACACTTGGTTTTGTAGGGTTACTTGGTTTTTAATCCATTTATGCAGTTTTGAGGCAACTTAACATTCATTTTTTATAGTAAACAATTTTTATGAAACTAAATATTGTCAAACTTTAAATTTTTCTAACTACAAGATAAATCATCATCTGTATAGATCAACATTTATGGGATCAATATTTGTGCCTACAAACCAATGTCTCCACAAAGTAAGTAAAGGTAAATTATGACATGTGTCAATTTTATTTTTTTATTTTGGTCTTTATCATTTAGACCCCTATTGATTCAAAGTTTTCCCATGTTCTTTCTTGGTTCTAGTTTTTGGATTTTGGCCTGAAGGTATCTATTTATTTTTGAAATCCCTCGCACCTTTAAACCCTAAGCACGTATCTTTTGAAAAGTGGCTAAGTCTAAGTCTATTTTAAGTTTACCTTTTTCACTTATTCGCTAACTCACTAGCCCCATAAGTTATCAGTCGCAAGCTCACGATCTCTTTTGTTATGTCAAATTAACTTCCGCAAGTGGGCGATTTGTTAAGTTTCCTTTATCACTAGCTCACTAGAGGATTAGAAGTTTAGATGTTAACCACTGTGAACCCAAAAGTGTCTAAGTTCAAGCCCTTTGTCGCTAGGTCACAGGATATCTTAAGACCTTTTCACTAACCTTGGTGACTTGGTGATGGCTTATGTCTTTCCTTTATTCGCCAGCTCACAGACTTGTTTGACGATTAGTGAAATCCTTGGTGACCTAGCCAATGCTAAGTTTTTATGTCAATCACTAACTCATGGTTTCTTGTCATGAATTAAATGGTTTCTTTGCGAGTTAATGAGGATGTGCTAGGTGTCCCTATTGTGGTATAATTAAAGGATTCAAATCAATGATGGTTGTTAACTCAGAGAGCATCAAGGAATATTCTATAATCTCTCGGCAAGTTGACAAGTAAATGCCATGTAGAAGATGGTGGACCCTAGTCAGAGATAAATGTAAAGTTAAAGATATATCATATCAAAGTTAATCTGATGATGGGCATAATGACTTGATGAAAATTTGCAAGAAGGTTATTCATTACGGGATCACGCCTGAACAATGCATGGCATCTATTTACAAGAAGAAGTTTTTTTTATTGCTAGCTTGCAAAGGCTTTGGGTGGTTACAGTTAACTATTGGCGAGCTCGTGACTAAAGAAAAATGCTAGAGGAAATGGTTTAGTCACCAACTCACAAAATTTCTGAGTAGTAATAAAAAATGTTAGCAATCTGGCGAGAGGTTTTAAAAGTTAATGACATTTCCTTTAGTCACTAGATCGTGAAGGTCTGGGGTAGTTAATAAGAAGTATTTACAACCTATTGATTGTATGTTTTGAAGGCTTAGTTGCCAAATCATTGTGGTTTGAGAAGTTTGTCAAAAGGTGTTAGCAATTTGGTGAAGTATTTGCATAAATTGTAGAAAAGTGTATCATTTCTGTGAATCAGTGATTGACACCTAGAGCTATCTGTTAAAATGCATAGTTGTGGTCTAAAACTATAACAAAAAAATAGAAGTTATTACAGTATACCAACCTAGGAAGAATTTATGAAGTAGAGATCATTGTAAAGATTGCATAATGATGATTGCAGTTCTCTGAGCAGATGATATGAAAATGACTCAAGAATCTATAAAAGAATGTGTGTTGTCAACTACCAAGTACCTTTCCCTTTGAGCTTTTGCAGATTTTGAGTGTGTTGTGACTTGATTGCAGAGCTAGTTTTTCAAGCTATTGTTGAGGTTTTTCTAAGTTGCAAGTTTTATAACTACTTGAAAGATGAGTCAATCAACTGCTGGATCACTTACCACAAAGGAGAAGAGTAGTAGAATTTCTAATGAATTCATCAAAATGCTCCCTGGGTGCTCAAATTTGAATGCAACCAATGAATTCCAATGGCATGATGCATGGGGCTAGTGAAAGAATATAGACACCCCTGGTATGACTGGAGCATCTCTTTTCCACTTCTTCTGGGAAAATAGAGTCAAGGAGGTCCCTATTTCGAATCCATGGGAGCTAGGTTTAGGAAACTTGATATGTTCAGATGTGTACATGGATGTGGACTTGCTGAGAGATTTTTCCAAGAAATATGATGTTGTCATAGGAGTGATAAGGAAGAATGACATGTTTGAGTTGGTAAGGATTGACCGTGTCAGCATTGTGGAGGCATTTGACATTACTCGTGTAATGTGCACTAAGATTGATTTTGATAAAGAGATGGAGTATTTTGAGAAATTCCATAAGTTAATAAAGAAGAACATCATCCAAAAATTTATTCCAAGGGATGATGGGAGGAGGGTGATCATACTAGAGGAACTGATGCCACCATATGACTTGACCAAGTTTCACCACTTCTTCCAGTGCAGTGTATGGTTACTGCAAGGTATTGAGGATTGAAGCTGATAGAATGGTTACTACTAACCTGGTTCATATGTTTATGGACATTTAGAATCCTCATGTCAATAAGGATTATGACTATGTTGAGTGGATGGTCAATGAGCTCCATGAGTGTTTGAAGAAAATTGTTGCTGTTGAGCAACCCTCAGAGATTAGGTTTAAGAATTACTCTTTGTTGATGCATGTAATCCTCTTCTACAACTTCAAAGACATGGATGATGAGATCAAGCTTTTCAAGTATGAATTGGACTACTTACAACATGTGAAAAGATGGAACTATGTTTTAGATAGTTCCTCTCGCCTATCTAATTTTAGTTGTTTTCAAAATTAGATAGTGCAACCCTTGTATACCATGCTGGGTACCCTAATTGAGACGCTAATAGTTAGAGTGATAAGATTCCTTAGGCCCATGTAGTACTTAGATAACTACCCTTTTTTGCATAATTGGGGAGTTTTCTTCTATTTTGATAATGTTACAATAATCAGGGTTTATGGGTGTCCTCAACCACCTCATATTTTGCCAAGAATAGTGCCACCAAGAATTACTTGGTGAGAATTTATATGGCAGTTAACTTTAGCTGATAAAGACCTTTTAGAAAGGCATAAGAAAGGAAATTTCTTGCCTAGGTTATGTGGAGTGCACTATTTCAATATAGGGAATAAATCCCTTGATCAAATAAATGAATTCTTAAGGTATTTTAGGATGCCTTGTTCCATAGCTAGATACTGTGATTCAAAAGGCTTCATCAAGCAGGCTTGCAAAGAGATGATTCCATTTTTCTAGAAAGTAAAATACCATGATCCTCTGGAGTATGAGGACTTGATTAGAAACATCATCAATGTGGATGAGATTGTAGATAGGTCTCAAAAGTGGCATAATATGATGAGGGTAGAGAAAGAATTAAGAGAAATGGATAGTTATTTTTCTAGTTTTTTCCCTGATACTCTATACTTGGATTGGTTTGATAAGATGATCAATGCTTATGATAAATTCATGGCTCAAATGCCAAAGGAAGTGGTTCTAGAGGAAGCTCTTATAGAAATTGATTCTAATGAGGAGCTTGATAGAAGAAAAGAGGAAGAGTCAACTTCTCATGACCTAATTGTAGATATAGAGCAAATAAGGGTAGAAAGGAAAGTGTTGAAGAGTAGGGCCAATAATCTAGTTCTAGGGCATGACCCATATTTTGAAAGTATCAGAAAGAAGTTAGATAATAGTCCTTTTAAGGAAGAGAATATCTAAGAGACTGAGTTACCATTGGCCTTAAGGCCAAATGACCGGGTCCTAGAATCTCAAGAATTTATGAAGGATGACCAGTTCATCAAAACCTCAAAGTTCAAGAGCTTATTGTATAAGCTAAAGGAGAAGGAAATTAGGTCTACCCCCACCATTGATGGTGATGAAGAGGAGAAGAAAGAGGATATTATGAAGGCTCTTCAAGAATATGATCCAGAATCAGAACAAATTTATGAGGATCAAGCTAGGGAGTTGGTGAGAAGAAGTGGTATACTACTACTTCATGATTTGGATTTGCAGTCAACTTTTTTTATTGATCAAATCAGGCATCAACAAGATCCTCTTTCTAGAACATAGGTGTATATTGGAGATATTATGAGAGGATGAAGCTTTTATCCAAAATTTAAAAAAATTTCATTATGGCAGTTGGCTCCTTCTATCCAAAATCCCCGTTTTGTAAATATTTAGAAAGACAAGAGAGCTGACACAATCATTTGGAATCTAGAGAACAAAAGAGATATTGAAGTTGCTTCTGCCTTGTAGCAATTGTCATTCCTCAATCTTGCTAAAATAAAGAAAATTTCCAAAGATATAAAAAGATATATCATCAACGCACTATAGTAACCAAGAAGTATGAAGAGGTGATAGTGAAATGTGCTCATACTCAGGGGCAACTGGATTTAGAAAAAGATAAAATCAAAGAGCTAAGCAGATCAACAGGTCAGAAAGAGATGAAGGATGCATCAGTTGATACAAAGGTGGACCTTGGTCTTGCTACAGAAGTCCCTATAGGTGTGCAACCAATGCAAGAAGATGTGCCATAGGGGTAGGAGGCACCAAGTGACAAGAAGAATGAAATAACACTAAATGCATTGATAGACATTCTGTATCATAGACTACAGGTGATTAAAACAAAGGTTGATGTAGTACACAATTGACACATCACCTTGCAAAGGTTAGAAAAGGAGGTCATTATGTTATAATAACTGAGAGGGGGGTGAATCAATTATCCACAGTCCCTGTTAGGGATTTTTCTTATAGGATCAAACTGACTTTGAATTTAGGCTTCTTGAGGCTGATTCTAACAAGAGAAAGACCTAATTACTAAGGATTGGATAAGATCCTCCTTCATTTTTGAGCTCCACATACTCAGGTAGGTATTACCTTTTAATGATAACTAATTTCATAGTATTTCTATGGGTGGACATTGATCTGCTTTTAATTATTCTTAGTGCATCAATCTATAGAATACTCTGCATACAACCATGATCAATTTGATGTAGAGTTTAACCAAGAAAAACATGATTGCAAATAAAGCAAAGATCAGTGATTTAAGGATTCTCATCCTTCTTCCTTTTAAGGAGGGACAACCTAAATGATTCTCTCTTCAAGGAATAAAAATTTATGAACTATGTGCCTTTAGGGATAGTCCTATCTATTTTGTGCAATAAACATGAAATGAAAAATGAGCTGGTAAATGATGTGAAAGTTTCAATTTTATCTCTAAAGATCTATGAAAGATAAAACCATAAGAAACAAACACCAAACCAGTGCCTTATCTAATGGGCAAAAGAAATGTAAATGCAAATCAACCAGATAATTTTAAGAGAAATACAATAGTATGCCTTGCATACCAGCCACAAATCCAAATAGATTGCCTTAAAAACTATTCTATTAACCAAACATTGTTATCATCAACAATCCATACAGATATATCTACTCTTCAAGATGAACTATGAGAACTTTTAATTCTTTCCTTGAAAGAAACTCATAAATCAATCAAGTAAGTTACTTTACAACTAGTATATTTTGAATGCCTAACATGTAAAAAATACAAGAGTACAATATAAAGGTAGAGAGACAACAATAGTATATGGTAGAAGTTGTAGTGTATTTGTATTAAAACCAAATTGCCAATTACATTCACAATTCTGTTACTCAGAAGACCAAACACAAAACTTGGAAGTCTGCTTCAAAACAATTCTATTCAAATTTTCTATATCTTTTTTACAGACCTCAAAAAATGAGTCTTTTTCTCTATATATATCCTTTTCAACCACCTTGGAATTCCCTTATGAATGGGAATGCAACAAGCTTTGGATGGTTGAAAAACCTAACCCTAAAAGCATAAGAGACAAAAATTAAAAATAAAATACAACCAGCCCTTAGGCGGTGGAAAGACAAAACTTCCTCGGACTATTGTACATCCTTGGCTACTTGAAAACTGACACCTTCAACTGCAAGTATTTATGATAGCTCCTTGAGTTTAATGAGATATGGTGACCACCATTTCAGGCTAACCTACACCATTCTTAAATGATAGCTTATCATCTGTGTATTCTAAGATCAAGTGTCAGGTGTGTCAGATGTCCTTCTCATTCTTCATCCAAAATGTCTAAGTCAACTGCAACAGATCTAACTTTTTTGGGCTTTGTCAGTTCATCCCATGTAGTTACTTCTTCATCTGATGGCCAATTAAAGTCCTGGGCAAGTTGTAATTGTGCCTTTTGCCTCTCCCACCTGCATCCATAATTTCTTTGACACCTGTTACAAATTTGGTGAGATCTGCTTCTGCCTTAATAGCTTCATCTAGGGTTTTGTTGAAGCTTTCTAAATTAACATTATTATCTTCACCTAAAAATGCCTCTTTCCTAGGCAACAAAAGATCAGCATCTGATCTCCAATGATCAAGGCTCTTTATGACTCTATTTGTACTCAAAATTGAGGGGATGAATTTGTTGGAACAAGAGCTGAGCATGGCTATCTTAAACTCAATCAGATTTTCCTTACCCTTGAAAAGTGGTAATATGGCTTTAATTCTGTCAATCTCCTCACCAACTCTTACAACTATCTCTGGTATGTCACTCCCCAAAGATTGAGCAAAAATCAATCTTTCAAAAAGTGGTGCTCTGACAGACCACACTGTATGAAATCCACTCAAAATTTGCACATAATTATTGACCTCCTTTTGCAATTCAGGCAAATTTCCATAAGCATTAAAGACTAAATCAAACTTATCTTTAATTGTATTCATTTTGTGCTGCAAAATACTCAATAGGACCTGTAATATAGCCTCATTCTTTTCATCATTTATCTTCTTTAACTATGCAGCCACCTCCTCTTCTGTCATTCCTTCTGCCTCAATCAATGCAGGCTGCCCAGGAGGTGTAGGAGCTACTGCAGGAGTATTGATAATTTGTAGTTGTAGCTCCTCTGCATGCTTTTCTAATGCTGTCACTTTTATAATCTGTAAAGCCCTATCCTTTACAAGGGCACTGTAATCACTTAAAAGAGCACCATACCTATTAGACAACTTCTTTGTCTTATCTTCATTCAATTTGGAAAATTGGGTCAAAACATGAGATATCTCAAGGTCCCCAGTATTGTGGATAGACCACACAATCTTGTCTCCTTCCATTTGCTCTTTTACATTCAAAATTTGTGGCTTCTTGTCTTTAGGGTATAGACTCCACATATCCAATGCCTGATTCTTTGGGCTGTAGCCAAATCCCTTGATTATATCCCCTACTTGGGTCTCTGAAGACAGAGTAACATCCTCCTATCTCTTTATTTGATCTATTATAAAATAAGAATACAAACTCCATCCAGGCACAAGTAGCATGTTGCTCTGTCTAACTAATTACCTGGCCTCATCAGGAGTAAATATTTCAACCTCTGGGTCATATTATTTTAATTGTTCTACTGCCTCATCAGGAACTTGACCCTCTTCAATTATTTGCACATTAGATGCAACCTTTTGTTGCTTGTGCTAGATCAAAAAGCTTTTAAATTCATCAGAATTGACAAAATTGTCATCATTTAGGAATGCATCCTTCTTAATTATCCTTTCATCTTGGCCTAAAGCCAGGGGCAACTCTACATCTTTAGTCTCATACCTCTCTTATCTTTTGGCCTCTCTGACTGCTTTCCTTATTTCATGATGATGAAAGCTAGTTCCTGTGTAGAGGGCACTTACTCTATCTTTCTTCTTCTTCTTTGATGGCTCTCCAGCCATTAACCTTCTCTTCTTCTATAGGGGCTCAGTGGTGTCATCAGAGCTGGATAACTTAGTGAGATCAATGGCCTCATTTCCTTCTTCAATCCCTGCAACCATTGGTTTCTCCATAGGGGGTGGGCTATATATTGGGTAGCCACCATCACTATCTTCTTCACATTCAAAATCAGAGTGGGCATTTTTACCCTTATTAGTATCATTAATTTGATCCTTCATGGATTCTACCAATGTGTCAAATTGAGCCATCATCTGCTCAAGTCTTTGGAGGTAAGGCAAAGTGGGAAAGAAACCCCCAAATACCAACCCTTTTCCTTTTAACTATTTCTCAATTTTAAATAACCGGTCCAATTGTTGAACTCTTTTCTCTACCTCATCATCTTCAATGATGTTTCTGATCACATCTTCCTTAGGATATTCCTCATGCTACTTATTGAAAGGAATGGTAGGCATGTAATACTTCCTAGAAGAAACTATGAAACCTTATGTATCCACATATTTGTATGGTGCTACAAACATCCTGTATTTCCCTAACCAATCATTTACCTTACTGAAAGCTCCCTTCCCAATTGTAAAATAGTGCACTTTGAAGTGCCGAGGTGTGAAAGTCCCTTTCCTCTGGGGAGCCAAGTGTTCTTTATCTATCAGCATGAGTTTCCAAATAAACTCTAAAAATGCAATTCTTGGTGGGAAAAAAAATGGAAGCAAGTGGGGAGGCTAAGGGCATCCATAAACCCTAATCATTGTATAATCCTTCTCATAAAAAATGTATCCCCAATTGTGACCCTTGGTCCACTTATCAATAAATTGTTGGGGTCTTACCAACTGTAGGACCTTGGTGGATAACCTTGTGCAATTGATTCCCAAACTCTGGAGAATAGGGTACACAATCCAATTTTCAAAAGCAAGAAAATCCCTCGTAGGACAAGAAGGGCTCCAAATTCCTAACCAAAACTGCACTGGGTTGGGCTGTCCATTCCACATCACTTGTGGCTTGAGATCTTCCACATTTATAAGATTATAATTATAATACACAATAAGGTGCATCAACAAGGAATAATGTAAGAACTTGGGTGTAGAACCAGGTGTGAAATTTTTCAAAGATAATAAACCCTCATGCATTTTTTTATCACATATCCAATGTAATCATATCCTTGGCTCGCCAGATGACTATGTGAATCCATAACTAGCATCAAAATATCAAAGGTGATCCTATCTAGGCCTGCATCGAATCCTAGGACCTAGCATATCCCATATGCAATGTATCTCATGTAAAATCTGAGGTCCTTGTAGAAATATGGAGTCGACCCAGCCATGGGTGCAATGTAGTTCCTATTTTCCTTGGACATATGGCTCTTAATCTCCCTAGAGACCAATGTAGCCTCTCTGAAATATCTATTTGCCTAGGCTTGCAAATCTATTTTGGTGGCCATAGGGATTTGAATTCCAAAAGCATTCATGAATGAATTCTGGTCTAGGGTTACCAGGGGAGAACCATCCTCTTTTCTAATAGTTCTAGACAAGGGATCATACCATTGAGACAGCATAAGAAATGCGTCTACATCCAAAAAGACCTCAGGAATAATTAATTTAGCCAACCTTGATGTCCAATGGTTTGAGACTGGTACTACACTATCATGGTTCTTATAAAAATATCTGAATAAACACATGCTCGTGACTTCAGGAGTCTTAGCATCTCTACAGTAAGCTAATTCATCCATGAAATAATCATCACAAACCTTTTTATTTTGAGATGACCTGGGCAAGAGGGTAAGGAACTCTTCTAAAAAACTCTCCTTTACTTTTTCCTTAGACCCTCAGCTGGTAGAAGCTTCGCCTACTGTTGCTTGACTCATTCTAATTGAAAATTTGAAAATTCTCTGCAAGATCACTGGTCACACTGTAATTATGGAAAGCTCTAAAAACCTAGCACTCTGTACTCTTCGATATGCTCTGTAACTTTCGAATGAGTAATCTCTAACTATTTTATTCTACAAAATTGAATGTGCCACCATGTCTGACACCAAAAGATGTCACTTCTACCATTATTCAGCATGAACAAGGCTTCAATTCACTAGTCGTAGCTCTAAAAATTTTAAATTCAAATATTCAGAGACCTGGTGACTAAAGAAAAGTTCTCACGGTCGCTTAACAATATTGGCACCTTTAAAATGATTGTGAGACTTGGCGACTAAGAGGACTTCTCGTAGTCATTGAAAGATTATCCACTTTATGAATCCATTATGAGATTAAGCGATCACTACATTTTGATCTAGAGAATCCGCGACTATATTCAATCTCATTAGTCCATCTTTGATTTTTCACATTACGAGATTACCTGACTATAGTCAAATTCTTAGTCGTGGGTGAAATATTTCTCATTACGAGATCACGTGACTAAGACCAACTTTCACCTTTATTACAAGATCTGGCCACTGAAGAAAATTCTTAATCGTCGAAAGCTTTTCATATTTTGAATTTGATGTTGAGACCTCACGACCACCACAGGATCGAGTCAAAATCAATAGTTGAGATGAAGCAACCTATTAATCCTTACTTTTAACTCAACACTATTTGGAGATCACGTGACTGTACATATCTCGCAGTCATGATATACTTTATCTAACCTTAGTTACATCTAGAGACTTGGTGAAAACCTTTATTCTTGGAGTCGCTGAAAGATTTCTCAAACCATAATTTAGCTCTGAGATTACGTGCCATCTGTCGATCAAATCTACATCTTATAGTAGTTACTGAGTCTTAGAATCCTTTATCACATAACTACTACATCCAGAGATCTGGAAACAACCACGTCATTGAATTGCTAACCGCATAAGAGATAACTGCCATCTTTGGGAGATAATGCGACCAAAGGAAATCCAAATTGTTGAATGAAATGACTAACCACATGAAGACCTGGAGACCTGGAGACAACCGCAAAAGAAGACCGTACCTCTATTTGGAGACTCAGTGACCAAAGAGAAAATCATAATCATGGAGTAAAACATCACTTTAATAAATCATTCAGAGATTACCCGACCAAAGGTAATTTCCATCTAGAGACCATGCGACTATAGTTCCCTTCTTACAAAATTTGTTACAGAATTCGCTAGATCTTGAGAAAACTTATAGAGACTTATAGACTAAAGGGGTAATCGCTAAGTCGTTTGATAGTAAAGAATATTCCAAAATGCTTGTGAGATCGGGCGACAAAGGCTTTCAGGCAACCGTTAACTATAAAGGAATATTCTTATTTATTTGGGAGACTAAGAGACTAAAGAGAAAAATAAAGTGCAAATGCTTATTTTGAAGCTCAACTGACCCGATAAAGTAACGGAGAAATAGAAGGCTGATGATTCAAACTAGGGCTTTTTTTATTTTTAGGATATTTAGACCTAGAAAACCCTAAAGACTATAAATTTTTTTTAAAACATCCTGTCTTTTGGGGCAAAAAACAAAAATTGATATTTTTAACCAACAATGGCTCTGTCTAAGGATGTTGAAATGTAAGTTTAAACAAGAACCACAGATCTTTGGGACGCAGAACAAAAACCACACTAACCTAAAACAGGAATAGAAACACACAACTTGAAAGGAAGCAAACCTATACAAAATTTAAAAGAGATTTACATATGCACAAAAATAAAAAACTTAATTGAAGAAGGGTTTCAAGAATTGCCCATGCATTGGCAACTCAAAAATTTCATCATCCATATTCTTCAACAAGTAGGAATCTTTTCCAAAACTCTCATAAATCACAATGGGACCAAGCCATAATGATTCAAAATTTATATGCTTCCCTTCATCTTCTGCTCTCACATTCCATTGAAGTACTAAGTCATTTGGTTTCAATTTTCTGGTAGTTGCTCTTTTGTCAAATAGATATTTCATCTTCTGTTGCAACTTGATATTGCTCTTTTGACTCTCCCTTCTTAGTTCATCTAATTCAGTCAACTGCATGATTCTATCTTGCATTGGCTCTAAGACATCCAATTCCTCATATTGAATAAACTTGTAAATTGGAATTAGATTGTTCATGGGTAACCTTGACTGCAGACCATATACAAGCTCAAAGGGAGACTTCCCAGTGGCTTTCTTCACTGTAAGCCTATCTACCCATAAGGCTAACTTCAACTTGGAATGCCAAGCTCTCTTATTTTTCTCAAGTGTTTTCTTCAAGATTTTTAGAATGCTTTTGTTACTAGACTCAGCCTCTCCATTTTCTTGAGGATGATAAGGAGATGAATAAGATGTTATGATTCCATTGTTTTTACAAAACTCCTTGAACTCATCTGATCTAAAACACATTGCATTATCTGTGATCAATTTTATGGGGACACCAAATCTGGTCAAAATATTGTCAAGTAAGAAATCACACACTACTTTACTTGTTGCCTTATTTGTGGGAATGGTCTCTATGCATTTTGTGAAATAGTTGGTAGCAACAAGTAGCCAACTGTGTCCTCCACTAGATTTCTCAGCAAACTCACCTATGAAAGCCATTCCCCACATGGAAAATGGTGCCTCAACAGCTATTGGGTTTAACAACAGTGCTCTTGAATATTTTAATTTAGAAGCAAATTTCTGACAGGCTTCACATTTCTTAACAAACTGGAAAGAGTCCTTAAACAATGTAGGCCAAAAATAGCTAGCCCTTAAAATATTATGGGCAGTAGTCTTTGCAGAATAATGCCCTCCACAAACACCAGCATGCATTTCACTTAAAACCTTTTCTGCTTGACACTTATCAAGGCAAAATAGCAAGACCCCATCTCTATTTTTCCAATACAAGTCCCCTTGTATCAATGTATTCTTCTGAGCTTGCAATTTTAGGGATCTCTTTTGATTATCTGTCATATATTCTAGGCATTTGGCATTCTTAATGAAATATACAATATCAACATAGTATGGTTGCAACTCAATACTTGTAATTGTCATATATGGAATTTCTTCATTATTAACCTAGACTAAATCCATATTGTCTTCAGTCATCAATTTTGCCAGGCCTTTTCCTCTTACAAGCTTAGTGATATGGATTTCTAAATTGAATTCCTGAATCCTGGTAATCCACTTGTATCTCTTACCAATAACTTCAGACTGAGTAAGGACATCCTTTACTACTGCATGTGGTTATATGCCACTACCTTAGCACAAACTAGATAAGGTCTGAAAGATTTTACTACTTTTACCAGTGCATATGCCTGCTTTTCCATCATCTCATAATTCAACTCAGTAGCTTGTAAAGATTTACTAAAAAATGCAATTGGATGCTCAAAACCTTCTTGATCCTTTTGTAATAATACAGCAGCAATGGTGTGAAATGATGCAAAAGAGAAAAGTGAAAAAGGCTTGGTATAATCAGGAGACCTAAGCACAGGTGCTTATTGAACTACTTTAATTTTATCAAATGCACCCTAAGCTTTTGTAGTCCATTGAAACTTGACATTCTTCTTTAGCAATTTTACTATGGGTTTGACAATTTCAACAAAATTTGCAATGAATCTCCTAACAAAATTGATTTTTCCTAAAAAGGATTACACCCCTTTAAGATTTTTGGGTCTTGTAACCCTTTTGATAGCTTCAACCCTCTTTGGATCAATTCTTATTCCTTATTTTGATACAATGTGTCCTAGCAACTTTCCTTCTTTGACTGCAAAGTTACACTTCTTTGGATTCAAAGACACACCATATTCTAGAGATTTGACAAAAATGTTTTCTAGATGTGAGCAATGATCAACAACCCATTTAGAATAAGTAGTTAGGTCATCCTAGTACACCACCATAAACAAGTCTATATATTCTTTGAAAGCAACATCCATGGCGCTTTGAAAAGTTGCTCCAGAATTTCTAAGGCCAAATGGCATTCTAACATATACATAGGTTCCCCAAGGTGTTGCGAATGCTGTTTTCAATTGTTCAAATTATTTCACCAACACTTGGTTATATCCAGAGAAACCATCCATCATGGACAATAACTCACATCTAGTGACTTTATGCAACATTGCCTCCATGTTGGGTAGTGAATAATTGTCCTTCAATGATGCAACATTCAGATTCCTAAAGTCCACACACAATCTAATATCACCATTCTTCTTTCTAACTGGGAGTAAATTAGATACCCAAGTTGAATGCCTTATAGGTTGGATTATTCTTGCATCACTCAACTTGGCCAGCTCTTGCTACATTTTAGGAGCCAAAATTGGGTTAATGGGTCTTTGCTTCTATCTAAATGGTTTAACATCTTGCTTTAATGGGATCTCATGTTGGAACAGGTCCTCTCTATAAGCTTTTAGGTCATCATAGGACCATGTAAACACATGTTTGTGCTTTCTTAACAACTTTATCAGGTTATAGCTCATATGAGGGGATAATCCCTTCCCAATATAAACCATTTGAGGTGCATTATGTGATCCCAAATTCACTTCCTCCAGATCTTCAGCCTTAGCACTACTTTTTTTTGACATATAATCATTTTGACTACTATACAATGCTTTTAATTCAGTTAAACCCTTAGGGATATGTTTTGAACTCAATTGGATTACCTCATTTCCCATGAACATGTCCTTACCTTCAATTTCCTCAACCAATGTGTTGTAGTCTATAAGTTGACCCTCATATATGTCAAGGCATTGCATAAATTTCAAAATGTCATGATCATCCTCAAAGACTTTCCAATTGTAAATGTTGTCTGCAACAACTGGCCTACTTTTTATTTCAACTATTGACACTCCAAAAAAAGTTGAATCATCCCTTTTCAAAGCAACATTGGCCAAAAAATCAGCCATTATGTTCTTGGATCTTTCTACCCAACATATATTAAAAGCATCAAACATTTCAATCTAATCCCATATTACTTGTTTATACAATTTCAACCTATCATTCTTAACAACATATTTAGATCGAACTTGTGCCACCACAAGCTCAGAATCACCAAAAACCTTTAAACATTTTATCCCATGTTTGGTATCAATATTCAATCCCAATGATAGTGCTTCATATTCAGCAATATTATTTGTGCATTAAAAAGTCAATGAGAATGAATACTTAAAAGTGGTACCTGATGGAGATATGAATAGAACTCCAGCTCCTGAGCCTTCTTTTGAGCATGCTCCATCAAAATACATCTACCATAGTCCATCTTGTTGTTCCTTTAGTTCCTGAGTCAATGGATTTGAATCTTCCTTTTGTGAAATGGGTTTTTCCACTCTAAAATTTTCCATGTCAACATCCACACAACAATTCAACTCATCCATATTATTTAGCTCTATCATGTGTGGGGTTTTTCTTTCTCTAGATATTCTCACATTGTCACAATCAATATTGAAAGTTGCAAAGGATAAATCACATTGAATACTACCTCCCATTGAAGCACTCCATTTCTTTGATAATAACATTCCATAATGAGGTGGGATATCAACCACTAGAACACTCATTGTTAACAACTTGTCAGGGAATGCTACCAACCTATAAGGAAATGCTTTTATAGTACCAATAACAGGGAGCTCTCTTGAATCCATAACCTGACATCTTCCATGAGGTGTATCTACTTTTAAACCCAAAGATTTCATTATTTTTGTAGGCATAACAGTATTGGAGGTTCCTGAATCAATCATACAATTTCTTAACAATTTTCCATTTACTATTAGGGACAGAAAGAAAGGATCAATAGTTCTTGTCATAGTATTTACAACATTAGTATCCAAATAAATCTGAGGGATCTCAGAGATAATCTCCCCACACTGGTTCTCAGTTGAATCACTTGTTGCAGTAGCCATTCTCTTGGTGGAATTTTGGGCATTAGAAGGAAGAACTCCTTTCACCCAACTCAAAGCCTTGTCTTTATGCTCTTCTATTCTCATCATTTATAATAAGGGGACTTTGACAGTAATTTGTGATAACAGTTTTCCCTTGTCAACTGGGACATACTTGGGGTCAACTACATCTTGCTTAATGATAGTAGCCTCCTTATTTTCTTCATGTTCTATAAGGCCATGTTGATCCTTGTTCAAGGTTCTAACCTCCTTTTGGGCAGCAACAATAGTCCCCTAGAGAGGTTTTTTCTTTACTCTGTAAGTCACATTGGGGGGAGAAAATGTTACATTCTTCTTGATTTTAGTCTTGCTAACAATATTTGCAACCTTATTTTTGTCTTGAGTTTGTTTTACATCTTTGTCTATCTTTTTTATGAATATACTAGATGATTTTTGACCTAAATCATCCACCACTCTATTTCTCAAATTGTAGTTACTCTTGGCTTGGGTGACCATGTCTTTTGTGATTTGTGCAATTTATTCATCAAAAGGTCTTCTCAACACTACTAGCTCATCATTTCTTAAAGTTTTGCACTGGACTACATCCAGGTGACTGTCTTCTTCATCAGAAAACACTTGCTGATGATAAATCTCATTTCTGACTTGGGAACTACCAACATCTTGGCCTTCATCTTCTTCAGTGGAATCCATTTCATCATATATGTATGAAGAAGTCATACCACATCCTTGATCATCATAAGACTCTTCATTGTTGTTGTCTTGCTCCTCATCTGTAGAAACACTTTGAGCAATTGCACAATAATAAGGGTCATGAGGTGATTGGAAAAAAATACACTAGGGAACATCATCATTCATATTTACTATATTTCTATGCAAGGGGTCCGAGGTCTTATCATTTGATTTATCCTTTCTTTTAGGGAAAGTTGGCTTCCCATCTTTCCACTGAGTGTTGTAAGGATAGTTATGCATTCTTGGTAACTTGTTAAAGTTATTGAAGGATAACCTATCATTTCCTTGCACTCTACTATTCCTTTCTTCATTAGGCTTTAAATCTTTTATTGCTTTCAAAATTTTCTTCAAACTATCATCATCTTTTGGTTTTGTGTCAGACTTCCCTGGTTCCTTTCTATTTGAGACTAAAGGTTTATAATCCTCCCTCCTTCCCAACTTCCCTGATATTCTTCTATTGCTTTCTATATTAATGGCCAACTTGTAAGCTTCTGCAAGATTTCTAGGATTCTTATCTCTCAAAAGATATCCCATTTTTGAATCAAAAGCATTCAGGTAAGTGACCAAACAAATCTTGTCATCTAGTCTAATAACTTGCAACAATTTATGCATTGCCTTTTGAAATCTGACATTAAACTCAGCAACACCATCATTTGGATTTTTCTTGATGTTGTTGAATTCATTAAGCATGAAACCTTCATTAGTTTTATCACCATATTATTTTGGAAAAAATGTTTGAACTGTTCCCATGAGCATATGCTAGCATGAGGTAAATTTCTAAACCAATCTCTAGCATCTTCAGTGACAGACTGAACAAAAAGCTTCATGATCACATCATCAAGATCAATGTTGTAGTCATCTATTACATCAATGAAGCTTTTCAAATGCTCTTCACAAGTGACTGCATTACTTCCAGTGAATTTTGGAAGCTTTTTCCTAATTTCATCAGGGATGGGATTTGGGTAACCGGGAATCCCAATAAAAACCAATTGCTTATGCCTCTCATGTATGGATCCTATTTGAGATGGGCCAGCACCTGTGGATGTTTGAATATTTGAAATAGTAGAAGTCCTGGGCATACCTAGAGTTCTAGCAGTGTTCAACACATTTGCACCCTATGCTAGAGAAGTGGAAAGTGTATTGGTGGGTCCAAAAGATTTCTTAAGGAAGTAAATCTTTCTTTTTATCTCAGCTATAGTAGCTTCTAGCTCTACCTTTTCTATCTCTTTGGCCAATAATTCTTGTTCCCTTTTGGCCTTTTCTAAATCAGCATCTAATCTAGTTGCTTGATCCAGGGACTTCTTTGCAGAATTTGGTTCATTTATTGAAATCCCTACAGCTTTTTGCTTACCTTTGTCCTTAGGATTTCTTATCTCATAAATTTTTTGGAAAATAGGTCAGTCCTCTATTTTCTCAGTTACAGGAACATGATTTATGGCTTCAAAGTCCAACAATTGTTTCTTCAATTGCTCTGCTCTGATCATAGCATGTCTAATCTTTTCATCCTTTTCTTTCTCTCTCTTTTGCCTTATTTGAATTTTCTCCTAGATCTTTCTTTCCAATTCAAACACTTCTTCAAAAATTTCCTCAGAATCAAGAAGGGTTGTTTCAAATGAGGATTCTTGGGCAGGGACCTCCTCTTGGTGGTTATCAGGTATTTGGTGGCCCTGTAAGGGGGAATCATGGGGAAAAGAAGGAACAAAGTCTTTCTTACTCCTAGTTTGGCTTCTAGATCTTCTATTATTTCAAGGGATTCCTCTCCTATGAGGTTGAGTTCTCCTTCCATCCTTTTCAGAAGGTAGGTAATAATCCTCATACTGATTTAATCCAAAATCAACTGCTTCCTCATATTCAGAAGTATTTCCTTCTTGATTTATTTGAACAGGATCCTTTGTCCTTGTATTTCCTTTATGCTTCCATGTAAAAGACACATCATTAGTATTTCCCTCCTTCCTCATATGACTTTGTCTTGATGTAGCTGGGAGTTCTCCCTCTAGATTTTCTTCTGGATGTTCCTTTCTCCAAGATCCTATATTTCTATGAGTCATTATAAAATAGGAACTCCTTTTATTTAGAACACTGGTTCAGAGATTTGGTAAAGAGTCACCACCCAATTCCTTTTTGGGGTTTGGAGAAAGTAATCCAATAGTCCTTAGGAGATATTAGATTCTTCTTTGCTATATTTTTCCCGAGTAGAGTCACCAATTTTTTAGGGATTTTTCTTGTAGGATCAAACTGACTTTGAATTTAGGCTTCTTGAGGCTAATTCTAACAAGAGAAAGTCCTAATTACTGAGGATTGGATAAGATCCTCCTTCATTTTTGAGGTCAAAATGCTCAGGAAGGCATTACCTTTTAATGATAACTAATTTCATAGTATTTATATGAGTGGAGACTGATCTGCTTTTAATTCTTCTTAGTGCATCAATCTATAGAATACTCTGCATATGACCATGATCAATTTGATGCAGAGTTTAACCAGAAAAAACATGATTGCAAATAAAGCAAAGATCAGTGATTTAAGGATTCTCATCCTTCTTCCTTTTAAGGAGGGACAACCTAAATGATTCTCTCTTGAAGGAATCAAAAACTATGAGCTGTGTACCTTTAGGGACAGTCCTATCTATTTTGTGCAATAAACATAAAATGAAAAATGAGCTGGTAAATGATGTGAAAGTTTCAATTTTATCTCTAAAGATCTATGAAAGATAAAACCATAAGAAACAAACACCAAACCAGTGCCTTATCTAATGGGCAAAAGAAATGTAAATGCAAATCAACTAGATAATTTTAAGAGAAATACAATAGTATGCCTTGCATACCAGCCACAAATCCAAATAGATTTCCTTAAAATCTATTCTATTAACCAAACACTGTTATCATCAAAAATCCATACAGATATATCTACTCTTCAAGATGAACTATGAGAAATTTTAATTCTTTCCTTGAAAGAAACTCATAAATCAAGCAAGCAAGTTACTTTACAACTGGTATATTTTGAATGCCTAACATGTAAAACATACAAGAGTACAATATAAAGGTAGAGAGACGACAATAGTATATGGCATAAGTTGTAGTGTATTTGTATTAAAACCAACTTTCCAATTACATTCACAATTCCGTTACTCAAAAGACCAGACACAAAACTTGGAAGTTTGCTTCAAAACAATTCTGTTCAAATTTTCTATATCTTTTTTACAGACCTCAAAAAATGATTATTTTTCTCTATATATATCCTTTTCAACCACCTTGGAATTCCCTTATGAATGGGAATGCAACAAGCTTTGGATGGTTGAAAAACCTAACCCTAAAAGCATAAGAGACAAAAATTAAGAATAAAATACAACCAGCCCTTAGGTGGTGGAAAGACAAAACTTCCTCAGAATATTGTACATCCTTGGCCACTTGAAAACTAACACCTTCAACTGCAAGCATTTATGATAGCTCCTTGAGTTTAATGAGATATGGTGACTGCCATTTTAGGCTAACCTACACCATTCTTAAATGATAGCTTATCATCTGTGTATTCTAAGATCAAGTGCCAGGTGTGTTAGATGTCCTTCTCATTCTTCATCCAAAATGTCTAAGTCAATTGTGGTAGATCTAACTTTTTTGGGCTTTGTCAGTTCATCCCATGCAGTTACTTCTTCATCTAACGACCAATTAAAGTCCTCGACAAGTTGTAATTGTGTCTTTTGTCTCTCCCACCTGGCATCCATAATTGCTTTGACATCTGTTACAAATATGTGAGATCTACTTCTGCCTTAATAGCTTCATCTAGGGTTTTGTTGAAGCTTTCTAAATCAACATTATTATCTTCACCTAAAAATGCCTCTTTCCTAGGCAACAAAAGATCAGCATCTGATCTCCACTGATCAAGGCTCTTTATGACTCTATCTCTACTCAAAATTGAGGGGATGAATTTGTTGGAACAAGAGCTAAGCATGGCTATCTTAAACTCAATCAAATATGCCTTACCCTTGAAAAGTTGTAATATGGATTTAATTCTGTCAATCTCCTCACCAACTCTTACAACTGTCTCTGGTATGTCACTCCCCAAAGATTGATCAAAAAGCAATCTTTCAAAAGTGGTGCTCTGACAGACCACACTGTATGAAATCCACTCAAAATTTGCACATAATTATTCACCTCCTTTTTCAATTCAAGTAATTTTCCAGAAGCATTAAAGACTAAATCAAACTTATCCTTAATTGTATTCATTCTATGCTGCAAAATACTCAATAGGGCCTATAATATAGCCTCATTCTTTTCATCATTTAACTTCGTTAACTCTGCAACCACCTCCTCTTTTGTCATTCCTCATGCCTCAATCAATGCAGGCTACTCAGGAGGTGCAGGAGCTACTACAGGAGTATTGATAATTTTTAGTTACAGCTCCTCTGCATGCTTTTCTAATGCTATCACTTTTATAATATATAAATCCCTATCCTTTACAAGGGAACTATAATCACTTAAAAGAGCACCATACCTATCAGACAACTGCTTTGTCTTATCCTCATTCAATTTGGAAAATTGGGCCAAAACCTGAGATATCTCAAGGTCCCCAGTATTGTGGATAGATCACATAATCTTGTCTCCTTCCATCTGCTCTTTTACATTCAAAATTTGTGGCTTCTTGTCTTTAGGGTATAGACTCCACATAGCCAATGCCTGATTCTTTGGGCTATACCCAAATCCCTTGATTATATCCCCTACTTGAGTCTCTGAAGACAGAGTGACATCCTCCAATCTCTTTATTTGATCTATTATAAAATCAGAATACAAACTCCATCGAGGCACAAGTAGCATGTTCCTCTATCTAACTAGTTTCCTGGCCTCATCAGGAGTAAAGCTTTCATCCTCTGGGTCATATTCTTTTAATTATTCTACTGCCTCATCAAGAACTTGACCCTCTTCAGTTATTTTCACATTAGATGCAACCTTTTGTTGCTTGTGCCAGATCAAAAAGCTTTTAAATTCATCAGAATTGACAAAATTGTCATCATTTAGGAATGCATCCTGCTCAATTATTCTTTCATCTTGGCCTAAAGCCAGGGGAAACTCTACATCTTTAGTCTCATACCTCTCTTGTCTTTTGGCCTCTTTGACTGCTTTCCTTATTTCATGATCATGAAAGCTAGTTCCTGTGTAGAGGGCACTTACTTTGTCTTTCTTGTTCTTCTTTTATGGCTCTCTGACCATTAACCTTCTCTTCTTCTATAGGGGCTCAGTGGTGTCATCAGAGCTAGATAACTTAGTGAGATCAATGGCCTCATTTCCTTCTTTAGTCCCTGCAACCATTGGTTTCTCCATAGGGGGTGGGCTATATATTGGGTAGCCACCATCACTATCTTCTTCACATTCAAAATCAGAGTGGGTCTTTTTACCCTTATTAGTATCATCAATTTGATCCTTCATGGATTCTACCAATGTGTCAAATTGAGCCATCATCTGCTCAAGTCTTTGGAGGTAAGGCAAAGTGGGAAAGAAACCCCCAAATACCAACCCTTTTCCTTTTAATTATTTCTTAATTTTAAATAACCGGTCCAATTGTTGAACTCTTTTCTCTACCTCATCTTCTTCAATGATGTTTCTGATCACATCTTCCTCAGGATATTCCTCATGCTGCTTATTGAAAGGAATGGTAGGCATGTAATACTTCCTAGTAGAAACTATGAAACCTTCTATATCCACATATCTGTATGGTGCTGCAAACATCCTGTATTTCCCTAACCAATCATTTACCTTACTAAAAGCTCCCTTCCCAATTGTAAGATAGTGCACTTTGAAGTGCCGAGGTGTGAAAGTCCCTTTCCTCTGGGGAGCCAAGTGTTCTTTATCTATCAGCATGAGTTTCCAAATAAACTCTAAAAATGCAATTCTTGGTGGGACAAAAAATGGAAGCAGGTGGAGAGGCTAAGGGCATCCATAAACCCTAATCATTGTATAACCCTTCTCATAAAAAATGTATCCCCAATTATGACCCTTGGTCCACTTATCAATAAATTGTTGGGGTCTTACCAACTGCAGGACCTTGGTGGATAACCTTGTGCAATTGACTCCCAAACTCTGGAGAATAGGGTACACAATCCAATTTTCAAAAGCACCAAAATCCCTCCTAGGACAAGAAGGGCTCCAAATTCCTAACCAAAACTGCATTGGGTTGGGCTGTCCATTCCACATCACTTGTAGCTTGAGATCTTCCACATTTATAACATTATAATTATAATACACAATAAGGTGCATTAGCAAGGAATAATTTAATAACTTGGGTGTAGAACCAGGTGTGAAATTTTTCAAAGATAATAAACCCTCATGCATTTTGTTTATCACATATCCAATGTAATCATATCCCCAACTCACCAAATGACTTTGTGAATCCATAACCAGCATCAAAATATCAGAGGTGATCCTATATGGGCCTGCATCAACTCCCAGGACCTGGCATATCCCATATGCAATGTATCTCATGTAAAAGCTGAGGTCCTTGTAGAAATATGGAGTCGACCCAGCCATGGGTGCAATGTAGTTCCTATTTTCCTTGGACATATGGCTCTTAATCTCCCTAGAGACCAATGTAGCATCTCTGACATATCTATTTTCTTAGGCTTGCAAATCTATTTCGGTGGCCATAGGGATTTGAATTCCAAAAGCATTCATTAATGAATTCTGGTCTAGGGTTACTAGGGGTGAACCATCCTCTTTTCTAATAGTTCTAGACAAGGGATCATACTGTTGAGACAGCATAAGAAATGCATCTACATCCAAAAAGACCTCAGGAACAATTAATTTAGCCAACCCTGATGTCCAAGGGTTTGAGACTGGTACTGTGTTATCACAGTTCTTATAAAAATATCTGAATAAACACATGCCCGTGACTTCAGGATTCTTACCATCTTTGTAATAAGCTAATTCAACCATGAAATAATCATCACTAACCTTTTTATTTTGAGATGACTCGTGCAAGAGGGTAAGGAACTCATCTGAAAAACTCTCCTTTACTTTTTCCTTAGACCCTCGGCTGGTAGAAGCTCCGCCTGCTACTACTTGACTCATTCTGACTTAAATTCTAAAAATTCTCTGCAAGATCACTGGTCACACTGTAATTCTAGAAAGCTCTAAAAACCTAGCGCTCTGTACTCTTTGATATGCTTCGTAACTTTCAAATGAGTGATCTCTAACTATTTTATTCTATGTAATTGAATGCACCACCATGTCTGACACCAAAAGATGTCACTTCTACCATTACTCGGCATGAACAAGGCTTCAATTCACTAGCCGTAGCTCTAAAAAATTTTAATTCAAATATTCAGAGACTTGGTGACTGAAGAAAAGGTCTCGCGGTCACTTAACAATATTGGCACCTTTAAAATGATTATGAGACCTGGCGACTAAGAGGACTTCTCGTAGTCACTAAAAGATTATCCACTTTATGAATCCATTACGAGACTAAGCGATCACTACATTTTGATCTAGAGACTCCGTGATTATAATCGATCTCATTAGTCCATCTTTGATTTTTCACATTATGAGATTACCCGACTATAGTCAAATTCTTAGTCATGGGTGAAATATTTCTCATTGAGATCACGCGACTAAGACCAACTTTCACCTTTATTACGAGATCTGGTGACTAAAGAAAATTCTTAATCGCCGAAAGCTTTTCATATTTTGAATTTGATGCTGAGACCTCCTGACCACCATAGGATTGAGTCAAAATCAACAATTGAGATGAAGCAACCTATTAATCCTTACTTTTAACTCAACACTATTTGGAGATCACGCGACTGTACATATCTCACAATCGTGATATACTTTATCTAACCTTAGTTACATCTGGAGACTTGGCGAAAACCTTTATTCTCAGAGTCACTGAAAGATTTCTCAAACCATAGTTTGGCTCTGAGATTACACGTCATCCGTCAATCAAATCTGCATCTTACAGTTGGAGACAACCGCGTCGCTAAATTGCTAACTGCGTAAGAGATAACCGCCATCTTTGGGAGATAACGCGACCAAAGGAAATCCAAATCGCTGAATGAAATGACTAACCACATGAAGACCTAGAGACCTGGAGACAACCACAAAAGAAGATCGTACCTCTATTTGGAGACTCAGCGACCAAAGAGAAAATCATAATAACGGAGTAAAACATCACTTTAATAAATCATTCAGAGATTACCTGACCAAAGGTAATTTCCATCTAGAGACCATGCAACTATAGTTCCCTTCTTACAAAATTTGTTACAGAAGTCGCTAGATCTTGAGAAAGCTTACAGAGACTTGGAGACTAAAGGGGTAATCACTAAGTCCTTTGACAGTAAAGAATATTCTAAAGTGCTTGTGAGATCGGGCGACAAAGGCTTTTGGGCAACCATTAAATATAAAGGAATATTCTTATTTATTTGGGAGACTAAGTGAATAAAGAGAAAAATAAAGCGCACACGCTTATTTCAAAGCTCAAGTGACCGATAAAGTAATAGAGAAATAGAAGGCTGATGATTTAAACTAGGGCTTTTTTTATTTTCAAGATATTTAGACCTAGAAAACCCTAAAGACTATAAATTTTTTTGAAAACATCCTGTCTTTTGGGGCAAAAAACAAAAATTGAGATTTTTAACCAACAGTGGCTCTATTTGAGGATGTTGAAATGTAAGTTTAAACAAGAACCACATATCTCTAGGATGCAAACCAAAAATTGCACTAACCTAAAATAGGAACGTAAACACACAACCTAAAAGGAAGCAAACCTATACAAAATTTACAAGAGATGTACATATGCACAAAAATTAAAAACTTAATTGAAGAAGGGTTTCAAGAATTGCCCATGCACTGGCAACTCAAAAATTTCATCATCCATATTCTTCAACAAGTAGGAATCTTTTCCAAAACTCTCATGATTCACAAAGGGACCAAGCCATAATGATTCAAACTTTCTATCCTTCCCTTTACCTTCTACTCTCACATTCCATTGAAGTACTAATTCATTTGGTTTGAATTTTCTGGTAGTTTCTCTTTTGTCAAATAGGTATTTCATCTTTTTTTGCAACTTGATATTTCTCTTTTGAATCTCCCTTCTCAATTCATCTAATTCAGTCAACTGCATGATTATGTCCTGCATTGGCTTTGAGACATCCAATTCCTCATCTTGAATAAACTTGTAAATTGGAATTAGATTGTTCATGGGTAACCTTGACTGTTGACCATATACAAGCTCAAACAGAGACTTCCCAGTGGCTTTCTTCACTGTAATCCTATCTGCCCATAAGGCTAACTTCAACTTGGAATGCCAAGCTCTCTTATTTTTCTCAAGTGTTTTCTTCAAGATTTTTAGAATGCTTTTGTTATGAGACTCAACCTCTCCATTTTCTTGAGGATGATAAGGAGATGAATAAGATTTTATGATTCCATTGTTTTTACAAAACTCCTTGAAATCATCTGATCTGAAACACATTGTATTATCTCTGATCAATTTCATGGGGACACCAAATCTGGTCAAAATATTGTCAAGTAAGAAATCACACACTACTTTACTTGTTTCCTTCTTTGTGGGAATGGCCTCTATCCATTTTGTGAAATAGTCAGTAGCAACAAGTATCCAACTGTCCTCCACTAGATTTCTCAGCAAACTCACCTATGAAATCCATTCCCCACATGGAAAATGGTGCCTCAGCAACTATTGGGTTTAACAACAGTGCTCTTGAATATTTTAATTTAGAAGAAAATTTCTGACAGGCTTCACATTTCTTAACAAACTGGAAAGAGTCCTTAAACAATGTAGGCCAAAAATAGCTAGCCCTTAAAATCTTATGGGCAGTAGTCCTTACCGAATAATGCCCTCCACAAACACCAGCATGCATTTCACTCAAAACCTTTTCTACTTGACACTTATCAAGGCAAAACAACAAGACCCCATCTCTATTTTTCCAATACAAGTCCCCTTGTATCAATGTATATATCTGAGCTTGCAATTTTAGGGATCTCTTTTGATTATCTATCATATATTCTGGGCATTTGGCATTCTTAATGAAATATACAATATCAGCATAGTATGGTTGCAACTCAATACTTGTAATTGTCATATATGGAATTTCTTCATTATTAACCTAGACTAAATCCATATTCTCTTCAATCATCAATTTTGCCAGACCTTTTCCTCTTACAAGCTTAGTGATATGGATTTCTAAATTGAATTCTTGAATCCTGGTAATCCACTTGCATCTCTTACTAGTAACTTTAGACTGAGTAAGGACATCCTTTATTGTTGCATGTGGGACATATGCCACTACCTTAGCACAAACTAGATAAGGTCTAAAAGATTTTATTGCTTTTACCAGTGCATATGCCTACTTTTCCATCATCTCATAATTCAACTCAACAACTTGTAAAGATTTACTCAAAAATGCAATTGGATGCTCAAAACCTTCTTGATCCTTTTATAATAATACAACAACAATGGTGTGAAATGATGCAAAAGAGAAAAGTGAAAAAGGCTTGGTATAATCAGGAGACCTAAGCATAGGTGCTTATTGAAGTACTTCTTTAATTTTATCAAATGCACCCTGAGCTTCTGTAGTCCATTGAAACTTGACATCCTTCTTTAGCAATTTTACTATGGGTTTGACAATTTCAACAAAATTTGCAATGAATCTCCTAAAAAAAATTATTTTTCCTAAAAAGGATTACACCCCTTTAAGATTTTTGGGTGTTGTGACCCTTTTGATAGCTTCAACCCTCTCTGGATCAATTCTTATTCCTTCTTTTGATACAATGTGTCCTAGCAAGTTTCCTTCTTTGATTGCAAAGTTACACTTCTTTGGATTCAAAGACACACCATATTCTAAAGCTTTGACAAAAATCTTTTCTAGATGTGAGCATTGATCAACAACCCATTTTGAATAAGCAGTTAGGTCATCCTGGTAAACCACCATAAACAAGTCTATATATTCTTTGAAAGCAACATCCATGGCCCTTTGAAAAGTTGCTCCATCATTTCTAAGGCCAAATGGCATTCTGACATATACATAGGTTCCCCAAGGTGTTGTGAATGTTGTTTTCAATTGTTTAGATTCTTTCACCAACACCTGGTTATATCCAGAGAAACCATCCATCATGGACAATAACTCACATATAGTGACTTTATGAAACATTGCCTCCATGTTGGGTAGTGAATAATTTTCCTTCAATGATGCAACATTCAGATTCCTAAAGTTCACACACAATCTAATATCACCGTTCTTCTTTCTAACTGGGACTAAATTAGATACCCAAGTTGAATGCCTTATAGGTTGGATTATTCCTGCATCACCTAACTTGGCCAACTCCTGCTGCATTTTAGGAGCCAAAATTGGGTTAATGGTTCTTTGCTTCTGTCTAAATGGTTTAACATCTTGCTTCAATGGGATCTCATGTTGGAACAGGTCCTCTCTATAAGCTTTTAGGTCATTATAGGACCATGCAAACACATGCTTGTGCTTTCTTAACAAATTTATTAGGTTATATCTCAGCTGAGGGCTAATCCCTTCCCAATATAAACCATTTGAGGTGCATTATGTGATCCCAAATTCACTTCCTCCAGATCTTCAGCCTTAGCACTACTTGTTTTTGACATATAATCATTTTGACTACTATATAATGCTTTTAATTCAGTTAAACCCTTAAGGATATGATTTGAACTCAAATGGATTACCTCATTTCCCATGAACATGTCCTTACCTTCAATTTCCTCAACCAATGTGTTGTAGTCTATAAGTTGACCCTCATATATGTCAAGGCATTGCATAAATTTCAAAATGTCATGATCATCCTCAAAGACCTTCCAATTGTAAATGTTGTCTGCAACAACTGGCCTACTTTTTATTTCAACTATTAACACTCCAAACAAAGTTGAATCATCCCTTTTCAAAGCGACATTGGCCAAAACATCAGCCATTATGTTCTTGGATCTTTCTACGCAACATATATTAAAAGCATCAAACATTTCAATCTAATCCCATATTACTTGTTTATACAATTTCAACCTATCATTCTTAACAACATATTTAGATCAAACTTATGCCACCACAAGCTTAGAATCACCAAAAACCTTTAAACATTTTATCCCATGTTTGGTAGCAATATTCAATCCCAATGATAGTGCTTCATATTCAGCAATATTATTTGTGCATTAAAAAGTCAATGAGAATGAATACTTAAAAGTGGTACCTGATGGAGATATGAATAGAACTCCAGCTCCTGAGCCTTCTTTTGAGCATGCTCCATCAAAATACATCTACCATAGTGCATCTTGTTGTTCCTTTAGTTCCTGAGTCAATGGATTTGAATCTTCCTTTTGTGAAATGGGTTTTTCCACTCTAAAATTTTCCATGTCAACATCCACACAACAATTCAACTCATCCATATTATTTAGCTCTATCATGTGTGGGGTTCTACTTTCTCTAGATATTCTCACATTGTCACCATCAATATTGAAAGTTGCAAAGGATAAATCACACTGAATACTACCTCCCATTGAAGCACTCCATTTCTTTGATAATAACATTCCATAATGAGGTGGGATGTGTTGATTTTGTCACTTAAACCTTCCTCGGCTGATTTCTCAATAACACTTTTTGTTTCCATCATTTAGATCTTCTTCAAATTTTGTTAGCCATACATCTTTGTAACAAACTTTATCTCCAACACAGATAATGAGGTACTTTCCAGCTCATCAATTTCCATCGGCTAAACTGATCATTTAGTTCCTTTCTTAATGCTTGGTTAACAAAGAAATGCGTTGGTGCAATTGTTGGTACTGTCGCTTGGTATACACTACATTTCTTGATGTATACTGGAATGCTTCTTTAACTGACCACACTACTTTGTAACAATTTGCTTCTATCTTCATAATAGATTAATGCAACATAATCAAGTCAACAATATGAAGTCATAGACTTATCAATAAGTTACCAAGAGTATTCCTTATCCTCATCTGTCATATCCATCTTCCTGCATGTAGATATCTTGGTTCTTCATCTCTTTTTCTCCTTTCTACATACGTTTATATATTTGTAACTTACAAGATAAGTATTGTCAAACTAGTTGACATCAATGACAACATAAAACTGATTCAATTATCTTACATAGCACTTCAGTGCTCAGTGATCTTTAATCACTTGTAGTTCATCAATTAGGTTCTCAATCAGTTTTAGTTCATCACATTGATGCACTAGATACTTTAGAGCCTCTATTCACTATCTTGTCAGGTAGGGTGGCTCTCTTTGAAAAGTTGGAAGCAGTACAATAGTATAGGCCTAATTTTCCTAAGACCATCACTGACACCATGGAAATGATTGATGTTATCAATGTGATGCAAGGAAGGGGTGGAAGAGAGGCCAAAGACATGCCCTAATCAAAATCTACCTTGCAGAGATCACACATGGAAGTAATGACATAACAAGTGAGAGAGAGAATGTAGAACATATCCTTTTATTCATCACATAGATTCATACATGTCAGGTTGTAAGGCCTTCATAGTTAGGGCTAGATATTAAAATTCAATTATAACAATCCTCCAACATGCAAGGATCTAGAACTACCTTCAAACTTCTAATTTGGTACCATTAATCTTCTATCTCTTAACTTCTTCCAAAACTACAACCAATGACTTCATTATATACAAGAGGCTACTGAAACAAGTCAGCCTTCAGATCCACCATTAATGAAAGGAATGACCAGATCTAGGTCCACATGCTTCCCAATGATCAATACCAACATTAAATCCAAAACCACAATTAAATGCACAAGTCAGCCTCAACAGAAAACTAAAACAAATAACTCGGTAAGCAAGGATAATCGAGAGCCAGAAAAGGGTAACTGAGTGCTAGGGAAATAACCGACCAACTTGGTTAAAGCTAGAAGGAACCTAAGTAATTATTGATGCAACTTGGTTAAAGAAGGAACCGAGCACATAGAAAACTCAAACTTGTTTTTGGTGACACAGGATTGCCAAGGACCCGAGATGCTCCTGCATCAGACACCTGAGGTTATTTGAAATGATTCTCTGAATCATGTAGCAGGTAAAACCTAAGCTGAATCCAACTCAAATTATAAAATTGATGAACTATCTTCAATTGGTTTGTTCTTCCACTTTACTAGATATTCCATATATTTTTTTCCCCGTGTGCTTCTTCCAACTCTTTATTCCAATATCTTCTCAACTTCTTATGTCTGTCTCTTAGGATAATCATTTGGTACTGTCATTTCTTCATCTGGTTCATGATACTCATACAAATCTACAATGTTGAATATAGGTGATATATCCATGTCATCAGGTAACTCAATCTCATAAGCATTTCTACTATCAAATCTCCTCAATATCCTGCAAGGACCAAACTTCTTCATTTTTAGTTTCCCATATGTTCCAATAGGAAATTTTCCTTTTTTCAAGTGTACCATTACTTCATCTCCAATTGAAAAAGTCTTATGTCTTCTTGATCTATTAGCTCTGTCTTTGTATTTCTGATTACTTTTCTCCAATTTATGTTTCACTTCTTCATGCAATGTCTTCATGAACTCAACAAACTTTACTCCTTCAACACTTCTCCTTTCTTCACTAGCAATATCCTTCAAATCTGATATACCTCTCAATTGTATTCCATTTACAATCTCAAAAGGTGTTTTTCTAGTACTCCTATTTACTGAATTATTGTATGCAAACTCTTCTTGTGCCAACATAGAATCCCAATTACTCGGTGTATCTCCAACTAAGCATCTCAAAAGATTATCCAAGCTTCTATTCACAACCTCTATTTTTCCATTAGCCTATGGGTGAAATGTAGAATTATACCTCAACTCGGTGCCCAACTTTCTCCAAAGAGTCTTCCAAAAGTATCCAACAAACTTACTATCTCGGTCAGAGATGATACTCCTTGGTAATCCATGCAATCTGACAATTTACTTAAAGAAAAGATCTGCTATATGCACTGCATCTAATGTCTTTCTACATGGTATAAAATATGCCATCTCATAAAATCTATCCACAATAATAAATATAGAATCATTACCTCTCATTGTCTTCGGTAAGCCAAGAACAAAGTCCATACTGATATCAATCCAAGGTTTCTCAGGAACATAAATTGGTATATATAATCCAGTATTCTGACTTACTCACTTTGCAACTTGACAAAATCCATAACTTTTCTCAAATTTCTAGACATCCTTATACAACTGTAACCAAAAGTATTTCTCCTTAAGCAAACACAATGTTTTGTCAATACCAAAATGTCCAGCCAAACCACTACTATGTTTCTCCTTTATCAAATTAGTTCTCATTGATCCTCTCAGTATACACAACTGGATACCTTTAAAAAACATACCTTCTTGAATGAAATAGTCTTCCCATTTAGTACTTGGTTGATCTTTAATAGGTGCTTTGTACTTTCTCCACGGCTCAAAAAAATCAAGATCAGTTTCATACAACACTTTCAAGTTATCAAAACCAATAAATTCAATTCTCATCTCGGTCATTAAATATCTTCTTCTACTCAATGCATCAACAACTCGGTTAGTGACTCCACTCTTATGTTTTATCACAAATATATAACTCTGCAAATATTCAACCCATTTCATATGTCTCCAATTCAACTTATTCTAACTACCCAAATACTGTAAAGCCTTATGATTAGTATACAACACAAATTCACTCGGTATCAAATAATGTCTCCATTTTTTTAGGGCTTGAACAATAGCATAGAATTCTTGATCATACACAGAATATTTCCTTTTTGCATCATTCAATTTTTCACTAAAGAAAGCAACAGGTTTACCTTCTTGACTCAACACAGCTCCTATTGCACTACCACTTGCATCACATTATTCTTGAAATACCTTATTGAAATCAGGCAATTCAACAACCTTCTACTTCAAAGTCTCAAAACTTTTATCAGCTCCATGTGTCCACTTGAATTCTCTTTTATCTCCTCTCATAGTCTCAGTCATAGGATTACAAATTGAACTAAAATTCCGAATGAAATTTTGGTAAAAACTTGCCAAACCATGAAATGATCTTACCTCACTAGCATTTTCAGGTGTAGGCCAATTCAAAATAGTTTCAATCTTTTTAGGATCCATTTTCAAACCATCAGTTGAAATCAAAAATCCCAAATACACAATCTCCTCTTTCATGAAAGAACACCTTTTCAAGTTTATCAACAAATTTTATTTTTCCAATCTCTGCAATACTTGTTTAACATGCAAAAAATTCTTTTCTCTGGTCTTACTAAATATCATAATGTCATCTAGGTATACAATCACAAATTTACTTAATAATTTCTTTAAAACTTCATTCATTAATCTCATAAAAGTACATGGTGCATTAGTTAAACCAAAAGGCATAACCAACCACTCATACAAACCTTCTCTTGTCAAGTAAAAATAGTTTTCCACCCATCACCTTCTCTAATTCTTATCTGATGATATCCACTTTTCAAATCAATTTTGGTAAAATACTTTTCTCCAGTCAAACTATCCATTATGTCATGCATTCTCGGTATAGGAATAATGTTCGTTGCTCCAAAATTGGTACACATTTTCCATTCTCCATTCTTCTTAGGTGCCAATATAGCTGGTACTACACAAGGACTCAAACTTTCTTAGATCAAACCTTTCTACAATAATTCTTGAATCTGTCAGTTCAATTCCTGATTCTCAGGAGGTGTCAACTGATGCGGTGCCTTATTCGGTAAACTAGCTCTAGGGATTAAATCCATGCAATGATCAATGCTTCTCTTTAGTGGAAAACCATCATGTACATTGTCAGAAATGATCTCCTTATACTCAGTGATTATCTTATAAATCTCTTCAGAGATGCTATCCACTATTTTCTTACTCAGTTTGTTAGGAATCACAACAAAACATACATCATTCTTCTTCAAATCCTTAACAAACTTTCTTCCTTCCATCAAGAAAACTTTCGTAGATGTAGAAACACTACTAACCAGTTCTTTAATCAAAGATAACAAGATTTGTCTTCTTCCATCATATATAGCATGTCTATCATATTGTCAAGGTCTACCCAACAAAATATGACAATAGTCCATAGGCATGATATCACATAACACCTTATTATAGTACTTTCCAATTTTCAAATTCACATAATTTGTCCACTTACCAAGAGTGTATGCTCATCCTTGATCCATGAAATTTGATAGGGCTTTAGGTGTTTCAACCTTTCCAACTATAACTTTGTAACCATTTCCTCAAATGCCCAGCTCTCTGAGCTTCCACTATTAATGATTACTTTCCACACTTCATTAGAAAATCTACATCTAGTATTGAACAAACTTTTCCTTACCAGATCTTCCTTATTACTTTCACTCCAAAGTGTTTTCCTGACCATCAAGTTATTTTCCTTCTCAGGTTCATTTGGTGAATCTTCTTGCACCAAAGCATTTCTACTACTACTGACTTTCTTACTTACATGTGTACACTTAAATGATCTATGTCCTTCTTCTCCATAATTTTAACAAGTTCCTCAAAATCCACCTCTATTATAACCACCTCGATAGTTATTGCCTCTTACTCTAGATGAACTTTCACCTTTCCACTCGGTCTTACCTTTATCCAGATTTGTATTTTTTGGATCAAATCTATTATTTTCACCATAAGATCTACCTCTTCCTCTAGGGAATCTACCACATCTACCTCTTTATCTTTTCTCATGTCTTTTGTTCAATTTCTCCTTGGGTTTCAAGACAAACTAATAAGCTTCCTCAATTTTTTCCAATTTAACCAAACTAATTTCTTCTTGGATGGAAACTCTCAACCCATTTAGGTACCTAGAAATTATCTCCACTTCATATTCATCATATCCAAATCTGATATCTAACTTATAGAATTCCTTAGTATAATATTTTATCGAGATATATTTCTAACTCAGACTTTGCATTCACCTAACTAGGTTAATCTGATAATCACAAGGTAAAAACTTTCCTTTCAACTTATTTACCATTTTATTCCATACCTTGATTTTGTCTTTTCCTTTCCTTTTTTTGTCCAATTGCAGATGCTCCCACCACAAGGATGGATGAGTCTTCAACTTTGTGCTTTCAATCTTCACCTTCTTTTCCTTGGGGACATTTTCATACTAAAAATACTTTTCCATCTCGGTGATCCAATCCACCAATTCATCCGAATCTAGCTTTCCACTATACTTAGGAGGATTGAAATATGGTGTAGACTTTAGATTTGTCAAAGCCTTCAACAATATTTCCTCACCTTGATCCATCACTGGTGCAGGTTCTACATCATCATGTTCTTCTTCAATTTCTTCATCACTAACATCTTCAAGATGTCTTCCTCTACGTTGGGTTATCTCAACAGCTTCTAACCTAGCAGCAAGTTGTCTCAACATGCCTGCCAATCCTAGATCTGCATCTCACCTCCCATGAACCATCTTGAAACCCTGTACAATTACAGGCCAGATCACAATCTACTACCCCACAACAAATTAACTAGGGTTTGACAAGAAGGAACCCTCAAACCTAGATTCGCAAATCTAGAACCAGATCTCACCTTTACTCTAATACCACCATACGCAAGGCAGGCATGGAAGAGGGGCCAAAGGCACACCCTAATCCAAATCTACCTTGTAGAGATCACACATGGAAGCAATAACACAACAAGTGAGAGAGATAATTTAGAATAAATCCCTTTATTTATCATATAGATTCATACATGTTGGGTTGTAAGGCCTTCTAGGTTAGGGCCAACTATTACAATTCAATTACAATAGTCCTCCAACATGTGAGGATTCAGAACTACCTTCAAACTTCTAATCTGGTGCCATTAATCTTCTAGCTCTTAGCTTCTTCCAAAACTACAACCAACAACTACATTATATGTAAGAGGCTATAGAAACAAGTCAGCCTTCAAATCCACCATTAATAGAAGGAACAACTAGATCTAGGTCCACACGCTTCCTAATGATCGATACCAACATTAAATCTATGACCACAATTAAATGCACAAGTCAGCCTCAACAAAAAACTAAAACAAACAACTTAGTAAGCAAGGATAAGTGAGTGCCAAGAAAGGATAACAGAGCACCAGGGAAATAACCGACCAACTCAGTTAAAGAAGGAACCCAAGCAACTACAGAGCCAACTCGGTTAAAGAAGGAACCGAGCACACAAAAAACTCAAACTTGTTTTTGGTGACATAGGATTGCCAAGGACCTGAGATTCTCATGCATCACTATGCATCCTTGTCCTTCTTCAAAGGTAAGGAAAATCTGATAAAAGTGAAACTAGGCCTGGTCACTTATGATTAAAGCCCTTTTGTGCCCTTTGTTTTTAATGATGACATGAGTATAAAGGCAATAAGTACTTGGAGTGGGGAATTTTATGCCAAGATAGAAAAGAGAGAGTCTTTTGTGGTTGCAGATGACACCTTGGACATGGTGGCTTTCAACAATTTACTTGATTCCATGTTTAAGGTAGAAACAAGATTTTTTAAGTACATAGTAGATGTCAAGGCTATAGCAGACTCTAGGTGGGACAAGGCAGTCAAGAAACCAAATGAGATTAAATCATTTCACTAGCCTTCAGATGAGTAGGTGGAAAAGTAGGACACCAGCCTGAAGAAAAAGAAGAGAAAGCCAGTTATTGATGACCCACCATCATATACAGAGGAGAGAAGTACACATGGTGCCTGATCATTAAGCACGAGGAGTACATTACCTAAAAGTGGTTGAGACCATCCAATAAAATCATTTGAAGTTGTCTTGAATATTCCTAGACAAATGCACCATCATGATGACATATGAGAATACTGGAGGCTTGATCAGACATAGTGGTTCTAGCATTCCTTTTTTGTGACAATGATGTTTCTCTTTGTAACTAATTTTAAATGGGTTGGAAATTCATTTTTAGTAACATGTTCATGTGGATGTATATTTTTTAGGCTTTGTGCCCTAGGATATTAGCACTGGTCATATTCCAGAGTTGCTTGAAAATATTGAAATAACTCAAATATTTTATGTATAAGTATTGTTCAATGAATGTTTAAATATGTGTTAATAAGACACACATCCACTGTATGGTTTACTAGAAGTGGTAAATAAAAAAGGTATACCTGCCTAAGATTTTGGAGCTTGAAGTGAAGGAGGATTCTCATCATGATTAAGTTAGGTATTTTCTTGACAGGTTTGCAGCTAGGCATAGAGAGTCATAAGCATGTTTTTGTCAAAATATTTAATCTTTAGGAAATAGCAAAAAAAAAATTGGCAACACTACTGGGGAAATGATATTTAACCTTTATTGAAATAAAACTACTTAGGTCAGCCCATCCGAGTAGCCAACAAAAATTGTGACTCTACTAGGGAGGTGACATGATATATCTAAGGGTCTCAGGTGTTTCATAGTAGTAAAAAATTTTAGAAGTTTGTATTTCCTTGAATTTTCTCAGGGTTGCGACTTTGCATTCATCAATATACTAGTGTCAAAGTTTAGTGATAATTTTTCCCCTACATTGACATAAATGAAGCCTCAAAATAATACTAGATCTTATTTGAAGAAGCATCCTGAGGTCATTTTGGAAAGTGAACTTCCTATAAATAATAGGAGGGATTGGTCAAGTCAGGTTGAGTTAGGCCCTGGTGTGTCCTGGATACCTAAGAACAAAAATCTGACCCGAGTACCTAAGAAATCCTCATCATCTTCCACAAGTTTTGAATCAAATAGTCAAATTTTACTAAATCATATGTTTGATCATCTTACACAATATGATGTTAAGGTCTTTTGAGAGGAGGTCTTGGCCTTTAGAAGAAGGGAAAGATAAAAAATATTGGAAGTGCAAAACAAGAAAAAGGAAAGAGAGAAAGAGATTTGTGATTATTTGCTCGAAAGAGAGAGACTATTGAGAGTCATAGCACAACATCAGGCTAGTGATAAAGATTTGAGTGAAAAATAAAAAGGCCTAAATAAGGAGGTTTTTGGTGACATGAATGCACTAAGAGAAAGGTCACAACAAGATGAATCTCAGCTAAAGGGAGATGAGTTTGAGGGGGAAGGTCTTGTGTTAAGACAATTACAAAGTTGGGAGGTTGAAAGGCCTACTAAGTTACAAAAAAATACTAATAATGTACATCATAAGGAAAGTTTAACTATCCAAGAAAAGGGAAAACAAAAGGTTTCTGGTATTCATATTGAAGAGCCAAGAACTATGGACAATCTCCTTCGTGGAATGTCACAGTTAGATCAAGAGTTGGAGAAAGAAAGGAAGGATAAGGAGGACCTTGCTAAACAATTGGAGAAGGCATAATTGGAAGTTGTAGTTGTAGAGATGAAAAATAAAATAGCCTTCTTATGTCATTCAGCAAATAATATTGCAGTGACCAATACTACACAAATTACAACTAGACTAGTACCAAGATCACAAGGAGTTGGCCCTAGTCAAGGTCCCCAAGCTATAGGTCTAGTGCAAAATATAATGGAAAATGTTGCTGGCCAAAATTTCCAAACCTCTGGCCTAGCCCAAGTTTTTTTTGTTCATATAGATGGTGGTGGAGCTATAAATGTGACAAATCATGCAGCTACATTCAAAACCAGTAGAACTCACTCTATTGGAAATTTTCATAGGAGACCTATCCATTTGGATAGATATCATCTTTTATTATTTGATGGGATCCCTGGTCAACCGAATGTCATCCCAAATGAGGTAAGAGACAAGATCCCTAAATTTAGTGGAAACAATGCTCTCTTGTGAGGAACACCTTAAAAATTTCACTGGTAAGATGAATGACTTTGAGATTAAGCATGAGGACATAGTAATAAATTTGTTTGTTCAGTCTACGAATGAAGATGCTAGAGACTGGTATACATGATTGCCTAAGAATAGTATAGCATCTTGGGATGAATTTGTTAAGTGTTTTAAGGAGAAATATGGAGAACATTTTAACTCCGACTTTATGCTAAATGAGTTCAACAATATCAAGAAGTTTCCAAATGAGATTATGGATAAATTTAACAATAGGTTTCAAAAGGCCATGAATAAAATTTTTCAGGTCTTGAGACTTGATGAAGAGGTATGTTTAACAACAATTTCAATGTAGTAGATGGAAATATGTCATACCTTTTAAGAGATAAAAATCTATGAACCCTGAGAGAGGCTTTAAAAATGCCTATAAATGTTGAGAGCAATAGAAAGGCCTCAAGAAAGATGGGAAAAAGAGAGGATGGAAGATTGTGGAAGGGCACAAAGGGACAAGCAAATAGATCAAACAAAGAAGAAGATAAGGTTGATAAGCTAATGCATGTGGTAAAGGACCTTACTGCAAAGATAGAGAAAAATGATAGAGGGTCTTATGACAATAGGTACCAATACCAAAGAAATGACATATTTCAAAAAATTTGTGACATTCCTTATAAAACAAATTGGAAAGATGGTAGACCTATTCTTGGAAATAAAGAAAATTAGAAGAATAAAGAGACTCTTGATCCTTTAAAAAGGAACAATGCTCATAATGTTGATAATACCCCTTGGTGTGCTTCTTGCAACATGCCTCATTCTTCTTTCCAATGTTTTGTTTCTTAGGCACTAGCAAAACAAATGGAGGATGCCACTGAACAAGTGAGTTCAGAACAAGAAGACCCTGCTGTCAACATATTCACTATTAAGAGATCTCATCAATTATCTTTTTCAGACAATGAGGAACCTAATGTAGATGTGGTTGTCCAGAGAAAAGAATACCAAGATTATCAGAAGAAAGTTTTCTCTAATTTAGAAGAGAAAATTTATCATGTGCTTCTCAACACTATAAATGTGGTGGGTGATGAAAAGAAACATCCACATTTCAGATTGCCTAGTGAAGAAGAGAAGAGACCCCTCATAGTGGCAGCCATCAACCAAGCTAGGAATTCATATAATCTAAGAAAGAAAAAAAGAGTGGAACCTGATCAAGGAAAACCAAGGCCAATATTTATCAAATAAAATTCCTCCAAGGTTGATACTGGCTCCCCCAATAAAGGAAAAGAAAAGAAAGAAAATACTAAACAAGGGGAACCTTCTTCTGCTCGAGAGGAGAAGAAAGAAATAAAGTCTAACCAGCAAGTTGCACTTGAAATAGGAAAAAAAGGTAAGAAAATAACTGACAGTATATCAGAAGTGCTTGCATTTGATATGAAACATGCTCCTACTCATATGAAATTTTTAGTTCCTTTAATAAAAATTTTAAAGATTAAGGAGCATAGGGAAGAAACATGGTCAATGTTGATAGTAATTAAAGATATTCTAGTTGATCATGAGAAGGAAAATAAAGAAAGGAGTACTGCTTCTGACCAATATTTCCCTATCATATATGTGGTAAATTGATGTAGTCAAGGATGGAGGATCCAATTAAGGATTGTCCAAACTTGTAGCCAAACACCAACATAGTGGAATAACACAACAAGATAACCAGATCTGAAAGAAAATAGATATCTTTATTCATCAACAACTAATTACATGCAATGTGTCAGACTATAAGGCCTTCCCAATTATGACCAAATACAAAGCAAGAAACAATTCTACAAGATCACGCAGGATCCAACACATCTCTTAGCTAGCCTAGGTCTGCAACACAACAGGACATTGGTAGACACTCCAAGAAAGATCTAAACTTGTGCTCACAAGCCACCAAGAAATCTCCTTGTTCCTAAGCTCACAATCTACTAACTCTGCTACCTTCTATCCACCAGATCTACTCTTTCCCATCCACCTCCTAAACAACTACCCAAGCACCCCTTAAATACTAATCATCAGCCACAAGTCAGTTGGATGAAACAATTGACTCCTACAAACAAATATTAAATGCTAAAACATGGTCAGCTCTCAAATATCCTTACAATAAATAAATTCTCCAAGTCGGCCTCCAGATCCACATAGGGGAATGCAACATGCCAGATCTAGGTCCCCACATGTCCAATGGTCAATCGATAACTCGAGGAACACAACCCAAATTAAATGCACCTATCGGCCAAGCTGATTCACCAAGAACATCTATCGATAATCCAAACTACCAAGTGTTATGAAATATACCAAGAAACCATACCAACCAAGCTCCATAAGCATTACCGAGCACCAACTATGTTGAGTCTCCTTCAATGACCAAGCTCCCTTTAGCGATCAAGTCCTCTAGCGACTGAGCCACTTTAGCAATCAAGAAATAGGCATTCACATCGAGACCTCATCGGTAACCAAGCACTAAGAAACAAAACACCAAGTCATCGAGTGACCAACATCCACTGAGATCCACCAGAACTTCCAACTGAGAATCACCACCAAGATCGAGAAACTCCAGTCTTCTACCGAAATCACTAGCCAACTAACCAAACTCCACCAAATAGTTACCGAGAATGCCAAAATCTTTAGGCACCATGCAATAAGTCAAGATGCCATTACATCATAAATATAAGTACTAGAGAGCCCTCATAGATTGATCCCTTTTATGTGACCTTTCTTATAAATAATAAATTGGCAAAAAAGTGCATGATTGATTCCAGAGCAGAAAAAAATTTTATGCCCTATGCAATAATGAAAGGATTGGGATTGGAGCTTGAGACTTCCTTTGGAAGTTTCTATGATGTGGATAATAGGGAGGTCCCTGTGATTGGTAATTTAAAAGGGATAGAAGTTAATATTGTTACCTTCCCAGAGGCCACATACAAAATGGATGTTGTTGTTGTGCATACACAACCAAATTATGGCATGGTATTGTCAAGACAATGGGCTATAGTAGTTGGAGGCCATGTGAAATTAGATTTATCTTATGCAACAATCCCAATAAATGGGAAGGAGGTGAAATTGTATAGGGAACCTAGAGCACCAATCATGGTTGAAAAGGTGCAAGACAATATGCTCAACTTCTATGTAGATATTGACATGGAAAATTTCAGGGTTGAGAAAATACTCCCATAATGTAGAAATATTGAATCATTGCTGGAGGAGTTAAAGTCACAATAGTTTTTCTTGGGGAAAATTTACTTTGATGGAGCCTTCTCGAAAGAAGGGCCAGGAGCTGGTGTCTTACTCATTTCTCCATCAAGTAACACCTTTAAGTATTCTTTCTTGTTGGATTTTCAATGCACAAATAATACTACCAAGTATGAAGCTTTGCTTTTGGGTTTAGATATTGCAACTAGGAATGGTATCAAGCTTGTAAATTTTTTTGGAGATTCTAAACTTGTGGTGGCACAATTCAGATCTCATTATGTTGTAAAAACTGATAGGTTAAAGTTGTATAAGTAAGTTGTATGGGATAAAATTGAGTTGTTTGATGCTTTTAACATTAAATGGATTGAAAGGTCAAAGAATATTATGGTTGACTTCTTAGACAATGTGGCTTTAAAGAATGATGATTTGACTTTAAGTGGGGTGTCCATTTTGGAGGTTAAAAGTAGGTCAGTTGTACCTGACAACATTTATAACTAGAAAGATTTTTAAAATAATCAAGATATACTCAATTTTATCCAATTCCTAGACCATTATGAAGGCCAACAAGTTAATTGCAATACTTTAGTTGAGGTCATAGATGGAAATGATGTTGTTTTGAAAATGAGGTTGTGCAAATAAATTCTAATCAAATCCCTAAGGGGCTTGTAGAGTTAAAAGCAATGTCCAATAATCAAGATGTATACTCAAAAGTGTCCAGTGCTAAAATTGAGGATCTAGAGGATATTAATTTGGGGTCAGATACATCACCACAATTAGTTTATATTGGAAAGAAGTTAGACTCCCATGTTAGAGGCAATTTAATTAAATTGCTAAGAAGATACAAGCATGTGTTTTCCTGTTCATATGAAGACCTGAAAGCCTATAGGGAGGACTTGTTCCAACATGAGATCCCATTGAAACTAGATACCAAACCATTTAGACAAAAACAAAGACCATTCAACCCATTTTCAAGCCCCAAGATGCATCAAGAACTGATGAAGATGAGAGATGCAGGGATAATCCAGCCCATAAGACATTCAACCTGGGTCTCCAATTCAGTCCCAGTTAGGAACAAAAATGGTAATATAAGACTTTGTGTTGATTTCAGAAATCTGAATGTTGCATCTCTAAAGATAACTATTATTTTCCTAACATGGAGGCAATGTTGCATAAGTTTATCGAACGTGATTTTTTATCAATGATGGATGGATTTTTAGGGTATAACTAGGTGCTAGTAAAAAAATCAGAGCAATTCAAGATTGCGTTCACTACCCCATGGGGGATTTATGTTTATGTTAGAATGCCTTTTGGTCTTATGAATGTAGGAGCCACTTTTTAGAGAGCCATGGATGTAGCATTTAAGGAGTTTGTTGATATCTTTATGGTTATTTATCAAGATTATTTAACTACATATTCCAAGCAGGTAGAGAACCATTGTAGTCATTTAGAAAGGATTTTTAATAAAGCCTTGGAATATGGTGTATCATTGAATCCTAGAAAGTGTCAGTTTGTAGTAACAAAAGGGAAGTTTTTGGGGCATATTGTGTCTAAAGAGGGGGTTATAATTGATCCACAAATAGTAGAAGCAATCCAAAGGGTCACTACCCCAAAGAATATTAAAGGAGTGCAGTCTTTCTTAGGAAAGATCAATTTTGTGAGACGATTCATTGCAAACTTTGCAGAAGTTGTTAAGCCAATAATAAAACTCTTGACTAAAATTTTAAAGTTTGAGTGGGGAGCTTAAGCACAAGATACTTTTGAGAAAATAAATAAAGAAATTCAGGAAGCATCTGTCCTCGGGTCTCTTGATTGTAGTAAGTCCTTTTCATTTTTCTCCTTTGCATCATTTCATATAATTGCAATTGTATTGTTGCAAAAGGATCAAGAGGGATTTGAACACCCTATTGCATTCTTCAATAAATCTCTGCAAGCAACTAAACTAAATTATGAGATGATGGAAAAATAGGCATATGCATTAGTTAAATAAGTTAAATCATTCATGCCTTATTTTGTATGTGCCAAGGTGATTGCATATGTTCCCCATGCAATAGTCAAGGATATCTTTGTTATAAGTAGTGGTTGTCGTTGCACCAAAAGATTGACCTATTAATGTTTGAGACAACCACTAGACTTATAGAAGACACAGGAGGATGTTAAGCCATGTCATGAATCCCAAGGGGAGCACTGACCATTTTTCCAACAATCTCCCCCTCAGCATTACCTAAGGGGATTCAAACCTATGACCAAGCTCTGATACCACTTGTTACAAGTAGTGGTTGTCGTTGCACCAAAAGCTTGACCTGTTAATGCATGATACAACCACCAGACTTATAGAATACATAGGAGGTGGTTAATCCATGTCATGAATCCCAAGGGGAGTGCTAACCATTTTTCCAACAATCTTGACCCAATCAGAGGTTACTAGTAAAAGATGTAAATGGATCAACCGAGTACAAGAGTTCAATTTATAAATCTATATTACAAAATTGATACGAGGACAAGGCTTAGAAAAGCTTATGATAGAAGAAAATATGAATTTGGTTTAGATTAATAATGTTGGAGTGCAGGATCAGTTAGTTACTAGTATTGAGATGTAGCCTTGGTAATCACACATTATTTACTTTATGAAAAATGCTAAGTGCCCTGAGAGTCTAAATGACAATCAAAAGAGAACTCTTAGATTACAAGCACAAAAGTACACATTAACACAAGGTGACTTATATTGTAAAAATAGAGATGGTGTGCTTTTGTTATGCTTGGATGAATGATAGGTTGGCAAGGTCCTAAAAGAGATGCATGTTGGTGTTTGTGGAGGATATTATTCAGCTAGGATGACTGCTCACAAGATTTTAAGGACTGGCTATTATTGGCCTCTTATATTCAAGGAAACATTCAGATTTGTGCATAAATGTGATTCTAGACAAAGGTTTTCTTACAAATTAAAATATTCAAGTGCTTTATTGTTAAATCCAATGGTAGTAGAAGCACCTTTTTCTATGTGGGGGATAGACTTCATTGGAGAATTTTTACAAAATTCTACTGGTGGACACCGTTGGATTCTGGTTGCCACAAATTACTTTACAAAATGGATTGAAGCAATCCCCTCTATGAAGGCAACCAACAAGGTGGTAATTGATTTTCTAATGGATAACATACTTACCAGGTTTGGTGTCCCTATTAAGCTGGTAATGGATAATGCCATGTGCTTCAGGTCTAAGGAATTCAATCATTTCTATGAAGAGAATGGAATTGTCATGTCTTATTCCTCTCCTTATCACCCACAAGGCAATGGGAAAGAAAAATCTAGCAACAAGATTATTTTGCAGATTTTGAAGAAAACCTTGGAGAGTAACAAAAGATCCTAGCATTCAAAACTAAAGTTGGCTTTATGGGATGATATAATTACTATAAAGAAGTCTATTGCAAGCTCCCCTTTTGAATTAGTATATGGCCTTCAAGCTAGATTTCCATTAAACAACTTACTCCTTGTGTAAAATTTTATCAATGAGCAAGATTTGGAAACAATTGATGTTATGCGAGAATGGATGGTACAACTTGTAGAATTGGAGGAAATCAGGAGAGAGGGACAAAAGAAAAACTTGAAGGCCCAACAAAAGATGAAGTATCTATTTGATAAAAGAGCCAATGACAAGAATTTTCAACCTGGTGATCTAGTGTTGCAATGGAATTCTAGGGCTGAAGATAAGGGAAAGCACAAAAAGTTTGAATCCTTATGGTTAAGACCATACATTATTCATCAGATACATGGTAAGGATTTTTAATTTTTAAAGAATTTGGATAGTGAGGTATAGGAATTTCCAATGCATGGACAATTTCTAAAACCTTTCTTTAATTAAGTCTATTTTCCATGCATAGTAGATTTGTATATTTGTATATTTTTTATGTGTTTCCTTTCAGTCGTGTGTGGTCTGCATCCCAGAGTCTTGTTTTCTTTTCTTGAACTTGTGTTCAAGCATCCTCAGTCAGAGCCACTGTTGATTCAAAGTTTTCCTGTGTTCTTTTCTGGTTCTGGTTTTTGGATTTTGGCCTTGAAGGTATCCATTTGCTTTTGAAATCCCTCCTACCTTTAAACCCTAACAGTGTATCTTTTGAAAAAGTGGCTAAGTCTAAGTCTATTTTAAGTTTACCTTTTTCATTTAGTTTCTAACTCACCAACCCCATAAGTTTTCACTCTCAATCTTATGGTCTCTTTTGTTATGTCAGGTTAACCACCATGAGTGGGCAATTTTTTAAGTTGTCCTTTATCGCTAGCTCAATAGCAAGTTATAAGTTTAGATGTTAACCATTGCGACCCCATGAGTGTCTAAGTTCAAGCCCTCTGTCACTAGGTCCTAGACTATCTTAAGATATTTTCACAAACCTTGGTGAACTGATGATAGCTTATGTCTTTCCTTTATTCGCCAGCTCACAAAATTATTTGACATTTAGTGAAATCCTTGGTGACCTGACAAGTGCTAAGTTTTTATGTCAATCTCTAACTCATAGTTTATTATCATGACTTAAATGTTTTCTTTGTGAGTTAGAAAGGATGTTCCAAGTGTCCCTATTGTGGTATAATGAAAGGATTCAAATCAAGGGTGGTCGTTAACTTATGAAACATCAAGGAATATTCTATAATCTCTTGGAGAGTTGATGAGTAAATGCCACATAGAAGATGGTGGACCCTGGTAAAAAATAAAGGTAAAGTTAAAGATATGTCAGATCAAAGTTAATCTGACGATAAGCCCAATGACTTGATGAAAAGTTGAAAGAAGGTTATTCATTGCAGGATCACGCCTGAGTGACACATGGTATCTATTTACAAGAATTTTTCTTTGATCGCTAGCTTGCTGAGGCTTTGGGTGGTTAGAGTAAATTGTTGGTGAGCCCACGACTGAAGAAAAATGCTAGAGGAAATAGTTTAGTCACCAACTCATATAAGTTTTGAGTAGTAATAAAAAATGTTAGCGATCTGGCGAGAGGTTTTAAAAGTTAATGATGTTTTCTTTAGTCGCCAAATCATGAAGGTCTGTGGTGGTTAATAAGAAGTGTTTGCAACATAGAAAGTGTATGTTTTGAAGGCTTAGTCACCAACTCGCTATGGTCTGAGAAGTTTGTCAAAAGGTATTAGAAATTTGGAAAAGTACCTGCATAAAATGTAGAAAAGTGTATCATTTTAGTGAATCAGTGATTGAAACCTGGAGCTATTCATTAAAATGCATAGTTATGGTTTGAAAATATAACAGAAAAATAGAAGTTATTATAGTATACCAGCCTGGTAAGATTTTATGAAGTAGAGATCATTGAAAAGATTACATAATGATGATTGAAGTTCTCTGAGGTGATGGCATCAAAATGGCTCGAGAACCTATAAAAGAATGTTTTTTGCAACTATCAAGTACCTTTCCTTTGAGCTTTTGGATATTTTGAGTGTGATGTGACTTGATTGCAGAGATAGTTTTTCAAGCTATTGTTGAGGTTTTTCTAAGTTGCAAGTTTTAGAAATGCTTGAAAGATAAGTCAATCAAAAATTGGATCACTTACCTGGAAGGAGAAGGGTAGCATACTTTCTGATGAATTGATCAAAATGCTCCTTGGGTGCTCAAATTTGAATGCATCTAATGAATTCCAATGGCATGATGCATGGGGCCAATGCAAGAATATAGACACCCCTGGTATGACTAGAGCATCTCTTTTCTACTGCTTATGGGAAAATAGAGTCAAGGAGGTCCCTATTTTGAATCCATGGGAGCTAGGTTTAGGAAACTTGATATGTCCAAATGTGTTAACATGGATGTGGACTTGTTGAGAGAGTTTTCTAGGAAATATGATGTTGTCATAGGATTGATAAGGAAGAAGGACATGTCTGAGTTGGTAAGGATTAACCATGCCAGCATTGTGGAGGCATTTGACATAACTGGTGTGATGTGCACTGAGATTGAGCTTGATAAAGAGGAGTATTTTGAGAAATTCCATAAATTCATAAAGAAGAACATCATGTCAAAATTTATTCCAAGGGCTGATGGGAGGAGGGTGATCATACCAAAGGAACTAATGCCACCATATGACTTGACCAAGTTTCACCACTTCTTCTAGTGCATTGTGTATGGTTACTGCAAGGTATTGGGGATTGAAGTTGAAACAATGGTCACTTATGACCTACTTCAGATATCTATGGACATTTAGAATCCTCATGTCAATAAGGATTATGAAAATGTTTGATGGATAGTCAGCGAGCTCCACAAGGGTTTGCAAAAAAAATTTATTTTTGAGAAACCCTCATAGATTAGGTTTAAGCATTACTCTCTATTGATGCACCTAATCCTCTTCTAAAATTTCAAAGACATGGATGATGAGCTCAAGATTTTTAGGTATGAATTTGATTTCTTACAACCTGTGCAAAGATGGACCCAGGTTTTGGATAGTTCCTCTTGCCTATCTAATTTTGGTTGTTTTCAAAACTAGATAGTGCAACCCTCGTATATCATGCTAGGTACCCCAATTGAGAGGCTAATAGTTGGAGTGAGAAGAGTCCTTAGGCCCATGTAGCTCTTAGATAACTATCCTTTTTTGTATAATTGGGGGGATTTCTTCTATTTTGATAATGTTACCATAATCAGGGTTTATGGGTATCCTCAACCACCTCATATTTTTCCAAGAATAGTGCCACCAAGAATTGCATTATTAGAATTTATATGGTAGTTGACTTTAGTTGATAAAGACCTTTTAGAAAGGCATAAGAAAGGAATTTTTTTGCCTAGGTTATGGGGAGTGCACTATTTTAATATAGGGAAGAAATCCCTTGATCAAATAAATGAATTATTAAGGTATTTTAGGATGCCTTGTGTCATAGCTAGATATTATGATTCAGAAGGCTTCATAAAGTAGGCTTGCAAAGAGATGATTCCCTTTTTCTAGAAAGTAAAATACCATGAGCCTCTAGAGTATGAGGACTTGATTAGAAACATCATCAATGTGGATGAGATGACAGAGAGGGATTGGAAGTGGCAGGATCTAATGAAGGTAGAGAAAGAATTAAGAGAAATGGATACTTTTTTTTCTTGTTTTTTTCCCTAATACTGCATACTTTGACCAATTTGATAAGATGGTTGATGCTTATGAGAAATTGATGGCTCAAATGCCAAAGGAAGTGGTCCTGGAGGAAGGTTCTATAGAAATTGAGTTTGATGAGGAGATTGATAGCAAAAAAGAGGAAGGGTCAACTTGTCATGACCCAATTGTAGATATACAGAAAATAAGGGCAGAAAGGAAAGTGTTGAAGAGATGGGCCAATGCTCTAGTTCTAGGGCCTTGGCCCATATTTTGAAAGTATCTATTGGTTCCTCTTTCTATTCTCCCACTTGGGTTACTAACTCTGGGATATCTTTCCTATGAGGTTATAGCATCTCCAACTTCTCAAATAATGGGCCCCTACAAGACCACATGTTGAATAATGACTCCAAAATAGCCATTGTAGCCTTGACATCATCACTTATTTTCTACAACATGCTAAAAGAAACATGGATTGAATCCATTTTCCCTTTTATCACTTCATATTTATATTGTATAATGTTAGCTAAGGCACCAAGTGAAACCTCATTCTTCTCCTTGTGACACATCAGGTTCCTCTACACTGGAGGTGCAAGAGATTCAATTGCAAGGACTGGAGGGGGAGAAGCCTTAGATGCTTCTTCTAGTTTGACCTTGAGGCCCTCAAGTTCCTCCTCCAAAACCTTGATCTTTATTAAACCCTTTTCTTTATCCTTAGCTAATAAAATTGTCTCATCAAACAATCTCCCATATTTTTTAGACAGCTGTGCAATTTTATCCTCGTTAAGATGAGCAAAGTGTGTAACAGCCTTGGAGACTTCAAGGTCACTTGTATTCTACACAGTCCATATGATTTTGTCTTCATCTATTTTCTCAGCCACACTGACAATAGAAGGATTTTGTGTCCTTGGAGCCAAAGAACACATAGCTAATGTTTGGGATCTTGGATCATATCCACATCCACTTATCATTTCTCCAATCTATGTCTCATAGGACAACTAGGCCTCTGGCTGCCTCCTGATCTGATCTATGATGAAAGATGAAGCCATATCCCATCCTGGGACAATTAACATCCCACTTGATTTCACTAATTTCCTAGCCTCATCCACAGTTATGTTCTCTGAGATGGGATCATATGTGGCTAGGGCTTGTAGGGCCTCACTATTAGGATCAATCCCATCTGATATTTGGAGCTGACTATCTACTTGCTACTTTTTCTAGATGAGGAAGTTCTTGAATTCCTCACTCTTGATGAAATCATCATCTTGTAGAAACTCCTCTTGGTATAGCTCCCTTTCATCTTTACACATGTGGAGGGGAAACTCCACCTCCTCTTGAGTCTCCTTTTTCTTTCCCTCTCTTGTTTTCTTTCTCAATTGGTGATGGTAAGGCCTATCACCAAGAAATGGAACAGCCACTCTATCAACTCTTTTCTCTGATCCCCTTTTCATGGATGGTTCTCCTACCTCAATTCTATGTCTTTTCTGAGGAGGCTCATTTTTTACCTTGGTCTATGGGGCACCTAGTCCTTGTTCTTTAATAGGAGGATCATTCACTTGAGGAGGGCTATCCTACTCATAATATACCTCACTACCTTCTTCATACTCAGAGAAAGAATATTCCCTCTTGACTTCTAATTTTTCATCCAATTGTGCCTCAAGTTGGTCATATAGGGTGTCATACATCCCTATCATCCTATTTATTCTTGTAATATATGGGATGCTAGGGAAAAATCCACCAAAGGAAATTCCAGCCTTCTTTAGTTGAGCCTCCAAGTCCAAAAGGTCATATAACTTACCAAGCCTTTTTTCAATCTCTTCCTCATCTAGCAAGTTTCTAATGACATCTTCATCATCCAACTCCTCATGGTCATGAATATTATTGATACTAGGAATCATCAACTTCTTGGAACTCTTGATGAAGCCTCAGGATCACATACCTGAATTATGCTATGATCATCTTGAATTGACCCAACCACATGCTAAGTCCAGGAAAATCCTTCTTTCCAATTGTGAAGTTTGTCACCTTAAACTATCTAGGGGTGAAAGTCCCCTTTCTATGTGGAGCTAGATGCTCCTTTTCTATCCAAATCAATTGCTAGATAATTTCCATAACAACAACCCTTTGTGGCACAAATTTTGGTAGCATATGTGGGGGTTGGGGGCAACCATAAACTCTGATCAATGTGAAATTCTTGCCCAAATAGAAGTCTCCCCAATTATGGTCACCAGGCCATTTTTCAACATACTCACAAGGCCTTAGAAGCCTAAGCACCTTGATAGGGAGTCTTATAAATTTTGTCCCCATTAAATTGAGAATTGGATTAACAATCCAATTCTAGAATCCACATAATTCATGCTCATTGGACGTGTAGTTCCAAACCCTCAACCATAGTTGTACTAGGTTTGGTTAACCATTAACCATTGTCTTAGGTCTCAACATGTTCACATCTAGATGGTTAATATTGTGGAAAAAAATTAAGTACATCAACAAAGAATAAAGCATGAACTTATGTTGCTTGTCTTCTCTGATGCTCATCAAACTCTCATGCATTTTGTCTATTACATACTGGATGTAATCATAGTTAGTGTTGACGTGGGAATTCTAGATGTCAAGAATGATCATCAGCAACTCTTTAGCCATCCTCTCTACATTTCCATCCATACCCAACACCCTACACAACCCATATGCTAAATACTTCATGTAAAAATGAAGGTCCTTGAGCTCATAGGGTGCATTCATCCTTGTGGGAAGAGGGGCTATGTATTTCCTTGTCTTTGGCTTAAATTGGGTGATCTAGGACTTCACCAAGTTTAATTTTTTTCTATACTTCTCCTTTTATTTTCTTAAATTGATATTTTTTTGGGAAGAAGCATAGGAACCAAAGGATTTCATGAATGAACCCCAGTCAAGAGTAACCAAGGCAGATTGATCACTCTTCCTAATAGTTTTTTAGACAGGGTCATAATTCCTAGCCAACTCCAACAATAGGTCCACATCTAGAAACACATCAGGAACAATAATCTTCCCCCGGCCTAACATCTAGGTATTACATATTGGGATTTGTTTAACATGGTTTCTATAAAAGTAATTAAACAGATGGTAACCAGAACATGAAGGAGTAATTGGGTCTCTACAATTAGCCATAGAATCAGAAAAGGTCTCATCCTTTACCTTTTTGTCCTGTTGTTGATCCTGGAAGAAAGGTGATGAATTCTTATGAGAATTTCCATTTTCCATTCTTCTCCTCTCCTGAATCCTTGGCTCCTTCATTTGATGAAACCCTGCTCAATTATGGCTGACTCATTTTGAAAATGCTGAATATTCTCTATCTACAAACAAGCACTGAAATATCACTTCTCACTGATGCAAATGCTCTATCTCTTTTAAAAAATCTCTTCTCACAAATACTCTTCACAATTGTAGCTCACTAAAAATCCATTAAGTATAAGGAAAGGCAAATGTCTTGTCCTTATATCATTGTGCAATGAATGTAGAGAACTTGTCAAGATCACAAAAAATCATTACACAATCACTTTAGCATTCACTTCTATGTGTAACCAATTTCAAATTAGTTATTCATGGTGTGTGAGGTTGACATGTCCATTAAATTCTTTTAAAATGGGAAAAAATGCCATCATTGCTTCTTTATGTCTTAAACCCTCAAAAACTGCTAAAAACCCTTATTGTACATTGATTAGCAGTTACTTTTTCCCTTTTCCAACTCAGCCATGTACTTTTACATGTCAGACACTTACTTTTTCTTTAATGCCATAAAAACTAACCATTCTTCCTTATAGAGATTCAGTGATTGAAGCATCCTCATGATCTCTGAATACTTTTCTTAACTTGAGTTTGATCATGAGATCCAGCGACTAAAGCATATCTCTCAATCTCCAAAAATTTGTCTTGACTGGGGTTCCATCATGAGATTAAGCAACTAGAGGGTTCTCATGGTCTCTAAGATTTTAACTTAACTCATGTCCAATTATGAAACTCGACGACTAGAGCAATCTTGTAATCTCAGGACACTAGCTCTAACCCTAGTTTTGTTATGAGACCTGGAGATAATATATATCTCTTAATCATTGAATGCTTTACTTAACTTAAGCTTTTTCTCAAGATTCAGTGATAACTATTTATCTTGGCCTTAATCTATGATGATTTATTAATTTTTGAATGTTTCATACCTTGACCGTGAGATTGTGAGACTTGGAGATAACCTTTATTCACTTATCCTTTAACCTTGTCATTGAATCTCTGAATGTTTAGAAACTAACTGCCGGTATCTTGAGATTTAGAGATAACTATGTCCGCCAAGTCGCTAAACATTTTTTCTTAACCTTCAACCATTTGGAGACCTAGAGATAACCTTCACCATCAATTCTTTTTAACCTTTTCATCAGGTTTCCAAATGTTAAATGACTTAACTATTTAGAGATAACCACTATGCCAAATCATGAGACCAAAGGAACTAACTGCCAAACAATAGGAGACTTGGAGAAAACTATGTCACTGGATCACAAGAGGTTAAGACATCATCACCAAACATTATGAGACTTGGAGAAAGCACTTTTTCCAAGTCACTAGATGAAAAAACTAACTACCAGACCATTGGAGATTAAGAGATAACCTCAAAGACATTTACGTAGTCACCCAATCTCTAGATATTTATACTTAACTTTTAAACTATACGAGACTTGGAGAATAAAGGGAAAAAATAACCATGTGTAAAATAAAAGACTTAAGTGACATGGAAAATTAATGCACAATTAGACCTTGGGTAAGGTTTTCATACTTAGACAAGGCAAATCTCATAAAACCCTATGAAGAACAAAAGGACCTATTTCTCAAGCTAGGGCATTTTTTTCAAGAAATCTCAAAGACATGAAATTTGACTAACAGTATCAAAAATTAGTTAGCTAATATTCCTTTTGAGGAAGAGAAGAACTTATAGACTGAGTTACCAGTGGCCTTAAGGCCAAATGAATGGATCCTATAAGTTCAAGAATTTATGAAGGATGAATAGTTCATCAAAACCTCAAATTTCAAGATCTTATTGTATAAGCTAAATGAGAAGGAACTTGGGTCTACCCTCACCTTTGATGGTGATGAAGAGGAGAAGAAAGAGTAGATTGTGAAGGCTCTTCAAGAATACAATCTAGAATCAGAATAAATTTCCAAGGATCAAGCTAGGGAGTTGGTGAGAAGAAGTGCTATGCTACTACTTCCTGATTGGGATTTGCAGTCAACTTTCATTATTGATCAAATCAGGCATCGACAAGATCCTCTTTTTAGAATAGAGGTGGAGATTGGGGATATTGTGAGAGGATCAAGATTTGATCCAAAATAAAAAACATTTTCATTATGATAAGTAGGAGATATTTTCCACAGCAAGTCAAATTTTGATATTGCTATCAGGATTCAACTATGTAGCTTTTGAGTCAAACTCATTGACCCATATTTCATGAGTAGTGGTTCACATGAACCCATCTCTCATGAGAATGAATGGAACACTTAGCACTCATTAGATGTAGGTGATGCTCATAGAGGTGAAGCACCGGGACTTCCCAGGAGGTCATCCATCCCAGTACTACTCCAGCTTGAGCGTGCTTAACTATGGAGTTTCCACCATGGTTAAACCCACTCTGCTTGCAACCCCATTTGCAAGTAGAGTGGGTTTAACCATGGAGTAAACTTTTTAGTTAAGCACACTCAAGCTGGAGTAGTATTGGGATGGGTGACCTCCCGTGAAGTCCCGATGCTTCACCTCTATGAGCATCACCTAGATCTAATGAGTGTTAAGTGTTCCATTCATTCTCATGATAGATGGGTTCATGTGAACCACTACTCATGAAATATGGGTCAATGATTTTGACTCAAAAACTACACTATTGAATCCTAATAGAAATATCACAATTTTCATTATGGAAGTTGGCTCTTTGTGTCCAAAAGCCTCACATTGTAAATATTCAGCAAAAAAGGAGAGCTGACAGAATCATTTGGAATCTAGAGAACACAGGAGATGTTGAATTTTCTTCTTCCTTGTAGCAAATGTCATTCCTCAATCTTGCTAAAATAGATTGAATTTCCAAAAGATATATGGAAACATATCACCAGCTCACTGCAATAGCCAAGAAGTATGAAGAGGTGATAGTGAAATGTGCTCATACTCGGGAGAAATTGGATTAAGAAAAAGAGAAAATCAAAGAGCTAAGCAAATCAACAGGTCAGAAAGAGATGAAGGATGCATCAATTGATGCACAGGTGGACCTTGGTCTTGCTACAAAATTCCCTGCAGGTGTGAAACCAATGAAAGTAGATGTGCCATAGGGGAAGGAGGTACAAAGTGACAAGAAGAATGAAATAGCACTAAATGCATTGACAGACATTCTGCGCCATAGACTATAGGTGATTAAAACAAAGGTTGATGTAGTACACAATTCACACATCACCTTGAAAAGGTTAGAAAAAGAGGTCATTAATGCACTAGCTACTTTAAAGCCTCTATTCACTATCTGGTTAGGTAGGGTGGCTCTCTTTGAAAAGTTGGAAGAAGTACAATGGTATAGGCTTGATTTTCCTAAGACCATCACCGTCACAAAGGAAATGATTGATGATATCAATGCACCCCTGTTCTTCTTCAAAGGTAATGAAATTTTGATAAAAGTGAAACTAGGCATGTTCACTTCTGACTACAGCCCTTGTGTGCCCTCCATTTTTAATGATGACATGAGTATGAAGGAAATAAGTACTTGGAGAGGGGAATTTTATGCCAATATGGAAAATAGAGAGTCTTTTGTGGCTACAGATGACACCTTAGACATCATGTCTTTCAAAAATGTACTTGATATCATGTTTCAGGTAGAAATAGGATTTTTCAAGTACATAGCAGATGTCAAGGCTGTAGAAGACTCTAGGTGGGACAAGGAAGTCATGAAACTAAATGAGATTAAATCATTTGATTGGCCTTCAAATGAGGAAGTGGTAAAGTGGGATGCCATCCTGAATAAAAAGAAGACAATGTCAGTTATTAAAGACCCATCATCAGATACAAAGGAGTGAAGGACACATGGTGCCTGATCATTGAATAGAGGGAGGATAGTTACCTAAAAGTGGTTGAGATAGCCCAGTACAATCATTTGAAGTTGTCTTGAATATTCCTAGACAAAGGCACCACGATGTTGACATACAAGGTTACTACAGGCTTGATCAGATATAGTGGTTCTAGCATGTCTTTTTTGTGACAATGATGTTTCTCTTTGTAACCAATTTTTTTCTTATCCTTCCCATCTGGAGCTTGTTTCATCCCAACTCATAATAGGATTCCAAGATGGCTAGTGATATATAATGCAAGTTGTAATTCTTATAAAGGACCCTTGACCTTCTACTTTTTGGAGTAAGGGGCAATGCAATCCTGGTCTGGGACTTTTTCTTACTTTTCTGAATGCTCTAAGTTCTCTTAAATGTATTGAAGCTGAAGATATTGATGAAAATGTTGTTTTGATTCTCATTTCAATACTATATTGTCTTTGTGTACTTCTTTGATTTCTTATGAATTGGAATTGTAAGGCATTTCTGATTCGTCAATCTATAAGGTAGATTGATAAATAGTTGCAGGTTATTTTCAAGGAAAGTTTAAGTCCTGTAGATTATTTATAAGGGTTTAGGGAGGGTTTACAAATCTAATGATCTTGTAAATATTTATTAGAAGTTATATGTAAGGCATGGAATTTTTAAATGGGTTTGAAATTCATTTTCAGTAACATGTTCATGTGGATGTATGTGTATTAGGCTCTTTTCCCTAGGATATTAGCACTAGTCATATTCCAGAGTTGCTTGAAAATATTGAAATAAATCAGATCTTTTATGTATAATTATTGTTCAATGAATGTTTAAATCTATGTTAAGAAGGCACACATCCACTGTATGGTTTACTAGAATTGGTAAATCAAAAAGGTATACATGTCTGAGCTTGTGGAGCTCGAAGTGAAGGAGGATTCTCATCCTCATTAAGTTAGATCTTTTCCTAATAGGTTTGGACCTAGGCATGGAGATTTATAGGCATGTTTTTGTCAAAATATTTAATCTGTGGGAAATAGCTCCAACAACCCCTAAACTAGCATCTTTATCGATCAGTGTCTCAGTAGATCATGTCACTGCCTGGTTTCGATGCCTACACTTTATGTTACAATGATAGGAGGTTGTTAATCCATGTCACAAATCCCAAAGGGGGACATTGGTGGTTAGTCCAAAAATCCCCCCCTCAGCATCATTCAAGGGGATTTGAACCTATGACTAAGCTCTGATACCACTTATTAAAAAGACATAGGAGGCTATTAAACCATGTCATGAATCCCAAAGGGGGACGTTGGTAGTTAGTCCAACACTTCATTTAAAAATTTTAACATTTTTATTGGGTTTTCCTAACAACTAACAATGGTGAAACTCTTATCCACCAATCAAAGACCAAAAATAAGAAAAACTACAAACACTTACAGGGATTTTTCCTTGCACTTTTTATTATTAAGGTTTTTTTTCATGTGTCTTTCTTAAACTATTTGCACCTAGTTTCTTAAATAACTTCAATTTGGAATAAACTAGTGTGTTTTTCCTATCTTGAAACTCTTGTTGGTGGAGGTACTCCCTTCAAGATTTTCATTTTTGTTTAGAAGTTAGAAACCTATTAAATACATGACGCAAAGATAGAATAAGAAGTATCCCCCCCCCCCTTTCCTTTGTGAATCCTAGATTTAAGATAAAAATACTTCTATCTTTTCCTCTAGAGAGGCCTTCTTGGAGCTTTCATCGAGTCTATGGAACAAACTAAAATTTGAAAATCCCTCCAACCTATATACAAATAGGACATAGGGTAAATCCCAGAACCTTGTAATCTACTTAAGATCAGGTGAGGTGCATTGATGGTATTTTAGATCAAGCCAAAGTGCCTAAGTAGTGATGTAGTCAAGGGAGGAGAAATCCCCAAAGGATATGTCCAACCTTGCAACTATATATTACATAGCGAAAATGACAAGACAAGACAACAAAACACCAACAAATTAGAGGGACCAAACTTCATATCATAAGCTTGCAAGAAGCTACAAAAACATTTCTTTCATACATGTCAGGCTATAAGACCTACCCAATTGTAGCCTTATAATATGACTAAATCAACCCTTCAATCCTTCATAGATCTTCTCTATGTTCTCATCTTTAGCAGCCCCTCAAACAAGAACTATTACCTAGCTTATATACAAGATTGTCAGCCACAAGTCATCTTATCCGATCACAATCTCCAAGATAAAGAAATGGTTTACAAATATATAGGCCAAGACCTAAATCCATAAGAACATCCACAAATAAGTATATCATGATGTGCAATTGTATAAGAAGTTCATTCATGGACATAATAACATCGAGCAATGTACTATGAGAAACCACAAATTGTGAATCTTCACTGCAAGCCAAATCTCACCACCCTAAAAATTAGAACAGGAAACCAATATAGGACCGGACCAAATCATAAGATAACTTTATCTAGTAATATCAAATCAAGATGTGGTCACAGACATAAGATCTTCATGATGTCAAGAACACATCATAGAATATACATAAGATGGCTTTCCAATTGGATCGACCACACCTAGAAGCAACATAAACTACCCAACTAGAATAGTAAACAAAAAAACTAAAAGTAAATGTTTTTGGGTGATGCAAGATTTTCAATGACCCAAGGTTGCTCCTACATCAAACACCCCATGTGAATAAAATATGTTCCATAAAGGAATTGTGAACATCTAATAGGATTCAGAACAGAAATTCCATTCTCATTCTTAACCCACATATCCTCTTCATCAAAAGGAAAGTGACTCCTCTGACTCTACTCATGACTACTCCTACTGTAATCCTGCAACAACTTCTTAGTCTTTTTCATTGATCTAATCACAAGATTATGTTTCCCATCTGATACTACTCTTCCCGTGCTCTATTTTTACATCATCTAGTTTTCATCAACCTTCAAATTTACTAGTTTAGGTCTATTCATTAAACTCATCATCAATTATAACTTCTCAGAAACCTTCTCATCTACCTGTTACAAATCCAACACTTTCTAATTTGAAGTAGTATGATCTTTCAAGGTGTAATTTCTCATCAAAGTCAAGTTTTGATCTTTCCTTCCTCCTTCAAAGGAATTAAAGTAAACCTTTTTCCCTCCTTCATGATAGATACCACATTCCTTTGGTAATTATGAATAGCTCCAATATCATACTGCCAAGTTTTTCCTAACAAGACATGATGAGCACTCATGTAAACCACATCACACAACACCTCATCATAGTATTGACCAATATTGAACTTAACCCATCATTTCTCTTTCACCTCCACCATGTATTCATCCTAAAACCACCTTATCCCATAGGGACAAGGGTGTTTAAGTCTCCTCTAACCTAACTTATTTACCATCTCCTATAATACAAGGTTTTATGTGCTACCACTATCCATAATTACTTTGCAACATTTACCTTCTGATTTGTAGATTGTCTTAAATAATTTCCTTCTCTACTCAGGCTCTGATTCTTTGGTGCTCAACATGACTCTGTTGAACATCATAGATTCTCCCATCTCAGGTGTAGCTTCATTTCCAACAAGTTCTCATTCTACTTGTTCCTCATGTGCCATTAATTTATGTTTGTCCTTGCTAGAACTACCCAGACATTGAAAAGTTCTATGTCAAATATTCCCACCTTTGAATTCCTTTTTGCTTCTACTCCTAACATGAATCGTCTGATTAGTTTCTTATTCAATCATCAATTTATCCTTTCCCTTATCATTCACTGGTTTATCCCTAATCCTAGGGGTAACTTTTCTTCTTGTTAATTTATCTTCTACCTTCAGAGAATACTAATAAGCATCTTCAATTGTACTAATTCTCAGCATACTTAACTCATCTTGAATAATATTTCTCAAATCATTTACATACCTAGAAACATTTTCCTTAGATGACTCTTTGTTCCTAGATCTGATTGTCATCTGGTAGAACTCCTCATTATACTCCTTCACAGTCAAGTCTTTCTACTTGAGATTATGAAACTTCTTCAATAATTATAGTTCATAATCTTCTAGTATGAACTTAGCCTTTAGTATAGAAACCATAACTCTCCATCTAGTGATCTTCATTTCAACATTATCCTCTCTATCTTTTTGAAATTTCTTCCACCATAATGCAGCATGACCTTTTAACTTAGTTTGTGCTAACCTAACTCTTTGTGGATCCTCAATATTTTCAAGTTCAAAGTACTCTTCTAGGTCATTAATCCAATCTATCAATTCCTATATATGCAATGAACCAAAAGAATAAGAAATATCAATTCTATGACTCTTACCCATTTGTGTCATAGCTCCCAACAATATTTCCTCTTATGTAGGGATCTCAACTTTGGTAGTTTCAAGATCTTCAATAGTCTCCTCATATTCATCTTCAGCCTCAGGATTCCTCTTAATGCCAACCAAAGCATTTTGTATATTTATCCTTATTTCATTTATAAATTTCTCTATCATTTTATTCAACCTTCTAGGGTTCATTCTTCTAGGCAGCATGTTCTTCTTCAATTGTAGGTCAAATCTCGCTACTTGCCACCCCACAACCAGAAATTTCAAGATATGTAACTACTAAAACTTGATCTAACCAATCCCTTAATTGATGTCACCCTCTATTATTTTAGTTATAAACAAAACCTATCTTGAACCACCCTGTACAAACCACATGTTTATGTAGGTCAGATCATCAATTCTACCACCCCACAAACAACAAGTAAACAACTTTGCAAGCCCAAGAGTTTGGATTAGAAAATCAAGAATCTCAACTATGTTCTGATACCACTTGATGCTGTCAAAGGATGAGAAATCCCCAAAGGAGATGTCCAACCTTGCAGCTAGATATTACATAGCAAAAATGATAAGACAAGATAGCAAAACACCAACAAATTATAGGGAATCAAACTTCATATCATAAGCTTGCAAGAAACTACAAACAATTTGCTTTCATACATGTTAGGATATAAGGCCTACCCAGTTGCAGCCTTAAAATATAACTAAATCAACCCTTTGATCCTTCAAATATCTTCTCTATGCTCTCATCTTTATCACCCCCTAAAACAAGAACTACTACTGAGCTTATATACAGGATCACCAACCACAAGTTAGCTTATCTAATAAAAATCTCCAAGATAAAGAAATGGTTTACAAATATATAGGTTAGGATCTAAATCCATGACTACATCCACAAATAAGTATATCATGATGTGTGATTTTATAAGTACATCATCCATGGACATAAGAACATTGAACAATATACCACGAGCAACTGCAAACTGTGAATCTTCACCATAGGCTGGATCTCGCCACCCTAGTCATTAGAACAAGAAACCAATATAGAACTAGACCAAATAAGATAAATTTATTTGGAAACATCATATTGAGATGTGGTCATAGACATGAAATCTCCATGATGTCAAGAACACATCATAGAAACCGCATAAGATGACGTGTCAACTAGATCGACCATACCGAGAAACAATATAAATTTCCCAAATGGAACAGTAAAAAAAAAACTAAAAGGAAATCTTTTTGGGTGATGCAAGATTTCCAATGACCCAAGGATACTCATGCATCAATTATAAAACATGGTCAAATAGAGACATAAGTGTCTCACACGAGTACAAACTGATTGGGTAGATGCCACAGATATTACTAGAAGCCTAGTTTATCAACCACCATTTATCCTTGGTATAACACTTACAATGCAAGAGGATTGCATCATCCTTGGGTGTTAGGTGTGAAGGATTTTGAATTTCACCATTGAAAGTTGGGCAATCCCCTGAAAGGGGATCCCCTATTCACCCACTCCTTGAAGGCCTATTGAAGTGCATTATGTTACCATCGTCTCCACATGAGATTATCTCTTACATAATGAGGGAAACATCACATGAGGGTCCAATGTATCAAGTTAAGAGTTTACTCTATGTATGTGGGTTTGACAAGTGTTATATTGAAACCATTCCTTAGGTAGATTATGTTTGATCAATGTTGAAACCTGTATTAAATAATTTTTGAAAATATTTTAAAAGGTTAAACATTTGTATTTTTTTCAATTTTCTTCATGTTGTGCTTATTCTTGGCAAAGTTGGTCAAACTTCAAAATTTTGAAAATTTTTCCTTAAACCTAGATCGACGTTTGCACCTATAAACCCACGTCTACATAGATCAACATCTATGTGGGGTGAATCTTATCTCCGCCTCTCTAGACTGAAACAAAATTATATACTGGCAACCAAGTTTTGCAAACCTATGTTTTTGCATGTATTTCAACATATATGTAGATCAATGTCTCTAAATGGAAACAACGTCTGTGCATAAAAATAGGGACTTATCAGATTGGGCCAAAATTCATCATTTTTAGTTTCTTAGAGGCCTATCAAGTCATTTTTACAATATCAGTCCTCTAGATCATCAAATTATAATTTTTCCTATAGCTAATGTCATATTCAGGAAAGCACAAGAAAGTTAAGGTACTATTACCCCCTTTTTATAGAGAAAAAAAAGAGGTTGATAGAACCATTAGGAAAGAACAACATGTTATGAAATAAACCCAAGAAAGTGTTACCATAACTGATAGTAATGTTGAAGATTGATTATCTGATGGAGATGATGATGAAGACCAACCAAGATCAAAGGAATGCATGATGATATTAGAAAGGTTAGATCAATTATTGTCTTGTTATTGATGTCAAGAAATTGATTTTTTATTTATATTATGTTTCCATACCATTCGGTAATGATATAAGATGAATGAGTTAAGGAGAAGAAGAAATGATAAGTTGAGAAGTTGAAGAACTTAATTGGGCAACTGATATAGATCAGACAATGATTAGATTATGTTGATATAATTTTTTTCTACCTAACATATGATCATGTTAAGTTGATAAATCATGGTGATGAATATTTGACCATTCGGTAAGTTAAGTTGTTTTGGCTACCCAACATGATATGTCACTCCGTAAGGTAGAGGTAAAAAGAAAGGTCACTTAATAAAGCAAAAGGAACTCAAGGTACTAAACAATGTAACCAAAATTCTAATGAATAACACAGAGCAAGGAAAATATATTAAATAAGGATTGAATCAACATTTAATGATTAGCTATGATGAGCTGGATGGTCATGATGATGAGGAAAGTTAGTTATAGGAGATATATGGATAGGAAAATACAAGGTGAAGATCTATGGTGAGATCTAAGCGGAAAAAAGAAATGGAACAAGTTTCTATAAAATTTCAAGTTCCTAGGTGAAAAGAAAATGTGTTACCGAGATTTAATTTTGAGGTATAATGAATTAAACGGTCAAGATTTATTAAAGGAAAATATAATAGATGAAATTAAGAGGCAAAAATTTGTCTACATAAAGGATTATCTTGTATGGACAATTGGTTGGAAAATTGAATAGTTGAAGGGTTACTGAATATTGCAGAGAAAAAGGAACAGAGATATTCTGAGTGGGAAAAGAAGGATTTGATGAAGTGTTGATGCCAGTGGATAATGAAGAATTGAAGTGAAGATTAAAGAGCGCACAAGGATTTGAATGAGAAAAGATAGTTGCAAACCTATAGGTCAATTTTACTACTATTTCTTACTAGCATTTGTAACAAATAAATCTCTTAACATAGTAGACCTAATAGTCTTATTGTAAGATCCTTGAGAAAGGTGACATTCTAAAGAGTGTTTAAAGCCCTCTAATGAGGCCACTCCTAATAGGCCAAAGATCCTAAAAAATATGAGGTAAATCCCTTGACTGGGTCACACCTAACAATGTGTATTGTAATCTTTAACCAGATTGGCTCTTAACCGGGCGTACCTCAAAAGAATATTTTCTTAGTGGGTGAAAATTCCCATAGTGGTTTTTCCCAAAGATGGGTTTCCATTTTGAATATTGGTGTTACATGTTGTGAATTATTTACTATTTGTTATAGTTTATTTACTATTATTGGTAAATAGTGAACAGTGTTTTTACCGAGTTAATCAGAGAAATTTTTTAAGGTATTTGGGATTAGGGATTACTAATTCCACCCCCTCTCCATAATCCAAAAATTGGTATTAGAGCTAAGTACTTTGAAGAGATAAGTTTAAGAGACTTGATTAAAATATCCAAAGATGTATAGGAGATAAGTACCTAAGTTGAACAAGAAAAGTTTCTCTACATGGAAAAGTAGAAGGAGATTATATCTATTCAGGATTGGAGATTCTACACTACATCTGATAGATAATGACTACACTCCACCACCTATTGGACCTTTGACAGTTGACCGAATGAGATAAAAGAAGGAACACAACTCGTTTATGATAGATATTACTTCTTCCCTCTCTGATGTTGAATTCAATGATATTAAGGATTTTGTTAATTCAAAAGAGAAGTGGCACAAGCTTACACTTATCTATGGAGGAGATCAACATGTACAAAAAGATAAGGTTGACAGTTTGAGAGGAAAGTATGATGAAATGAGGATAAAAGATGAAGAGAACATCACACAATATAGCAGTGGAATCAAAGAACTTGTTAGTGCCATCAGAGGTGTTGGTGGAACCTTGACCAATGAAGGAGTGGTAAGTAAAATCTTGAGAAATATTTCTTCTAAGTATGCTATTAGAGTATCTACAATTTAGGAATTTAGATCTATACCAAACAATGTTGTTACTCTTGAAGCCCTAATCGGTAAATTGACTACATTTGAGCTTATAAATTATGATAATAGTCTACTGACCATTGAGACTACCTTCAATTCATCTATAAGCATTGGACCATCAAGAAGAGAAAGAGATAATCATAGTAATTCATATGGAAATGAATATGATAGCATTCTAAATGAAGATAAATAACAAGAGGAATTGGAAGCATTGTTCACTAACCAACTACCTAGAGGTAAAGGAAAGTTACTATTGAAATGTTTCAGTTGTAATAAGATTGGATATATTGCATCTAAATATCCTAACAAAGAAAAGAATGATAAGAATGAAAAAAGAGACAACCAACACCGAAGATTTAGAGACTTTAAGGACATAGGTAAGAAGTCTTGCTACCTAGCTAAGGAAGGTGTAACTGATGATGAATCTAATGATACCGAGGAAGGATATGAAGTTGTCTATGTTGCAGTAAAGGAAGAATCAGCTGAGGAAAAGTATGGAGATGAAAAAAAAATTATTTCTCATGAAATTAAACCAGACCCTTGGATTATTTATAGTGGTTGTTCACATCATATGACTGGTGATATTGATAAATTTGAGAACCTAGAAGAAAATGATGGATGATTTGTTAGATTTGGCAATGATGCTTCATGTCCTTTGAAAGGTAAAGGATCTATTGTGTTAAATAAGAATATTAAATGTAATGATGCATATTGGGTTAGAGAAATGAAGTATAATCTATTGAGTGTTGCATAGCTAAACAATACTAGCCACTGACTGGAATTTTAGAAAAAAAAAAAAAAAAGTTAAGATCTATGGTGTTGAAGGAGATCTAATTGGAATTGGAGGAAAATCAAGAGGTAATTTATTTTATCTTGATATTGATGCAAAGATTTTCTTGTTTTTTTTAATTTGAAGATGTATGACTATGGCATAAGAGACTATGTCATGTGAATTTTGATAACTTGATCAAAGTGAGTAAGAAGAGTAGAGTCAGAGGACTACCGAGATTATGAAAACCTAATAAAGTGATGTGCAAGGAATGTAAAATTGGTAAGATGACTAAGTCTAGTTTTTCAATAAAATATTACTCTACAAATGGTATTTTGGAATTGGTTCACACTGACCTTTTTGGTCCTATGAAATTTTAAAGCTATTGTGGAGGATGATACTTTATTTTTTTTGTTGATGATTATTCAAGAATGATATCTATTATGTTTATAAAAGAAAAATATGATGCATTTCAAATGTTTAAGTGGTATAAGGCTAGAGTTGACAAGGAAACATGTAAATAGTTAAAGTGTTTGAGATCTGATAGAGGAGGTGAATTTATCTCTGATGAATTTATTATTTTTTGTAATGAGCATGGAATTAAAAGACAAGTGTCTGCACTGAGGATGGCATTAGAGATTTGGGACCAACATGATTCACCACCAACTTTGGACATTTTTTATTCAAATGAGGAAGTGTTAGCCCTCTTTGGCCTAAGAGATCTCCAAGACTACTAGCACAAAATAAGTTACAATGATCAAGCCTACTTCAGTATCCAAGTAAACTCTCTTAGTTACAAAAGTGAAAATAAAAATAAAAATAAATAAGAAGATAAAACATTCATTAATGAAAACCTTTCTAAGGCACCCTCAAATAAAGAAAAATACAAAATAAAGGATGCATCTTCTAGTGAAAACCCTTTTGAGGTGCTAGAAGAGGGAGAGGTTGACTTTCCCTTCATGTCTCTACTGCCAGAAAAATATTCCATCCTCATTGAAAATACAATTTAAGTGAACCTTGGAACTATTGATGAACCCAAGATCACCTTTATAAAAGCATCCCTAAGTGACAAAGAGCAAGTCGACATGATTGAATTTATTTTTAAAGCAAAAAATATCTTTGCATGGACTTACAAAGATTGTTAGAGTAGTCATATTATAGCTAATAATTAAATTATTTAATTATTAGTCTATTATTCTCTACACTTAAGTTAGACTTAGGCATCTCATTATCCTTTAGGGTTTTGGTATCCTTTTATAAGGATTCCCTCTTTGTATTTCATTAATTCACTTATTGGATCATAATAGAGATTGCTCTTTGCATGTCCATAAGATGTCTCTGGCTTTTTGGCCTCCATGATTTTTCTTGCTTCTGTGCTTTGCTTCTTCCATGTGACAGGGTTATGCATGCAGGTGTTCTTGGGAGATTAGTATTTCACCTAATCTAACATGGTATCAGAGCCATCTTGCTGCTCGCTGTTCGTGTTTTTGTTGAAGTGATTCAGAAGTAGGACGTTATTTTTTGTTTCTTTTTTGGGGGTATTTTGAGCAAAAACGGATGCCACCATTGCGTCCAGAAGGTTCGAGATAGCCAGAATCCATATAAAATTTGTCCATTTTGGACACTTTTGCAATTTGAGGCAAAAATTTTTAGGTACCAGGCCGTACGACCTGGCACGCGGATCAAGACGGCGATTTTCAAAAAAAAATTAAATTTTTTTTTAAGGGACGGCCTCCCGGGCGCCACCCAGCGGCCACGCGGGCGCCACCCCGTGGCCTCCGCCGAGCCGCTAGCAGTTGCAAGCCACCGGGCTCCCTCCGCTCCGCCACCACGGGCTGCTCCTCCCCCGGGCTCTGCGTCCATTCGCGGCCCCTGCTCCGCTGCAGAGCCACCGCCGGCTCCTCCGCCGCCCCGCTGGCCTCCTCCGCCGGCCCCGCTCCGCCCACCGCTCCGCCGGCCGCCCGGCGGGTTTTTAAGCCCTGCGGGCCCTAGCGGTGGTCACATGGGTGACCGGGAGCTCTGGCTCCAGCCCCCTGCGTGCGCCATGCGCCCAGGGGCTCAATTTTTTCAGCCCCAGGGGCTCTAAATTCTTCTTGTGGAGCCTTTCTAACCCTCCCGCGCTGTTTTTGCTCTATCTGGAGCATACGAAGGTCATTTTTGGACTTCTTTATATCATCGGAAAGCTCTTTCCGAGCTCTTTCTGATTATGGAGGTTAGGATTTTTGGATCTGCTATTTTGATAGTATTTTTTTTTGTCAAAGGTGATGTTTATTTTTTGCCTTTCGGGAGCCATATCTCGCTCATCCGGACTCATTTTTGGGCTCACCATATATCGTTGGAAAGCTGGTTCTGTGAGTTATTCAGTTGCGTGGGTCTTTTATCCAGATTCTACTCCAAGTTTTCTCTCCTCTGAGTTTTGCACTTTCGCACTCTGGTAGATTACTTGGGTTCTACAGGTCCTGGGATCTCTCCTTCTGTTCTTCTGGCTCACTCTTCTTTCTGACTTCTGAGCATTGTATGCTTCTCTTTTGTTGCATTATTTTTCCTGTAAACGCACTGAGATAAAGTGCCTGCTTTTGCATATTTGGGATCTTGTACTCCTTGTGTTTGTTTGTACTCGCACTCAGTTATAAAGTGCCATGGGGGGTTATGATGTTTTGCCTTTTGTGCTCATCCACCTTTGTCAAGTGAGTGTACCTTCCACGACATTAGCCCATGCTGTGTGTCCAAAAGATCTATTCTTCTTCTTCGACACTGCCCTTTATCCTGTGTGTGTACTTCTGTTGCACTGTTGGTGTTCCTGATTCTTCCTTTTGCAGATGTTTCTGGCATTGCATTTGAGTGTTCCTGTCACCCCTCTCTCTGTTCAGCATTATGGGGGGGTTCACCTGTTGGCTCTATTGCTTCCTTGGTTCAGTTGAGTGATCTACGTATTCAGTTTTTGTTCCTATGTACTAGGCGGATGCAGTGGCTAGGCACCTATGCATTTTGGTGAGATGGATCATCTACTATATAGACACTCATTCATTCCTTTTTTGGAGGCCACCTCTTCGATTGATCAGCTCTTCAGAATTTGTCTTCTCTACCTGGTCATGCACTATTTCAGTGGGGGTTCCAGCAGTATTCTTCTGACAGTGTTTGCAGCTTCATGCTTCGGAGATGCTTCATGCTCTTTCTTGTTCCTTTCTTTGGGACATTCCCTAGATTGGAGGCTTTGTTTCCTTCATCTAGTTTATTTTCTTGTACTTGGGTACCTGATCAGGCCTTGTTGCCGGGACCCATTGCTCTTTCATGCATTTTTGTTTTCATGCATCTTTTAGTCCTTAGTTGTTTAGCTTCTCCCTAAGTTACACTTAAGGGGGGGTGTTAGAGTAGTCATATTATAGCTAATAATTAAATTATTTAATTATTAGTCTATTATTCTCTACACTTAAGTTAGACTTAGGCATCTCATTATCCTTTAGGGTTTTGGTATCCTTTTATAAGGATTCCCTCTTTGTATTTCATTAATTCACTTATTGGATCATAATAGAGATTGCTCTTTGCATGTCCATAAGATGTCTCTGGCTTTTTGGCCTCCATGATTTTTCTTGCTTCTGTGCTTTGCTTCTTCCATGTGACAGGTTTATGCATGCAGGTGTTCTTGGGAGATTAGTATTTCACCTAATCTAACAAAGATATGTATGGACTAGACCCTAAGGTAGCCATACATCATCTCGCAGTAGATCCCAAAGTAAAGACTATCAAACAAAAGTTGTGCAAGATGCATCCATAGGTGGTCCTATTTGTAAAAGAAGAGTTACAAAAGATTCTAAATGTTGAATTTATTAAACCTATAGACTATCCTAAACAAGTGTCCAATATTGTACTAGTAGCTAAAGCTTCTAATGGAATCCACATTTGTTATGACTTCAGAGACTTAAACCTAGCATGTTTGAAGGATGATTTTCCACTACCCAACATTGACATCATAGTGGATTTGATTGTAGGACATGAGATTCTATCTCTCATGGATGGATTATTTGGTTATAAACATATTAGAGTTGTAGTAGAAGACCAACACAAGACTACATTCACAACCCCATGGTGTACTTTGTATTACTAGGCCATGCCCTTTAGACTTAAGAATGTTAGAGCCACTTATCAAGGTTATATGATGACTCTCTCATGACCTCCTACATGATATTATGGAAGACTATGTTGATGAAATCTTGGGAAAATCAAAGACTAGAGAATCACACATCATCATCCTCATGACAATCTCTAACCGATTAGAGAAGTATAAGGTTTGGTTGAATCCTAAGAAATGTATTTTTCAGTGTGCAGTCAAGAAATATACTAGGTTACATTGTATCCCGTAGAGGAAATGAGGTAGATCCAAAGAAAGTGAAATTTATCTAATATATGTCACCTCCCAAGAAACTAAAACATTTTTCTATCCTTTAAGGAAGACTCCGGCCCATCCGCAGATTTGTGTCACAACTAGAAAATAAGGTCCATCATTTCTCTCACCTATTTTACAAAGATATGAAGTTCCTATGGGATTTCCTATGGTAGAAATCCTTTGAAAAACTCAAGTAGTATCTAGCTAACCCGCAAGTGTTGGTCCTACCTATTCTAGGTTGACCTCTGATATTATACATCTCTACCACTACTATTTCACTAGGTGTTGTCTTAGCACAACTAGATGATAATGGAAAAGAATGAGTAATCTACTACTTGAGAAGAACACTACTTGGATATGATTTTAATTACACATCTATTGAGTGACCATGCTTGGTTGTTTCTTTTTGTATGCATAAAATTTATGATTACATGCTTAATTAGAAGACCCAACTCTTTAAGTACCTGTTATCTAAAGCTTTTCTTACTAGTCATGCTGCTAAGTGCGTTATGATCCTAAGTGAGTTTGACATTGTGTATGTAGATAGAAAATCCATCAAGGGACAAGTGATCACATATTATTTAGTGAAATCTCCTATCCAAGATATCATCCTATTATTTCATATTTTCCAAATGAATCCATCATGACTATCACCTTGAACATACAAAGGAAACTATACTTTGACGGATTGTTTACATAGAAAGGATCGAAGGTAGGAGTTTTAATTATGATGTCACAAGGAGACCTTATCCTAAATCTTATAAGTTGACATTTGCATGAACAAATAACATTGCAGAGTATGAGGCCTTGGTAACATGACTTTGTATAATTGTTTGATGGAAAATCAATAGCTAATTTATCTTTGACTCTTAGTTGGTTATCAAGAAAGTTAATGATGAATATTAGAAAAAGGATGATAAAATGGATTCCCTATCACATAATGTTCGATAATTTAGAACAACACTTCACAGAGATCATATTCCAATAAATCCCTAGAACAAACAACAAAGATATTGATGTAATGGCCACCATCAGGCCCTTGATATCTATGCCATAACACAGTCATCAATGTGAGTTTCTTGTTGAGAATCTTATGGTCCCTGTCTATGACATGTGTTAGAATTGATAATCTTTCCTTGGTTGTATTATTTATTTATTTGAGGATAAACCAAGGTATCCTCCTTTTATTTAGTTAGGATATTCCTATAGAATACCTACATGTATTTTGTCCTCTAGTCCAAGTGGGAGGACATGTCACAATTTGTAATTCCTTTAATAAGGAAATTATCTTATCCTCCTTATGAGGATCTTGAAACTCTGCACACACCTATTATGGATGATGGAATTCATAAATTGGTGAGTTACTTAGTAACTCCTCTCATCATCTCTATTTAACAGATGCTCCTCTCTCATTTCTCTTGATGAAGTTATTTTAATGAGAATCTCTCTCTCTCTCTCTCTCTCTCTCACACACACACACACACACATATTTTAGGCTATGGCCTCATTCATAATGTCACAAGTGGTTTTTCTTTTCTTTTTCCCTTTCAAAATTTTTTTGTCTACTAGTCTTGTCTTTTGAATGCTTGCTCCTAGTACTTATTTTTCTCATGGTAACATCCCCTTCATTATCTATCTCACTTGGATTACTTTCTTTCCTTGCTCTCTTTATTTTTATTTGCATGGTATCAGAGCTTGGGTTGCTAATCCTTGTTTGAGTGTAGTTTTGAAGGTTACCATTTTGGGAGCACATCTCATTGGAGACTCTTGTTTGAGAGAGAAGCTTGAGCTTCATTTGCTAACTTCTTGTATTAAATTTTTTTTTTGTTTATCTTGTTTCTCTAACCCTCTTTGGTCATCTTGCCACCAAAGAGTTGTACTTGAATTTATTTTTTTTGGTTTGGCTAGTTTACCACCAAACCCATTTTCATTTAGCTTAGTTAACCTCTTTCGGGAAACCACAAGGTTTAACATTTTATTTCAATCATTTTTTACAGGTTTATTTTCATCTACATTTCTTAGTTTCAATACTAACGTTTCAATTCTTATTTCCTCTCTCGTTCTTGCAGATTTTATAACATTTCTAGTTTTATATATTTGTGCATGCAGGTTTCATAATATTGGTTTCATAAATCTTTAGTTTTTATCTTAATGTAACATTTTCCTTGCATGGTTTAACTATAGTCATTTACTTTACCTCTGCAAGTTGTATTGGCAAAGTCTTCATACACTTGTTTTGTCATTGTTCAACTTATGACAATATCACACTTAGTCACTCATAACTTTTGAACCTAGATACATTAGAAAGCTCTCTCAGGTGAGAACCTTACAAACTTTTTCTTTAACAACATATCCAAAATTTAGACAAATCTAATGGTTGAGCTTTGAGATATGACCCCCGCACCAGGACTGTATTTTCCATGACACTCATCTTTTATCTCTTCCTTTTTGCCTTGTATTCTCTCCATAATTGTTTTACATTACTATTGGCCTTGTTTACCTATTTATCCCTAATTCTCAGCTCCCTGCATGAGTCATCATTATCTCATTTCCTTATCCTATGTGATCCTTGGAAGTTGTTTTATCTGCTCCTTATTTTTACGAAACTAGTCTTCATCCTCTTACCTCTCCCTTGCGTGACTTTGCATTGTCTTGTTTGCATTTTTTTCTTGGCTTTGATAGGTATCTTCTCTTTTCATTCTCCTTGCATGAGCTTTCACCGGTTTTTATTTATTTATTTGTTTGAACATGCAAATTATCCTTACTATCCCTGTCGTTCTAGCAACCAACATTGTAGGATTTTTTTTTTGCCTTGTTTATTCTGAATACTCTAGCGCATATCATTCTAGGCTGCATTTTTTCTTGTTGATTCTTTGTCCTTTGTGGCAAACAAATGCTTATATCCTCTTCTTTTTCTCTGTTATTCTTTGATTATTTCAATTTTGTTTCAATTTGATCTATGTTTAGTCTTGCATTTCAATGCTATTTGACTGATTTTTTAAATCAGTTTGACTATTTTTTAATATATTAATATTAGTTAAATTGCATTTTAGTTCAATTTCAGTTCATTTCAATTATATCATTTATTCTTAGTAATCTAATCAAATTCATTACCTTTAATAAATTATTTAATCCAAATCCTATAATCTATTTAATTTTGTTTAAAATTTTGATATCTTTGTTCTTACACTAGTTTAATAATTATTTAATAAATAATAATTAAACCAATTGTTATTCATTTAAGTAAATTAGTTTTAAAATTCGCATTGTTTTATTTTTAGATAATCTGTTTGTTCAAAATAGTTTTCCTACATTGATTAGATTTTTTTTTAAAGAGAGAAAAAAAAATTTAATTTAATTTATAGTTAATTTATTTTTACATTTAATAGTTTAAATTTACATTACATCCTCACACTTTAATTTTCTCTCATAGAAGTTTTTGTTTTACCATTTAAATTGACTAATTATTATACTTTCATCATTTACTTTATATTTAATTTAAAAATTTTAATGTATTTAATTTTTTTTAATTAATTTAACAAAAAATTAATTGTTAGTTTATGCTATTTAGATCATTATTAACATTAAGTTAAAATTTGATCATTTCTATGGTTACTCATATACCCATTATTGGGAAAAAGTTCTACAGAGATCGCAGGATCTCGAACCCTACGGTGAATGAGTTCCCTAAGGATTTGGAGTAGAAAGAGGATCTCATGAAGATGGGAACTTACTACCATTCTAAGGGCATCAAGAAAATTGGGAGATTCATGCTATGGGCAATTATCTACTACATCACGCTAGATTCGAGATTCTCTAGAATTTGCACTTACCACTTCATCCTGCTCAATCACTTCAGACATGGTAAGATGACATCCACTCCCTTCTACCTTTATTCATCCATAAATGAAAATATCAATGGTTATAGGGGAAATCTAATCTTAACCCTACCTTTCATGAGGGTTTTTTGTTGCTTATTTATGAGTACTTTAAGTTGCAAATGGTGGTAAAACTGTTAAAGATAAGGAGACAAAGGATGATGAGTCAGGGTCTAATTATGAGCCCTTTGATACCGAGGATAGTACTAGGTTGCACTCCAAAGACCAGGAGGAAGAAGAGATTAAGAAAGGGGCTTCTGGTTCTTCTTCTAAGAAAAGAAAATGTAATTTGCAGAATGTCAAGAAAGAGGTCAAGGGTCCTTCCCAAAGAAATTGATTAAAATTGCTATATCTTCTGATGAAGATTACAATGAGGAAGAGGAGGATGAGAGAGAGGGAAGAGGAAAATGGGGAAAAAAATCCCTAAGAACTTTAAGAGGATTAAATTGAACAAGAGTAGGGAGATGATCCTGGACCAAGTTTCTGTGGACTTCAAAGAGGAAGGAAAGGCCATGATTTCTCCCTTGTTCCTCATGAGACCACTCCTAAAGGTTTCTCATATTCTAGGAAGAAGAAAAATTATGAGGGTGATATGGCCACACAGGACACCTCCCATGTGCTTCAGATGAACCCTCACCAAGATACCAAAGGTAAGAATACAGCGTGGAAGTATTTTAATTATTGTACTGCCAAGATGGGTATTACCAAAGAGATAATTAATCCCATGGTGCCTAAAGGGGAAGGTGGAAAAATTGAGACCACTGAACTTATTGATCACTCGCTGGTTGTCCCGAGTGATTCCACTAGGGAGTTTGATTTCAATCTTCTTAATAATGCTAGGAACAATCTTCTTGATAACTATAGATCCATCAAATGGCTTTTCTTTAAGGTTGGTGATTTGAAAACTAGGATGGGAGGGATGGATAAGAAAAAAGTTCAAAATATTGACAAGGATGTCTTACTTTTACAAGCTGGAGGCCAGGATGTGTGAAATGGAGAATAGGGTATCTAGCATTGAAAGCACCCTTAAGGGCATTTTTGATCAAATTTTTCATATCCTCAAAGCCTCCAATGAGCACATAAATATTCTTATTGCCAAGATTAAGGCTAGCCCCTGTGATAAAGTTGAGGTGCAGAGCACTAATGAGCCAGAGATTACCTCGAAGTTGGGGCCAGGAATGAGAACCAGGTCGAGCACAAGGAAAAGGGCTGCCACGACCTCCCCAGGAGATCTGATCTAGATCAAGGAAGATACTGACAAAATAGATCAACTGGAGGTGCAAGTTGCTAACTTTCTCAAGAACATGTCTTGAGTTGTTTCTCTCTTGTTTTTGCTTTTGCTACTTCTTGTGTCGGTCTTCTTCATGTCCTTTTATGGTTGTCTTTTGTTCATTGGCCCTATTGTTGGCCTTCTTTTGTTGTGTCCACTCCTTTTTGTTTGGAGCTTTAATGTAATATCTTAAGCTTTGTTTAGGGTTTCAGGTACCCTTTAAAACCTATTTTACGTAATAAAAAACATTAAGTTCAAATTTCATTTTAAGTTTATTTGGAAGTTGTTTATCATTGTTTCTAAAGTGATTTTGTCCCATCCTAACTTTAGATATAATTTCAATAATAATTCTCCCTATAGGCCCCATTATAATAAAATATTTAAATAATCAAATCTCTCAAAAAAATAATGGTAATCAATCTCGTCATGCTTTTATAGTTCATTATAATGTTTCTAAATTTGTATAAATATGTGTCATATGTTTAATTCAATGCATCACTCAATTTTAATTTGTTCAAGTATTGTAATTTATATAACAACATTGTCTTCTAGTGGATTATTATTGATTTCAATATTTAGCATTAGTTGCTATTATTTTTATATGATCTATTGTTATGCACTTAGTTGCATTTTTAATGGGTTCTATTTGATCTATTGATTTTCACATAGTTGCAATTTTATACTTTTACAACATCTTTTATATGCTCATGGTGGCATCTTATGGTTTTATACCATTTATTGATATGCATTTTATTGCATTTATTTGTAAGTTGCATTGGGAGCCCAATTTTCAAGGCTAACTCCATTGCCTTATCCTTCAAAGGGACTCATGGAGTTTCCCTCTATCCAATGTTTGGTATGCACTTACTTCAGTTGATGTTTATCAACTTGATCCATTGGTTGTTTTTCCTCATGGTGAGGATGGTGTTCTTGGAATCCTTCTTGAAATTTGTTGGATTTCTCATATATTTGGAAGGCAATATGTTTTTCTCACTCAATCTTCCAAGTTCAGATTATTATTTAGCATATGTTAATATTTATTTTTCTTCATCAATATTGATTTGTTCAGTACCTCTTAATGTTGGTAAAGATTCTTATCCCCTTGATGGTTCATTGATTATGGTACTTGTGTGTAGACATGTTTGGAAAATCAAATCAAATGGTGATTTGGTGTTTGAGATGTTCTACTAGGATTATGGTTTATTCTCTCTCATACCTCTTTGCAATATTACTAATGTGATGATAAGTTTGCATACTTCATTGCTTAGATCATGAGTCATGCAGGTTATGGATTAGCTACCCATTCACTTGCAGTGAGATGAATCATTAGTCAACTATCTATATCTATGTGATTGATGCAATGTTGATGCAGATTTCATTAGTTGGCCTTATTTGTGGTCATTTGTACATTAGTATGTTTATTTTGAGATGAGAGGATAGATGGTGTTTATGGTACCTAGATTGTTCATTTTTAACTTGGACCATTTGATTAATCTTGATTTCACGTTAGCTCCTTTGATTTTTTGATGAAATCTCATGCATTTATCTCTACCTTGTTTTCAACTATAAGAGTTTATTTAAAGATATTTTCTGATGTAAAAGTTTCAAAGTTACACTAACTTGAATGTTAGATGACATTATTATCATGGATAGTTCTTTGGTTTGTGTTTCTATGTTTCCTTGTTTCGGGTGAATTTTCAAAGCCTACTTTGAAATCATCTCATCTTTACATGTTCTATGAATTCAAGAATACTACATGAAGAGTTGGATCAAGACCAAATTGAAGATGGAATAATGGAATCTTTACACTTTTCACACACCTTTTATGGATGATGGAATTCATAGATTGGTGAGTTACGTAGTAACTCCTCTCCTCATCTTTATTTAAGATATGCTCCTCTCTCATTTCTCTTGATGAAGTTATTATAATGAGCATCTCTCTCTCTCTCTCTCTCTCTCTCTCTCTCTCTCTCTCTCTCTCTCTCTCTCTCACACACACACACACACACACACACACATTTTAGGCTATGGCCTCATTCATAATGTCACAAGGGGTTTTTCTTTGTTTTTCCCCTTTTAAAATCTTGTTGTCTCCTAGTCTTGGCTTTTTTATGCTTTCTCCTAGTACTCGGTTTTCTCATGATAACATCTCCTTCATTATTTATCTCATTTGGATTACTTTCTTTCCTTTCTCTCTTTATTTTTCTTTACATGTCAAAATCTAAAATGGTGTGTGATAGTGTTGGTCTTTATTCTCCCTGGTACTAAGATATTTACTCATACCTCCATGATGAGATCATTTTTCTCCACCTCACACCTAACCAGTGAAAGATCTTAATTTTCATCACCTTCCAATACACTATCCTAGGTGATAACCTCTTCCAAAAGCATTTTGATGGAACCCTCCTTAGATGTCTTGGATCATAAGAATCTCAAAAAGAATTAGAAGAGGTTCATCAAGGAATATTTGGGGCTCACTCTGATGGAATCACTCTTTCAAAGAATTTATTGTGTACTGGATACTATTGGATGACTATGGAATAAGATGCCTATCACTATGTGAAGATATGTGTGCCTAGTCAATAGCATAGTGATTTGATACATGCAACATCACAATCCCTTCATCCCACCATCACACCATGGCCTTTTTCCTACTTGGGACTCAATCTCATTAGATAGATATTCCCTAATTCTTCCAATGGCCACAAGTACAACATTATCTGCACTAAATGGGTCAAAGACATTCCCCTTACACCACTGGAAATAATATATCTAAGTTCATCTTGAATTACCTTATCTGTCACTATGGAATTCCTCAAGACATCATTACTGATAATCATTCCCCTTTCAAAAATAAGGATGTCACAGAGCTATGTAAGAAGTTCAGCATTACCCGTCGCTATTCCTCCAAGTACTTCCACAAGGTAATGGTCAAGAAAAGGCTACAAATAAAACCATCTTGAAAATCCTCAAGAAGACAGTCGATGATGTTGGTCATGATTGGCACCTCTAATTTAACCCCACCCTCTGGGCCTACCACACTTCCTTCCATACACCAACCGGAGCCACTCCATTTTCCCTAGTTTATGATATTGAAGTTTTCCTTCCCATCAAGATTGATATCCCTTCCCTCAAAATATCCCTAAAGAACTTTTTATCCAATGAAGAATGTCAATTTTCCTACTTGCAAGAGCTTCAACTCCTCGATGAAAGTTTCCTCAATGATCTAAACCACCTCTGTGTGTATCAAAATTGTAAGCACCTACAGTTCAATAAGAAGATAAAACCCCATGATTTTTATTTTGGTGATCTTGTCCTACAACACAACATGAATAATCTATAGAGTCATGAAAAGAAAGGAAATTTTAAGCCTAATTCATTGGGACCATTTGTGGTTACAGCTAAGTTCAGATCTTGAGCCTATTAGATAACATCAGCAAAGGGAGATCCTTTCCCTGGTCCTGTTAACATCATGCATCTAAAATGCTTCTATGTGTAGCATATCAAGGAGTCTCTCCTATTAAGTTAGGAAATACCAAAAAATCAAAAAATGTATTAAAATATCAAAATATCAAAAAAAGTAATGAGAAATAATTGTCCAATGGTGAAAACTTGGTAATCAAGCACCTTGGACAAGTACCATGGTGAAAACCTACCTCAGGCCCCATGCGTAGAAAATTTGGATCCACCATCTATCAAGATCACTTCATCTTCCACCTCATATCAAATATTCCCTTCCATTCATCCATTTGCTAAGTCCTACACCTTTTCCCATGTCTATGCGAGAATCCTACTAGTTCCATTCTACTATCACCTATCCTATAGATTTATCCCTTGTTCACTCCTCCAACCCTCTCTCCCCTTCATGATGAGGCGGTGTTCATATTCAAAATAAGGATCCATCATTTATTTCACTATATCCTATCACACTTAGATTAATCCCATCACACTGAGCTTAATCACATCACAGTTAGCTTATCACATATGCTTTGATTTCTCCTTGCTATTTCTCATTTCATAGCTATTGCCTATCAACTTCCCACTTTACATCAATCAATATCTTCTTTTAGGATGAATCCTTCTTGAATTGTCTTAACAAACACATCATCACACGATCATGTTTATGGAAAAAACTATGGACCGAATGACTTCTTGGACATAAAGGCTTTTGTTGATTTTATTTGTGTTTCAATAGAGACTACTTAAAATTTCCTTGACCTTCCATATCTTGGCGTATCTTGACCAGTGTATATTGCTACATGTTTCATTTATGCTATGATCTTCTTGTGGGTACTTTAGTGCATTTTTTTTGGTTACGCAATTATGGTTATGTATGCCTCATTGGGGGCAGGGTCTTTTTCACTTCCACCAAGTCTCTAATCAAATATTATGTGTATTAAGGCCTTCTCATTATTATCACTACATTAGTTCCACCATGACTATTAATCTACATCTATGTTACTAAATATACTTTGTCTGTCTATGAGTAGTCCATGCAAAGGAACTGTGTCATCCACATTGTCTAGCATGTGATGCATACCTCCTTTTATAATTTAAAACTGGGTTATTGTCTCCAAAATCAACACGATACAATCCCCAAAATCCCCTTTTCATTTGGTTGATTTGCATTGTTAGGTTCATTTTTCATTTTGCATATTGCATTGTGAGACTCCTACTTATTCACCTACCCCCATTCCTACTAGCTAAATGTCCCTCCTAGTTATTTTGATATACACAAAAACATTTTTCATTTAGATATCTCAAGTGCATTAGTCTCATTTTTTACATTGCATTGGGTTTCATTTCATTTTCACATTGCATTAGGTTACATTTCATTTTCATTTTTCATTAAGTTGCATTAGTTGTATTTTATTCTCACGTTGCATTAATTACATTTCACCCTTAGTTGCATTTTATTCTCTTTTTGCATTAATTACACTCACCCTTAGTTGCATTACTTGCATTACATTAAGGACATCTTAATTGCATTCGTTCATTGCATATTCCGTTTACTTTATTTCATTAAATATTTTCATTATAACATGCATTACATTGATTATCATTCTTGTGTCATTTATCTTGTCATCATTATGTTGCATTAAAATCAATCTATCATTTCCATTAGGTTCATTACTTATTCATTTGCATAAATCATTTGGGTTCATTTCATTATATTCATTCATTATGCATTATACTATTACCTATTATCATTAGTTGCATATTTGTTACTCATTAAATTGCATTAATTACATCTCATGTCATTTATCACATCATATCATGTCTATTGCATTTATCCATAAAACAATCATCTATTGTCATTAAAATCATGTCATAATACTTTACATCCATTTACATATCCATCACATCTATATCATATATATGAATTTCATTGCATGGTGACATCATAAATCACATCTTATCCATAACATAACATCATCACATCGCATAATATGCATCATATAAACATTTATCTCATAAGAATTACATACATGTCCATCCATCCTACATGTGCACATCATACATCCAAAATAAATCTCATACATCCATAAAACATCATAAATCATAGTCATACATAATTCATTGATTCTTGTATCACAATACATTAGTATCATCATAATCACATCATATACTATGCATCACATAAACACACACATCCTACATCACAGAGTGTCAATATCATATACATGTGCATCATAGAGTAACCACATAAGAAAATCCATACATCATCATATAGACATTATATATGCATTAACTACATCATCATAATCATATAAATCATAAGTAATAAATTCTCATAGTCCATCATAAATATCTCATCATAACAATCCATAAAGTATCCAATCATACATGAATCATAGAGTCCATCAAATAGTACATAAAATACATCATAAATTCATATGTCACCATTTTACTTCTTATCTCAAAAGTCAAAAACTATGTATCAAGTGTCTGGGAGGTGCTCATGGTACTTTTTGGGATGACCCTCCTGACTTGTCTACCTATGGTGGTTTTGGTGCTCCCACACTTACTAACCCTATGAACCCCTTCTTGTGGTTTGTGATTGGGTCCTCTCTAAGTATGTATGGGCCCACTGATCCTCTGGTATAGCCTAATGGTAGATACCCATGTATTATGTGGCCTCTCATCCTATCCAAGTTTCCTCCCTATGAGTTGTGAAGGCATCACTCATAATCTAACCCAATCCCCTTGTTGAGGATACATCCCTTGAAATCTCATGCTCACTATGGTACTTCTTGTTGGTGTAATTAAATATTCACTAATTACACTTTACTTAAGTTTACTTAGGATAATGCATTGCATAGTAGTTTGTGAGTGAGACACCTAGGAGTTTGCATTTCTTTTTAGCACATGATTAGGAGAAATTCCACTTTTGGTGTAATAGTTGTCATCACATACCTCTTTGTGTGTGACATCCACATTTAGTGCTCTTATCACATTATCATCCTCTCATTGTTGCACATGTTTCTCATACTTTCATGTACAATGGAGGATGATCCATCTTTGGTGGACATGTGATTCCACCATGTCTAGTTGTGATCTTATCACTTGCATATCTTCTAGTTATCTTGCATTGCCTATATATTGAGGCATTCTACATTGTATGTAATTAATCAATCAATCAATTATTATCCATCATTTGATCATTATTGAATTCTTCATTCAATCATATTTCCTTGTCTCTCTTGTTTGTGCTATCTCTTGAGCTTCTAGATCTTGGTTTCTATTCTTTGCCTTAGGCAAATTCTTACATGGTATCAGAGCTGTAGAAGTTTTCATTGCATAGCCATTGGAGAGCCATTGATTGCTTCAACTTTTGGAGGGCCACGATTCAGATCCAGGATCAGCATTTTGTGGAAGTGTTTTGAGCAAGATCAGACCTCACCATTGCATCTGGGTGGCTGTTTCCATAAATTTTGACTATAAATTTGCCTATATTGGGCAAAAGTCAAATTTGAGGCAAATTTTTTTTGCAAATTGGACCCTTAAGGCTGATCTGCAAAATTGGAACACTTTGGGCCAAATCTGACTGTTCCATTGTGATCAAAGCAGTCAAAAACCCCAAGATCAACTGTTCATTCACCTAGATCTGACACGGTTGATCTCAGAAAAATAATTCCCCTCCTTGGTCTGTCGTACGGACATGATTGCGTCAGAGGTACGATTTTATTTTCTTTTTAATTTTCATTTTTTCTTTACATTTGTGTTTTATTAAAAATTGAAAATTAAAAATCAATTTTTTATTTTTATTTTGGGGGGGGGTTTCATGTTTTGAAAAGTTTTTTTTTTTTTTAAATATTTAATTGCCTGAAGGCTTCTGCAGTACGCACTGCAGTGCGACCCCCAAAAGGGCTATAAAAAAAAAATTAAAGTTTTTATAAATGTTTTTAATTTATCTTTTAAAAATTTTTTTAAAATGTTTTTTTTTTAAGTTTTTTTTAATAAATAAAATTTTTAATATGTTTTTTAATAAGTTTTTTTTAGTAAAAACTTTTTGTTTTTAATAAAACATTTTAAATGTTTTTCTTTATTAAATTTTTTAATAAAGTTTTTTTTAAATCTCAAAAATTAAAAACAATTGTGTTTTTTTTCTTTATTTTTTAATAAAGTTTTTTTTTGGGTTTTTTAATAAATGTTTTTCTTAAACTCAATGGGTTTTTGAAAACCAAAATATTAATAATTAAGCAAAATTGGGAACACAATTTTTTCTTTGCCACATGTATCTACCTATTTTGCAACGTCATCCAACCGGCAGCCAGGGGGGGAGGCCAATTTTGTCCCAAAGACTTCCTAGCACAAGGCCAACAAGAGGACACCTTTTTTGCAACATTTGGCAAGGCATCCTTGGTGGCTTAATCTTCTACATGTTTCCAACTTTGTATTTGATGTTGTATGCTCTTGCATGAGCCATGTTGTACACGCACTATCATAAAGTGCCACATTTTTTTTGTACTTTGTCATTGATGACACATTTGATGTAATCCCTATGTTAGTAGATTAGGAATATCATGGGACTTGGTTCTTGAAAGTTATGCTCCAAAAAATCAATGGATGCACGACACAAGTTCAAGTATACCAACCTGTCAATTGAGAGTACCCAGTTGGTGTTTGCAGGTGTCTCCATGCCTCATCTCTATCATATCTTAATGGGCATTTCATCGGTCATTCTACATCAACATTGGTACCTAATTTTGTCACACTTTGACATTCTTGATGCAGCATTGGCTCTATTTTCTTCCTATGGTGGAACATTGGTCAACATCTTGGACCTTTGCAGGAGATTCAACATTGAGGGGGGGCTACCTTTTCTCTCTTCTCTATTTCCTTCCTTTGGGGGGATTCTTTATTGTATATGCATGATGTATGTCATAAAAGGGGGTATTGATTACTCCATCCTTGCATGCATCTTGTATTCATCTCTCTTTTGGGGGGAGGGTTTTTCCCATGAGGTTTTCCCTCTTTCTCCACTTTATGAGAGATTACATTGTTCTTGCATATTGTACATGGGTACCTAACATGGCCTAGTAGCCGGGACCCATCTTGCATTGTGAGCTTAAGTGCATTCCCCTAAGTTGCACTTAAGGGGGGGTGTTGGTGTAATTAAATGTTCACTAATTACACTTTACTTAAGTTTACTTAGGATAATGCATTGCATAGTAGTTTTTGATTGAGACACCTAGGAGTTTGCATTTCTTTTTAGCACATGGTTAGGAGAAATTCCACTTTTGGTGTGATAGTTCTCATCGCATACCTCTTTGTGTGTGAGATCCACATTTAGTGCTCTTATCACATTATCATCCTCTCATTGTTGCACATGTTTCTCATACTTTCATTTACAATGGAGGATGATCCACCTTTGGTGGACATGATATTCCACCATGTCTAGTTGTGATCTTATCACTTGCATATCTTCTATTTATCTTGCATTGCCTATATATTGAGGCATTCTACATTGTATGTAATTAATCAATCAATCAATTATTATCCATCATTTGATCATTATTGAATTCTTCATTTGATCATATTGCCTTGTCTCTCTTGTTTTTGCTATCTCTTGAGCTTCTAGATCTTGGTTTCTATTCTTTGCCTTAGGCAAATTCTTACACTTCTCTTCCAACCACCATGTCTAATCCATCTCTGATTCAAGTGTGTCTATCTACTATGGGAGGTCATCATCAATGCCCAGACCCACCTATATCCACTCCTCCTCCACTTGTCCCACATTACCTTCATCTACCCTACATTGTAGATCTATCAACGTTGTCTCTAGACTGGTGTTTTACGCTCTATGTATCCAATAACCCCTACAGGTGTGCCACCTCTAAGTGAAAGTTGTCTCTTTGATCCCCCATGTTATCCAACTCTATCCTTAGTGTCTAAAGCTCTTCCCTAATAGTGTTTCTATAACACACAGTGTGGATAGCATCTATCCTAACCTGATCTCTATTTATGGTTAGAGCATTTTACCTCTCCTGCAGAGCATCATATGTGTCTTGTGATACTATGGGTGTTTCTAGCTATGACAATACCTATATTCACAACTATACATGTAGTTGTGGCCATAGTTGTGGTGGTAGCAAAGGTGCACCCTATACTTATGTTGGTGATGAGGTTGGCCTCCTATACCTAAGGAGCATATACCTATGCTCCTTCTCAGTGAACCTATCATGCACCTAGGGAACTCTCTATCTAGCTGGTAATCTCTACCAGGACACCCTATCTCCTATTTCTCCTCCTTCTCCATCTCCCCCCTCATCACTGCCTTCCCTCCATCTCTCTCATTGTCCCTAGCATTAATGTCCATATCTTTCCCAAGTTGCTCCTCTGGGGCCACCTGTGCTGGATCTATCAACCTAATCTATCAATGAGCATCGCACCATGTTTTAGTTAGAATAATTTTAGAATAACTGAGAGGGGGGTTGAATAAGTTATCCTCTGGTCCAGATGTACCAATTCAACTTTTAAACTATTCAACAAACTTGGATATATTCATAAATTCACTCGGTCTCTATAGAATATATCAATGACATAAAACTTGCAGTCCACTATCCAAAAGTAATCAACTTGCAGAATATAAAACTTTCAAAAACATAACACATCAAATAACATTCACACAAGTATGACACTAGGATTTAACGTGGAAACCCAATATGGGAAAAACCACTAGTAACATGCTACCAAATTTTCACTCTTTTGAAGTGAGCTCTGTGAGAAGCCAACCTTGTTAAAGTTTTATAATAAACACTATTAGGTGTGACCCTATTAAAGGATTTAATCACCCTATTAAGAGTGGTCTGATTAGAGGGCTTAAGAACATTCCATTAGAATGTGACCTTGATTAAAGGGTTTACAAAATAATTGTTAGGTCAACCTTGATTAAAGGATTTAACTAATATAATGGTTAGAAAGTAACAGTAGGTTCTAATGTAAAATATACAACTCACTTTTCAAATACAGATCCAATACACTCATATGTCGATTTACTAACTGGCCTTCATTACCATCTCCATCTCTGATCTACTCGAAAATCCCTTCAAGCAATCACCTCAACTCTTTTCAGCTCTTCAAAGATTTTCTTAGCCTTCTTCTTAGGTTCGTCAGTCAATAACATCAACCTCTTTCCATTTTTTTTCATAACCCACAATTAGGTCATCCCTATACCTCCTTGATTAGGTAGATTAATCTTTTTCCACTTAATCTCTTTCGTAGATCTTAGTTTTAGGTCAGATTCATCGAATCCTTCCATCATTTTGTTCTCCTCCTTATCCTTCTAAATACTTCTCCAAACTTCTCCTTGAATCCATAAGAAAATGGTTTACCATGTATTAAATGCTCTAGGTCATTCATCTTTAATGTCAACATGTTTTACATATCCCAAGAATTCAACTATGTCATTTGGCATTCTCATTCCTTCACAACTATAAATTACTGACACTTAGTCAATATTATGTTCATCTACTTGGTCATTACTGAATAACTAGGTCATCGCTAAAACTGTTCTACTTGGAAAACATTATCTTCTCTTGATTAATTCTCTAATACTTGGCAATTACTAATGCTCGATCGACACTAAAATTTACTCATCTTATACTTGCGCTTGGTCGACGCTAGCATCACTCATCTTAAATTGAATTTCTTCTATTTTTCTCAGTTAAGCCTATGATTCAAATCAATTGACTTCTTCAGTTAGTGTTAAAGATAAACAACACATTACCTTGCCAATGTGCCAACTAATCAAGTACCCATTGTAGTATCTCATAACTCAACCTTTCCCTAGGTCCTCTTGTTATCTCCTCTTTTCAAATCCTCTTCATCAATCAAAAGATATGGCACTCGACTAGATAGCAAGTGTCTTACCAGTTAAAGTTTGACATCAATGACAAAATAACAATTATTTGAATTGTAGTTTCCAAAAATCTCCGTCTTTGGCATTGATGGCAACACTATATGTTCTATCCTAAATTCCATATGCATAGTCACCATACAATCCAAAAAGTCTTGATTAGAAGTTTACTGAATCTCTCCATCATCTTATCCAATCTCTCCCTCTTTTCTTAGGGTAATTTTGTTGGATTGGAGAGAAAGGGTACTAAGAGGGGAGGGGTGAATCAGTGCCCACAAAAAATTTCACTTATAAACCTTTCAGATCTAAAATAGAAAACATTAGTAACCTTCAAACATTACTTTTATCCATTGCATGCATCATTCATTCACTTAACTATCAAAGGTAAATAGCATGAAATTAACAAGATAATCAACACATAACACAAGTATTTTGGTAACGTAGAAACCCTTGTTACAAGGTAAAAATTGTGGTGTGGATGACACCCACAAATTCTTTACTACTACAGATAGAAAAGGTTTGCATGTTAGGGCTACAAGTGGTGATCACTTCTGGTGATCTTACCCTATTAGTAGTAACATATTAGATCAGCTAGATCTACCTAGTGATAAGATTTTAACAACACTACTTGAGTGTGCACTCGGTTAAGAGATTTACAAAAAGACTCTTAGGTCTACTCTGTTAAGAGATTTTACCAAAACTTTGTTACAATGATTAGAAAATAATAGGTAACTATCTACTAATGAAAACTTAATTTGTCTGATATAGATTTATGAAATACTGAATAGATATCACCTTTTATGTGAAGATCTCTTCTCTGAACTGCTTGGTAGCCTGATCTGATTCTGCTTAATCTGAATAACTCTGAATATTGTTCTGCTCTGTCTGATAACTGATATTCATGAAGTTGGATAATACTTCAAGAACTTCATTTCTTGTTCTTAACTCCTTGTCAAGCTTCTCTCTCACACATATAAAAATAATATGAAATTACATTTATAGAATACTACTTTGTCACTTAACAAAATTTAGGTTACAATATCTTAGAGAAAAACCCTAAGATCAGCAGTGTACAAAAATAACCTAGATCAAAACAATAACATAAGATCTTCATTGCATTTAATGAATATCTCAACAATAAATTATCCTCGATCTTGGTAAAACATTTTGTGATTTTGTTGTAACTGTTTGCATAGATAGATGTGCCATTTCTGATTCCTATGGCATTTCCTATCTTCCTCAGTAAACACTGTATATGTTTTTCGGTGATTATATTGGTGCTCGGTGTTTACTATCACTTGGTATCGATGTCTGATGCTCGGTAAAATTGTTCTATGTTTGGTGTGAAGACTTAACCGACTGGCTTGTATTGCTTGTAGTTACCGACTAGATTAACATAAGTAACCGACCGATGTCTTTGATACTAATGACAATCATTAATGCTCAAATAGATATAGCAATCTTCCCCTTTGGCATTAGTATCAAAACCTTAATGTATACAGACCTTATGTCTCAAAAATTATATCTCTGCCATATACATATATACTTATCAAAAAAATTCTATATACTCCCCCTCGATGCATGCTCTGATAATGTGTAGTATACTTAACTTCTATTTACTTATTTGGCATATACATTTGTTATCCCCCTTTTTGATAATAATGCCAAATGCAAAAATGTATACTTACAGCTTATCAAAAATGTGCTGATGGGTTTTCTTCAATGATTCCAAGAGGTTTACCCATTCCTCTTTCAAGTTGGTGAGAGCAGTGTGCTCAAGACCAACTTGTGCATGCATGTCAAAGATGTTGTCCAACATAGAGATTTCTGGTGTTGCAAAAAGTGTTTGTTCCCTAACGATGTGTTTCTCAAAAAAATTCAGGTAGGGTAGGAGCTCAGTTTGTAATTTAGTGACCTGATCACTTGTCATTTCTTCTTGCTTCCTGAGATCTGCTATCAACCACCTAAGTTCTTGAACTCTTAATTTATGCTTTGCAAAAGCTTGTGACTCAGTTATAGCTACTTGTGCACTGGCTATGATTTCATTTTCAAACTGTTTGAGCTTTTCACTGATCTTAGTAGTGAAGGTTTCCACAGTGCATAGCTTGAACATGATTTGACAAATAAATTTAGTAATACATTGAATTTTAGTTAATACCTCAGATAACTTAACCTTGTTAAGTGCCACTTCTTGGCTGATTCTTTCTACAAGTTTATCCTAAATCTTTGATTCTGCCCTTTCTTCTATTCTCTTGTCAGCATCAATATTTGGGGCATTGATTCTTTCAGCAAGTGTAGCAAGTTGGTCCATGATGGGAGTGTCTTCATCAATATGTTCCTCGGGTACAACCTATTGTAAGATATCTCTTACATTCTCAAGTATTTCCTTTCTTTTGTTTTCTTGTTTCATTTTCTCATGTGTTGCTTTTCTTGTACATAGCTCCCCATATTTTCTTAGTTCTTCTGGGCTTAGGGTCCTCAGATATAACTATGACTTCATCTAATGTGACCAGCCCTTTTCCTTTCTTTTTCTTCTTCTTCTTATCTAGTTCTTGAGGTGAATTATTTGCAACAAGAACAATGTCTTTTACCTCAAAAATTGGTGTAACCTACTTGGTTGACATTGAATCTACCTTTTGCTGCTCCTCGGTAACCTTGGTGTTGGTTGACTGTGATTGAGCCTCTAATGTAGTGTCTGGTGGAGTGGCCTTGGTTACAGTAGGATTATCCTGATCCTTTGTCTCTACTTCTAGTGCCTCTTTCTCTTCAGACTTATTTGCTTTTTTATGTGTCTCAGGGTCTGAGCCATCGGGTTGTTCCTGTGATAAGATTTCTACTACTTCAACATGAAAAGGAAGCTTGCCCAGAAATGATGTAAATGCACACTCGGTTTCATCCTATGTATTATGGGGTGCAATTTTCACATCATCATCTTCATCCCTATCATTAGGATCACCATTTGTGATGTCCTCAATGAGTACATCATTATCATTTTTCTCCTTTACCTGTATCTCTGCTGGATCTGGTGCATCCTATGAATTGTCCTTAATTTCTTGTACAAGTGTTGTATCAATTACCTTGGTAAATGATACCTTTGATTATTTAGTCTTCTTTGCTACATCATCTTCAACGAATATACCTTTACCTTTGGACTTATGTCTCTTTTTAGACAAATTTTGAGATGCATTTTTCTCATTTTTCTCTCTAATTGATAAAATTGAACTCCAGATGAGTTGACCAGACTCATCAAGATCTGCCAGATTCTCATCTAAAATTTGCATAGCTTGGCTTTTGATTTTGAATCTCTGAACATAAGTATCCATAAGCTCCTTAATTTCATCAAGAGATAAGTCTGGTGTAACTGATACTAGGACTTGTTCCCTCATCCTCTTCTCAGTGTCCAAGGCATAGGACCACTTCTGATTAATTCTATCTTCTAATGCCTTGGGAAATGATAGTTCAAACTCTAATGGAACTTGTTTGAAGCATATCATCATCTGGATGACTGCTTCCTCAATTTTTTTTTGGTCCTCATTTGACATACTGTCAAACCTACTAAGTTCTGGATCTGCAAGATTTCCATTCTCGATTATGTCAGCAGAAACCTCATCAATTGACATGTTCTTATTACTGACAACCTTGAATTGATTGTTTTCATCTTCGTCATCCTCAAGGTCTTCTCTATTTCTTATCAATCTTATCCTTTTCCTTGGTGCCTCAGCTACAACCTTGTGTCCTCTCTTTGCATATGTTTTTGTCGGTGTAGTTGCCTTTGATTTCATTACCTTCACAGCTCCCTTCTTCTATGGTGAATCTCTGGTTGCTGACCTTGTTCATGCACCTGTCTGCACTAGCAACTGCTTCTTCTTAGGAATAGGAGTGGGAGAAACCATTTTAGAGTCTTGTTATTTTTTGGACTCATTTTCCTCACTATCATATGGTTTGTCAACCAACATTAACTGACCTTCAATTTTAGATTCAATTGATGACTCCTCTGATGAGTTAGATACATCTCCAAAATGCTCAGTTAATACTTTCTTCATTTTCTTTGCATTTCTCATCATTTTACCGATGACAGGGCCTATTTTTATTCTTGATTTTGCTTCTTCATAGGTTCCAAATCTTTTTGCCTTCTTGTCCTTCGGTAAAGCCAGCATTGCCTTGATTGATTTCAAACTAAAATCATGATCCATTTCATATCCCATAGGTGCTAGCCATTTAATCCTTGGTTCAACACCTTTAATCATTATGTGGTCGATATTCACTAAAAAATAGATATCCATCTCATACTTCTCAACCAATGAACTCGAAATCCTTCTTCTCAGATTCATCTTTACCTTAAAGTCCTCAAAATAACTATCTATAATATTTTCTGCATTATCTCCCAGACCTTTCATAATATCAAAAAAATTTGAAGTGATCGATTTGTCGGTAGACCAATTAGTGTGACCGACAGAAGGAAAGAATCTCTGGAGATAGAAAAATAAACATACTAGCAATGATCCAAACTTACAGGTATTGGACTTTTGTGACCTGATTGTTTTCATGTTTTCTTGAACCTGTCTTAGAAGTAGCTTGGCAAGGTCTATCTGATGACCCTTCTTTATTATTTTGTAAGCCATGTCTACTGCACTACACAGTACGTTGTTTACTTTGCTCAACTGGAAAAACTTATAGCCAATTATGTGCACTGCAAACTTAACTTCTGGATCCACAATGGATGCAATTTTCAATGCTCTACCATCCCATGATGCGCTAGTATTTTTCTCAACATCAGCTCATGATGAACTTTGGAATGCCTTGGCTTTGTCGGTAGTAGGGTAAATAGTAACCCTGCTAATCATTCTCTTTATCACTTGGATCAGTTTATCTAACTAGAATGTGCCCTCATGATAATGGCTTAACACAACCCTAATCCATTCATTCTTAAAATTCTTTGAAAAATTTAGGGCATTAGTGATTCCAAGTGTTTCAACCTATTTATGTTCTGGTTTTAGCTCTACTCCATCACAAAGTTCCTAATATGCAACATACATGTCAAAGTATCCTATTTCCCCAATTTTATAGTGAATGTACAAATGTATGTCTTCAACCAATAAAACCCTAGGTGGGATGCTCGAAAAAGTGACCGCTAAATCCATTTTAGATGCTACTTCAGGGTGTAACTTGTAATTGGATTCACTATAATTTGTTGACACTATAAGATTAACTTCTTCTTCCACAACTTTAGAAGAACTCACAGTAGATGCCATTTCAACAAACTAGGTTAATCGATAAATAGTGAAGAATATGCTCGGTAGGGTTTCAACTTACTCAGAGTATGTCGAAGAAAGTGCTCAGTTTGATCTGCAACTGCTTTGGATTAGCTTGAAAGATTCTTTGCTCGAACTCGCTCTATGAAATTTTAGCTCTCTGAAATTGTAATGTGAAAAATGAACTCAGTCTTCTGTGTATTTATAACATTTTCCATATTCTCACTCAAAACTTTATGCAATAAATGCTTGACCTACTTTCTAGTTTGTGACAACTATTAGCTCGGCGATGACTAAAAAACTTTCATCAGCTCGGTTAACACATGATTTCTTTCTTGGTTGATACTGATACTCGGTTAACCTTGAATAGTGATTACCGACAGGTAACCATTTGCTCAGTCTAACTTTTACCGACTATGTGACTTTGTTAGCTCATAACATGTAAACCACAATACATCTTTATTCATGCAGATTTGGTATTTTCTCATCATATATAAGGAACTGTATGTAAAATATGATCATTTTGAAATGTCAGTCCCATACATACCTATATCACCTTAGGTGGAAGTACCAATGTCACCCAATCCAATGGATGAGGTTTCACCGACAGCATTACTTGACTCAACATTCTCATTTGATGCTTTCTTCCACATGTTGTTCCTTATTCTCATGATATCTACAATAGTGTTTCAACTCTCAAATACATGATATTCTTCTGGTGCTTGGTCTTTGCAGTCCTTGCTTAGATGACCGACCTTATGACAATGCAAACATGCCATTCCAGTACTTGTCTAGCTTCTTGATTGTCCAGCCCATATTTTCCTATTACAATTTACTGCAATGTGCCCATATCTACCACATGCAATACAGTTAGTCCATGTGTTGTAATCCCAAACATAAGAATTACCTTGTCTCTTCGGTGGATAAGGCTTGCATTGTGTCTTCTACTTTGGAGTCCATACTTGCTTCATTTTTGCCTTACACTCTTGTGCAATGTGTCCATGTTCATTGCAAGTGTAACATAATTTCTCCATAGTAAGATTGTTAGCATTCTTATTCTATTTAGCTCTACACTCATAAGCTTGGTGACCAAATTTTCCACAATAATAGCAATATCCATTAAACTTAGGAGTGATTGGAGGTTCACCTTGTGCTTTGCTTCTACAGACATTAGAAGTATGTCCCAGTTTTCCACAGTGATAGTATGACAATGTCTTTGGCCTTTGACTTTGATTATTGTTGACTTTTTTAGCTTGTTGTGATGATTCTCCTTCGCTGGTATAGCCTAATCCATCTTTACTACCAAATCTTCTTTGATTAATTAGAAAATCATCAATCCTTTTAGAACTATCCGGAGCCAATTTCTTCATTTCATGATGTTTTTGTTGGGTTTTCACTCCATTTCTCAGCTTTTCATTCTCTTCTCTGAGTACACCTATATCTTCAAGTTTTCTTGATAGTTCACCATTAACTCGGTTGACCTTTTGATTCACAATCACCATCTGATTTGAGATTTTGAAATGGTGCTCGGTGAGTCTATGAATCTCACTTTCTTTTGCTTGAAGTTGTTCAATTATCTATCTTAGGTCTTCAATAGCTAGATTTCTTTCTTGCTCAACCTATCTAGCATTGTTCATTACTTCTACCATTCTTACCATCTAAGATTCCTGACCAGTTTGCAATGCTTTCACTTGTTCAGTTAAGTGAAGATTCTTTTCAGACAAGTCAAAGACTATACTTTCAGATCCATCAGAAATACTTCCTGAACTAGATCTAGTATGATCAAATACATCATCAATCACTTCTTCATGGTAACCAATCTCATTTTGCAGAATAGCTAGGTTCTTTCTTTCAACCAGTAATTTCTTCAATCCATCCTTGGCTTGCTTATACTACTCAACAAACATCTACATTTGAATCTTTTCATTCTCTATATTTTTATCTAACTTATACCTCTCAGTGACTAGATCTTTACCCTTCAGTGGTTAAATTATCCAATAAGAGAACTGAGCTTTGATACCAATTGTTGGATTGGAGAGGTAGGGTACTAAGAGGGGAGGGGTGAATCAGTGCCCACAAAAACTTTCACTTATAAACCTTTCAAATCTAAAATAGAAAACAGTAGTAACCTTCAAACATTACTTGTATCCATTGCATGCATCATTCATTCACTTAACTATCAAAGGTAAATAGCATGAAATCAACAAGCTAATCAACACATAACACAAGTATTTTTGTAATGCAAAAACCCTTGTTAGAAGGTAAAAACTACGGTGGGAATGACACCCACAAATTCTTTACTACTGCAGATAGAAAAGGTTTTCCTGTTAGGGCTACAAGTGGTGATCACTTCTGGTGATCTTACCCTATTAGGAGTAACATATTAGATCAGCTAAATCTACCTAGTGATAGGATTTTAACAACACTACTTGAGTGTGCACTCGATTAAGAGATTTACAAAAAGACTCTTAGGTCTACTTTGTTAAGAGATTTTACCAAAACTATGTTACAATGATTAGAAAATGACAGGTAACTATCTGCTAATGACAACTTAATTTGTCTGATATAGATCTATGAAATATTGAATAGATATCACCTTTTCTATGAAGATCTCTGCTCTAAACTACTCGGTAGCCTTATCTAATTCTGCTTAATCTAAATAACTCTTAATATTGTTCTGCTCTGTCTGATAACTGATATTCATGAAGTTGGCTAATACTTCAAGAACTTCAGTGCATGTTCTTAACTCCTTGTCAAGATTCTCTCTCATGCATATAAAAATAATATGAAATTACATTTATAGAATACTGCTTTGCCGCTTAACAAAATTTAGGTTACAATATCTTAGAGAAAAATCCTAAGATCAACGGTGTACAAAAATAACCTAGATCAAAACAATAACATAAGATCTTCATCGTATTTAATGAATATCTCAACAATAAATTATCCTCGATCTTGGTAAAAAAATTTGTGATTCTGTTGTAACCATTTGCATAGATAGATGTGTCATTTCTGATTCCTATGTCATTTCTTGTCTTCCTCGGTAAACACTGTATATGTTGTTCGATGATTATACTAGTGCTCAGTGTTTACTATCACTCGGTATCGGTGTCTAATGCTTGATAAAACTGTTCTATGTTCAGTGTGAAGACTTAATCGACTGGCTTGTATTGCTTGCAGTTACCGACTAGTTTAACATAAGTAACCGACTGATGTCTTTGATACTAATGACAATCATTAATGCTCAAATAGAGATAACAAATTTCTTTTGTATCTTTCTCTCGGGTTTACTAAATCTCTCCCTCTTTGACAACAATGCCAAAGACATTCATCTTCACCATGTAGATATCTTCATGTCAATTATCTGAACTTTATTACTCCCTCTGTCATATTTCTTATGATTGATCAACATATTGTGCTTAACTCTTCATAACTTTAGGCAACTCCTAAAGTGTGACCTCCTTTGCATCAATTTGTAAGATATTCTAATTTAATACATTTGATGCAATGCTCCTATATAATTCTAGGTAGCCTCAATAGGGGATTCACTCCTAATTTATCTCTTAGATATTCATGAGAATCCTTAGGTAATGCCTTAGTGAATATATTTTCTAATTGTTCCTTTGTATTCACATACTCAAATTTCACTTCTTTATATTGAACTAGCTCTCTCGAGTAGTGATACTTGATAGAAATATGCTTAGTCTTAGATTGCATTATAGGATTCTTTGATATATTGATAGTACTTGTGTTATCACATAAAATAACAACTGGCTCAGTAATTTCTTTCTTCATACCTTTTAACAATTACTTGATCCGCACTCAATTTGAACAATTCACTGTTGCAACTACATATTCATCTTTTGTTGTAGATTGGGAAATGTAATTTTGTTTCTTGCTTGTCCAAGAGACTAATCTCTTTCCTAGAAAGAATGTGCCACCACTTTTACTCTTTATGTCATCCACATTTCTTTCCCAATCTGCATCAGTGTAAACTTTCAATTCAAACTTGTCATTTTTCTTGTAATACAGTCCATAGTCCTATGTTCCTTTTAGATATCTCAATATCCTTTTCACTACCATCATGTGACTCTCCTTATGATTTTCAAAAAATATTGCAACAATCCCAACTGCTAAGGCAATATAGGGTATGCTATGAACAACATATTGTAACTTTCCAATCATAGACTTGTACAAGGTTTGATTCACTTCAGTTGTATCATCATTCTTTGATATTTTTTGTCCACTAGCCATAGGTGTACTTACTAGTCTAGAATCCTCCATACCAAAATTTTTAGTATCTCCTTGACATACTTAGATTGTGTGATATAAATACCTTTCTTCATCTGATAAATTTGCAAACCAACAAAGAATTTGATCTCTCCAAACATAGACATCTCAAATTCAGTTTGCATCTCATTTGAAAATGTTTTACATAGGGCATATTGTCCTCCAAATATGATATCATTAACAAATATTTCAGCTAACAATATCCCTTTACCTTTTTCATTCTTCAAATACAGATTGTTGTTGTCATTTGTCCTTACAAATCTAATCTTTATCAAGTAGTTGTCAAATCTATCATACCATGCTCTAGGGGCTTGTTTCAATCCATACAGTGCCTTGAGTAGTTTACAAACCATGTTCTTCTTTCTTGGATCAAAAAATCTTTCTGGTTGTTCAATGTATATTTCTTCCAATATTCCATTTAGAAATGCAGATTTGACATCCATTTGATACACTTTAAATCCTTTGAAAGCTGCATATGCAACTAGAGTTCTCACTCCTTCCAATCTCGCAACTGGGGAAAATGTCTCCCCATAGTCAATGCCTTCTTCCTGTGCATATCCCTTACATACCAATCTATCTTTGTTCCTTGTGACTTATCCATGTTCATTTAGCTTATTTTTGAACACCCACTTTGTTCCAATAACATTCTTATCTTCTGGTCTCGACACTAGTGTCCATGTTTTGTTCTTTTCTATCTGCTCAATTTCTTCATTCGTGGTTTGAATCCAATATTCATTCTCCAAAGAATCTTTCACTATCTTAGGCTCAAACTCACATAACAAGCATGTTTGATCTTTCAATTTACTTCTTTTCATGACTCCATATTCTTTAGCTCCGATTATTTTTTCTGGCTTGTGATGTCTTATCACATGTTGTGCTAAAGTGGGCTCAGATCTCCTTTCTTCTTGTTCTTGATCTTCAAGTTCATCTTGTAGATTCTATTCCTCCTCTTCTGGTTGCTCAGAAGCATCCTCCTGATGCTCAAAATCTTTTTTTTCTGGTTCAAGTATATTACTGTCCTCTCCTTCCATGTATACAAAAGATCTGTAATCTTCAAGTTCTTGATTGCACTCAACTTCATTCTTTTATGCATATTCATCAACTCTAACATTTTCACTTTCCACAACTTTGTTAGTGTTATACTTCAAACACTTGTAAGCTTTGCACTTAGTGGAATATCCTAGGAATATGCCTTCATCACTCTTAGTATCAAGTTTTCCATTCCTATTGTCCTTCAGTATATAACATTTTCTTCCAAAGACTTTAAAGTATTTCACATTAGGTTCATAATCATGCCATAATTCAAAAGGTGTAGCATTTGTACCTTTCTTGATTTGTACTTGGTTCAAGGTATAAACAATTGTACTTACATCTTTTCTCTAGTATTTTTGTGCAACATTCTTCTCTATCATCAGTGTTCTAGCACAATCCATAATTGGTCTATTTCTTCTCTCTGTTGTGCCATTATGTGGAGGTGTCCTTGGTGTAGACATTTGTCTCTTTATTCCTCTATCATTGCAGAATATGTTGAACTCATTTGATATGAAATCTCTTCCTCTACCAAATCTCATACATTTCAAGCTTTTACATGTTTCTTTCTCAAGTTTTTCCAAATACCACTTAAACAAATGAAAGACGTCATATTTTTCTTTCAGAAACATCACAGCCATCATTCTAGAATAGTCATCAACAAACAGAATGAAATATTTATCACCACAATAACTTTGCACACCAATAGGTCCACAAAGGTCAGTATGAACCAATTTTGAAATATTATCATAAGTCTATGTCTTTCTCTTGAAACTAGACTTTGTCATTTTTCCAAATTGACATTGTTTACACATCACATTATCAGGTTTCTTCAATTTTGGAAAACCTCTAACTTTCTTCATCTTACTAATATTTGCCAAATTATAAAATTTCACATGACACAACCTCTTATGCCATAACCATACATCATCAAATTGTGCAAACAAACATGTTTCTTCAGATAGGTCTAGATAGAACAAATTTCCTCTTGTTTGTTCTCCACTTCCAATTATTCACTAGTGGCATCAAATATGTTAGCCTTCTTGTGATGAAACTCAAATTAGTAACCAGTACTGTTCAACTATGCAACACTTAACAAATTATAGTTAAGAACTTAAACCCAATAAGCATTATCAAATCTGATCTTACTAGTCAATCTTATTGATCCTTTTCCCTTCATACAACATGGTGCATCATTACCAAACTTAACACTCATACCTTTGTAATGATTCAATATTTTAAACTTACTTTTATCACCAATCATGTGATGTAAGAAACCACTACAATAATCCATTTATCACCTTTACTCACATGAAATAAGTGCAATTTTCTCATCTTCATCAGAATCATCTTCCATAGCAACTTTTATATCACAATCATCATATTCACTAGTTTCACTATCAGTTTCTTCTTCAGCAATATAACAAGACTTCTTACCTTTATCTTTTTAGTCCTTATACCTTATGTGATCTATGTCATTCCTTTTGTCTTTATACTTTCTTTCCCTTCTTTCATCCTTGTCATTACTGTCAAGACATCTTTCTACAATATGGCCAACTTCGTTACATGAAAAATAGATTATAGGAAGTTCACCTTTGAATTTTCATTTTCCTCTCGGTAGACTTCTAGCCATAAGTGCCTCAAGATCATCTAGATCATCATCAGAAGTGTCATTGTTGCTATCGGTACTATTGTCACTATTCACACATCTTTCTTTTCCTTTCTTAGACTTATGAAGAATCATTTGAGACTTGAATGCAGATTCAATATTATGAGTAGTGAAATTATCAAAATTTGACAACTCAAAAGGAGTAAGCCTACCAACAAGACCTTCCAAAGTTAGGATGTTACCAGGAGTACATCTTGATTCTTGTATTGTGAATACTCTAATAGCATAGATAGGAAGTAGGTTTCTCAAAACTTTGCTAATAACAGTTTCATCATCAATGTTTCCATTATCTCCTCTAATAGCATTCACTACCTCTTTAACTCTGCCACAATATTGAACAATGTTTTCACCTTCTAACATTTTCATTTCATAAAACTTACCTCTCAAGCTTTCAGATTTGTCTCTCAGCACATTTGTGTCCCCACCATAGATAGCTTCTAGTGTGTCCGACATTTTCTTTGTATTAGTACAATCCTTGATGTCTTCAAATTCATGGTAACTTAGGGCTGATGCAATCTCCAACATTTCTTGGTTGTATTCTTTCTTTTCCTCCATCTCCTCGGCTGTCATAGGTGCAGAAATTGGTACATAATCATATTCCACATAGTATTTCCCTGAATCACCAATTCCAACTAGGTGCAATTTCATCAAACTCTACCATGTAGGGAAGTTCTCCTTGTTAAGCTTTGGTACCTCATTTTTGTACATCTTGATCATTAGCTTCAAGTACCTTTAAACTTTCTCCTTGAAAGAACCACAAGCTCTGATACCAATTATTAAAATAATTTTAGAATAACTGAGAGGGGGGTGAATCAGTTATCCTCAGGTCCAAATGTACCAATTCAACTTTTAAACTCTTCAACAAACTTAGATCTATTTATAAATTCACTCGATCTCTATAGAATATATCAGTAACATAAAACTTATAGTCCACTATCCAAAAGTAATCAACTTGCAGAATATAAAACTTTCAACAATATAACACATCAAATAACATTCACACAAGTATGACACTAGGATTTAACATGGAAATCCAATATGGGAAAAACCACCAATAACATGCTACCAAATTTTCACTCTTCTGAAGTGAGTTGTGTGAGAAGCCAACCTTGTTAAAGGTTTACAATACACATTGTTTGGTTTGACCCTGTTAAAAGATTTAATCACCCTGTTAAGAGTGGCCTAATTAGAGGACTTAAGAACATTCCTTTAGAATTTCACCTTGATTAAAGGGTTTACAAAATGACTGTTAGGTCAACCTTGATTAAAGGATTTTAACTGATACAATGGTTAGAAAGTAACAGTAGGTTCTAATCTAAAATATACAACTCACTTTTCAAATACAAATCCAATACGCTCATATGTTGATTTATTAACTGACCTTCATTACCATCTCCATCTCTGATCTACTCAGAAATCCCTTCAAGCAATCACCTCAACTCTGTTCATCTCTTCACAGCTTTTCTTAGTCTTTTGCTTAGGTTCATCAGTCAATAACATCAACCTCTTTCCACTTTTTTTCATAACCCACAATTAGGTCATCCTTATACCTCCTTGATTAGGTAGATTAATCTTTTTCCACTTAATCTATTTCATAGATCTTAGGTTTAGGTTAGATTCATCGAATCCTTCCATCATTTTTTTCTCCTCCTTATCCTTCTAGATACTTCTCCAAACTTCTCCTTGAATCCATAAGAAAATAGTTTACCATGTATTAAATGTTCCAGGTCATTCATCTTTAATGTCAACATATTTTACATATCCCAAGAATTCAACTATGTCGGTTGGGATTCTCAATTCCTTCACAACTGTAAATTACTGACACTTGGTCAATATTGTGTTCACCTACTCAGTCATCACTGAATAACTCGGTCATCGCTAAAACTATTCTACTCGGCAAACATTGTCTTCACTCAATTAATTCTCTGATACTTGGCAATTATTGATGCTCAGTCGACACTAAAATTTACTCATATTATACTAGCTCTCGGTCAACGCTAGCATCACTTGGCTTAAACTAAATTTCTTCTCTTTTTATCAGTTAATCCTATGCTTCAAATCAACTAACTTCTTCACTTAGTGTTAAAGATAAACAACACATTATCTTGCCAATGTGCCAACTAATCAAGTACCCATTGTAGTATCTCATAACTCAACCTTTCCCTAGGTCCTCTTGTTATATCCTCTTTTCAAATCCTTTTCATCAATCAAAAGATATGGTACTCTACTAGATAGCAACTATCTTACCAGTAAGGTTTGATATCAATGACAAAATAACAATTGTTTCAATTGTAGTTTCCAACAGTTTCATATGCATGTGTGACACCTACATTTTTTATGTCCTACCCCCTCTACCATGGGATGGGCACTAAGAAACTCTATCTCAATCTAGAAGCCACTGGATCTACACTATATCCCCATGCTCCCATCTTGTGAGTCACGTGTGTCTGTGGAAACTCATTACCTACCACATTCTGAATCTATCTAAACGGTATCACCACATGTGAGGGATGGTACCTTTTTATCATATGGATGGTCCTCCCCAATAGCCAAAAATTTTTATGGGTGTAGGATAAGTAGTACATATCCTCATAGTCATCCACCCTCTAATGAACCTAATCCCATTACCCCCAAGGCTCACAGTCTTGGAAGGGTGTCCACTGAAAAACTATCATTTCATCTATCAATCTCCTCTAGTATCCCATATGCTCGATTGATGAATATGTGATGTGATGTCTATATCAACATACATAAGGATCATACGGTTATCATATTTCCTATAGCCTAATCAATTTTAGCACTATAATGTACTCCCATGCCAAAACTAACAGTAGTGAAACCCCTGCACCTAAGTTTATGCCACCATAATATACACACATTTGCAGGTTGTGGTACAGCTTGCCTAGAATTGTGTACCACCTACAGTACACAATACTTGATTCTAGCATATTCCTAAGAACCCTTTTCCATCTGATGGTAAATTTGTGACCTAATAGATCTGGTATCATCCAAGCTCTAATCAACCCCTCCAAGTAGAGTGACAATCACGGTAGTCCCGCATCTATTGTCAGTTGTCATGGCATCTAAGCCATATCCCTCGAGATGTACTATTGTCACCTCTAAAAGAATACCTCTAGGTAGTATTCTTCATCCTCTAGTCTATACTTTAGGATCATTTCCCTTATGGAAACCCGATAAATCTTCCATACATCAAGCAGCATAATGGTAGCCTCCCTTATCAGTAGGTGCAAGCCTCAGGTGTCACTATTCCACCTCTCAACAAATGTGGTCATCATACCATTATGAATGTGTAGCCAAGGCCACTCATGCACATGGTCCAGTCCACATAGAGTCACCATCCCTAGCTCCTATATTGTCAATCTCTCTCATAGTGCCATAGTGGCGGGTCATTGCTCCCTAGACCCGAGTGTCAGCTCTTGTACCTACATCCATCTGAACCCATGATAATCAACCTTTAAACCTTTAATTTCTTACTAACCTCGATCCCAATTGGGGCATCATGTCCCTGGTCTACCCTAAGTCCACCTTGAACCCCCTAGAAAGTGTTTTGTAACACTACCTTAACCCATTTTCCTTCTTCGGCATAGACGCCAATTCTTGGCGCATACAATGGTCTGCGTAGACATGAATCCATTCCAACCCCTCTGTGTGGGCACAAATTTCAATTTGGTGATTGGTGTCTCCACCCCTTGAACCCTCATTTATGAGGTCATTGATTGTGCGATCACCATCTCTACCCCAATAGGTTTTCCCCCCTTATAAGGTCGTATGACCCCTCATAAATGTAAGAACCTAAAGCATAAAATAAACCTAAAAGATAATTTATCACTACTCACCACTAGGTCCCACTCCAGTGGCCTTTAAAATGCTCATACGTGCTCCTTTAATTGCTTCTTCTCTCACTATGGTGCTATTTTCTTGATTAGAACTCTAATTTGTAACTAAGTATTGAAAATGACATCCCATAAGGCCCTCTGGACCTACTTATAGGCTCCCTGTAAGCCCATTCTTCACCCTGGTCCTTATTTTCTTGTCATTTTATCCCACCACCTTGATGGTCATACAAATTCCCTTTCTCTTCTATTTGTATTCATATTTTTCTTCTCCTTTTTCTTTTTCTAGAGAAAATTCCCCAAAATTTATTTTTCATGTTATTTTCTCTAGGTGGACAGCTTCTCGTTGTTGTTGCTCCTGCATGACTCCCAAGCCTCCATTTCTTTTTGGGCCATCTTATTTTCTTTTCTTTGATGCGACACCATGTTTGACACCGCATCAAAGAGGAGAAAAATGTAGACGTCTAAAAATTTCCCTTGACATCCTTGTTGATTAAATTTATTTTAATTAATACCCCCTTTGAACATATAGTTAATTTTAGATAATTACCTATATTTATCCCTTTCCTCTATATATTTAATTAAATGTATTCATAATTAATTTATTAGCCTAAGGTATCTAAGTTTATTTAAATACAACCCATCCTAATATGTTGAATCTTATTTAATGTATTTCACTTTTCATCTCCTTTATTTAAATCCATTCATTATTCCACTTTCTTCTAAACCATGGATTAATTGAATCTAATATAATCTCAATCCTAAACCCAACCTAGTCTATTCCCATCACACGCATCCCTTAAACATACCTTTTTGGGTTAATCCTAGATTAATAAGCTAATCTAGGTGATTCCTAAAATAATTAGCCTAATTGGTTGCTCGCACATGTGTGAGAAACCTCTCCCAAGGTGGCCAACCACCTTCCTTAGCTTCATCGGCCACATCCTTACAAGGTTGTCTCCTCTCCCTTCTCCCAAAATTTCTCACACACGTGTGAGAAACCTTGAGCCTTTCAACCTTAAATGCCACATCTTGTCTAAATTTTCTCACACATGTGTGAGAAGCTTTGACTTTTTCATGGCCATCCCTTTGCCCATGTGTCTTGTATGTGTCCCTTATATGGCATCCACATAGGCTCCACCTCACCCAATCCCTCAAAGTCTCTCCAAATATATATAAATAGGAACCTCACTTCTTGCATGTCCATCCATTATTTGCATGTAGAGTTATTATGTTATTTTCATTTTAAGTTTCTCATCCATCATAGTGAATTCTTGCTATTTTGATTTCCTTAGTATTATCTTAGTTTTTTTCATATTAGCATATATCATTTTGAATCATCCTAGTTTTAATCTTGCATTCATCTTACTATCATCATTATCATTTGATTCAACTAGTTGCCCATACTAGTGTGAGTCTATTTGATCTCCATTTGCATGTATTGTAGCTTCATTTGATCACTAGTGAGCTTGCATATCCATTTGGGGATTTCTATATTGTTTTAGGAGAGTATACCCACATTCTCCCAAAGATAAAATCAAATGGGTCTTAGGTGCACCCATTTTGGCTCATTGGAGGTGTGTGTTAAACTTGTTGTGTTTGTCTTGCTTTTAATACTAACATTTGCTTGTTTACACTTAACTACACAGGTAGGTTTTTCACATATACAAAAAGGTACCAACAATTACAAAGATATGTTACCCGTGCAATTTTTTAGATATGGTAAGATTGGTCATGTGGCTATTAGATGTTCAAAGAAGGGTCCTAGACATAATTTTAAGAAGTTCAATAAGAAGGCTTACTATGTGAAAGAAGATGCTAGTATTTCAGATGATTAGTCAGAAGAAGAAGATTATCTATTTTATGTTGAAGAAGATCAAAAAATCATAAATTTATGTGTCTAACATTTGTGTTGAAGTTGATGATGATGTTGAAACTACTTTTTATGTTAGAAGAAACAAAAATAAATGATTGATTGATACTAGTTTTGATTAAAAGAAAAGAAGGTTTTAAAGGACCTAAAACCTTTACATCCAAGATTACATCAAATCCATATAACCATAAGAGTCCACATAGTTACAACATAAAACAAAAAGGAAACATAACTAAAAAAACAAACTAGCTACCAAGACAAAAAGCCAGCAACCCAACAGTAACCAAAAAATATAGGACAGAGAACAATAAGACCAAAGAGCAGCAAACTAGACTTTTTAAAGAATCTCAGCCACTTCTATCACCATTAAATCCATATTGACAACAGTATTCTTCATCTCCTCCAAGTCTTTGTCTTTCATGCCATCTATTTTCTCATTCTTAGATCTGGTCCTCTTTCCCAGTCCAGGGGTATCATCAGCAGCTTCCTTGTCCACCTTGGCAACCTAACACTCCTTCTCCTGCTCCAACTTACCAACCAATATTCTCACATTCTCAACTGATACTTTCAAGATCTTGTAGCTCTAGCCCCCCATTGTTTTCATATTGTCCTCCACCTTGGCCATTTGGTCTCCATCTCCACCATTCTCTATTCCATATTATCAATGTGAGACATCCTTTTCTCTGTGGTATCAAATCTAGAAGTAAAGGAATCCTTTAGATTTTTAGTGCGCTCAATAGCTTTAGTCATCTTCTCCAAGCTCTCCAAAAAATATTTATCTTTTTTGAACCCCATAGCCTCAAGAATTTGGATGCATTTGCGGTAGTCATTAATCTCATCCTTGATATGCACATTTTCATCAATGATTCCCTCAGTGGTGTTCATGAAACTTATCACCACCAATTTATCCACCAGGATGGAAGTATTATCCTGAATCCCTACATCCTTTAGTTGAACTTCTTTATCTTTACCATTATATTGATCCTTCCCACTAATAATCTTGACAACCTTATCAACCTCCTCTATTTCAATGACATTTTCCTCCTAAGCAGTAGTATTATCAGAATTAGTTTTCTTTTGAGGAGTACGATCTTTCTTTCTGGCATTACTCTGCTCACCCTCATTTGAATAAAAAATACCCACTTCTTCCTCCTCGACAGAGAATCCTCAATAGTGAAGGCTTTTTTCCTCCTAGGCTTAGCAATATTTTTCGAGGTGGAAGCCTTGGCCTTTTTGTTAGAAGATCTTTTTTATTTTCCTTTTCTATCTTCAGAGGAGGAGTCTGTCTCAGACATGGAATCACTCACTGAATTTAAACCCTCAGAAAATTCCTCATCAATTCCATAACCCTCTGACTCAGAATTCAGAGATAAAGAGTGAACAATCTTCTTGGCTTTTAGATGGTGATAAATGAGCACCATCAAACCTTGGTGTAAAGCATGATCCCCTTAAGGATTTTTCCTTTTATCTTTCACAGTTGCATTCATAGAACAGAGTAAATAATAAGGTAGAGAAATTTTTTCCCCATGGCATAAATGATTAAGAAGGATGAAATGGTAACCATAAGCCCTAGTGTATCTACCATTTAGTGTAATATAGCTCATAATAGAAAACATAACTTTTCTCCATGAATTATAGATATTTTTAGGAGAGAAATAAGTATTAGTAGACTTTACCAGTTTCTTCCTCTCTGTGTTCATCTTGGGGAAATGTTTGATGGCACCTTTTGTCCGCTTCTTGTTTCTATAAAACATACTTCCCTCACTCGACATACTAGTAATCTCAACATTAGGGCATCATCAATATTAATAGTTTGGTCCCCCATTGTTAAGCTTCCCTTCTTCTAGTGATTAAGGAAAAACTTGCTTATGGCATAATCCCTACCATGCAACCTTTCCATAAACACAAAAAGACCTCCCTCCTTGAGAATGTCCCAGACCTCATCCTTGTTCCTCCAATCTTTGCAAGAAATCAGCTCCATCCTCTTTCTAGTTCCTCCCATGTTTCTCTTCCAATTACTTATCTCATGTTTTTCCTCTCTTTAGATATCTGATGAATGTGCAAGAACTAGTAATTGGAAGAGAAGTAATTAAGCCCATTTCACCCAAAAAAAATGCCCACCAAAAGCAATAAAGCCCAATTCACCCAGAAAACATGTGAGATAATAATGATGTAGCACTTCGTATTACAATCCTTGCTTAAAAAATAAGGATCCTTCACACCCTTTGTCATGTCATAATTCATTATTTTGATCTGATTTTGACACATTATGTACTTTGGATTTTATCTCTGAAGATTAATGATTTGACATCATATGCCAGGTTATCTTCTCCACTCCTAGTCCTAACATCATCACTCGTCACAACCACGTTGGCAGCCCAATCAACCACACCATTTATTTCCCTATAACCATGGGTAATAGTGCACTTATCAAATTTGGCAATAATATCCCACAAGGTTTTAATAATATTGTTGATAGTCCATGAGGGGTCATAATTTTTTGTGAGACAATTTATAATATTTTTAGAATCCCCCTCCACCCATAAATTTTTACAATTCCATTTCTTGGCTAGGAGTAGACCATGGAAGGCCGTCGTAGCTTCCGCCATGTGATTAGTTTGTGTTCCAAGAGGGATAGAAATAATCTCTTTACATTTACCTTCCTCATCCCTAAGAATAGAACCACAACCAGCAGGTCTAGGGTTACCTTTAGAGGCCCCGTCAAAGTTGATTTTCATCCATCCCTTAGGGGGATCTTTCCATATAGATTCTTCCCTATTGGTGATGTTATTATTCTCCTTATTTCTACCATGTATTTTCCAGTTTTCAAGAATATCCACATCCACTTTCTTAATAGGCATACTATAATTACCTGGGATTTGAATATTTTCATGAATAGCTCTTTGAATCCTTTGGAAAATAACTTGAACCATAGAATTCTTGACTCTAAAATTTCTTTCGTTATACTCCTTTCATAATCCCCACATCAAATGTGGCATAGAAAATCTCCAGAGATTAATAATAACAGGATTTTTGAGGGGGGATGTCAAGAGGAATAAAATATCCTCATATCCTTAGGGAAAACCCAATCGATCTAAAATAACTCTAACATTTTGGACCGCAAAGAGAAAGCAAAAGGACAGTGAATGAACAAATGTTCCACCATCTCTTCCTCCTGGCAACAAAGAGAACATTGATTAGGGATGCTAAAGCCTCTGTACTTTAGGTTGTCAATAGTAAGAACTTTACTCTGCATTAAGATCCAAAAGAACTTATTGATCTTAGGAGTAAGACCCTTAATCCAAATATTAGACCACCAGGGAGGCTATTCCTTAGTGCTAGATATCATGTTGATCATGGAAGCAATAGTGAAGATACCTTTAGAATTCATCTTACATATTAGAGTATCATCTTCCTCATTAAGGATCATAGAAAATGGAATCTTTTTAAGATGTCTCAAATTAGGGATGATATCTTCAATATCCCTCCATTTGTCCTTATCCCAGTAATCAGCAACATAATTACCAAACTTTATTTTGTATTTTAAAGAAAAAGGACCCCATTCATGATGATTAATAAGAGGATCATCATTAATCCAGTGATCTTCCAGAACCTGATTTTCTTACCATTCCCAACCTTCAATTGAAGACCCTTTATCACCAAATTTCTATTGTTAGTTATATTATTCCAAATGTGTGATCCATTGGGGATAGCATAAAAAAAATAAAAACTTTCCAAAGAAGGGAAATTTCTAGAGTATTTGTTTTGCCAAATTTGATTCCATTTACCATTAGAGTGGTAAGTTCTCCACATCTATTTTGAAAGTAAAGCTGTATTCATCAATCTGATCCTCCTGAGACATAAACCACCCCTATTCTTTGGCCTGCACACTTTATCCCAAGAAATAAGAGACATTCTCTTTTTTTCCTTAACACCTGTCCATAGAAAAAAAATGAATCTTTTCAATAGCATTAGCATATTTACCTATAATTTTAAACAAGCTAAGAGCATAAATAGAAATACTCTGCAAAGAAGCCTTGAGGAGCTGGACCTTACCAGCTTGACTTAGGAGAGTGTCTTTGCATCCTGCTAACTTACTAGTGAACTTTTCCACTATAGAGCTCCAGAAGGAGTCCGGGGGGTTGATGCATAGGGGGGTCCCAAATAAGTAGCAGGCATAGAGGCCATCTGGCATCCCAAAATCTTACTAATGCTCAATTGTCTTTTATCATGAGTAATTATAAAATAAACACCACTTTTGGCCCAATTAATAAGCTAACCAATGGAAAGGCCATACTTATTTAAAATATCCTTTAGAATCTTAGATTCTTTAATAGAAGCCTCCCCTATAATAATCGAGTCATCAACAAATTGTTGGTGAGAACAGACTTGAGAAAAGCACGAAGGGTGAAGCCCTTTGAATGACCCATTATTCACCATGTGAGAGATATATCTACCCATACATTCTTCCATAATCACAAACAATATAGGAGACAAAGGATCCCCTTGTCTCAGACCCCTTGAGAATTTTAAGAAAGGATAAGGAGAGCCAATTATCAAAAAAAGAAAGTAGCAGTAGAAACCAATTGCATAATCAATCTAACACTAATAATATTGAACCCAAAAGCCAAAAGAATTTTCTAAAGAAGAGCCCAGTCAACTTTGTCATATGCTTTAGATAGGTCCATCTTGAGAAAAAATCCTTGTCTCTTCGCCATTGTTAAGGAGTGGATATTTTCATGGATAGTAATAAGGGAATCCAGAATTTGTCTCCCTGACACAAATCCATTTTGTTGAGGAGAAATGAGAGAGGGAAGCATAATGAGAATCCTGGAAGTCGGGATCTTAGAAATAATTTTATAAAAATAATTACAAAGGCTTATGGTATGTACCAAATCTAAAGAATCAGTGCCAACAACTTTGGGAATCAGAGCCAGGAAAGTACCATTAATCTCCTTTAATATATTCTTAGCCCCAAAGAATTCCTTGACAGTATAGGTGACATATTTTCCCAGAATGATCCAATACATCTGGAAGAAAAAAATAGGGAAACTATATGGACCAGGGGCCTTACTGCCCTCAAAGGAGAAAATAGCTTTCTTAACTTCATCCTTGGAGGGGATCTTCCCAATAGCAAAGTTTTGATCTTTTAATAACATTTGGAATACATTGAAGAAAATCCTCTTGAGATTCCTGGTTCAAATTGGGGTCTTGAGAAAGAAGATCAAAAAAGTAATTTCTAGCTTCCTGTCTGATTTTATCCTCATCATTAAAAAATCCATTATTCACCTTAAGATTAGCTATTATGTTACCAGCCTTGTGTTTCTTTGTAGTCATATGAAAATATCTAGTGTTCATGTCCCCCTTAGCTAGTTAGAACGAGATCTTTGTTTCCAGAATGTCTCTTCCTTGGAGACAATATCATGGTATCTCTTGAGAGTGTCATTCTCCTCATAGATGGTTATGTTTTTATAACCTTCAACCTGGATTTGATCTTGAATATTTTTAAGATCATCAGGGATGGAAAATTTGGAAGAGAAGATATCTCCAAAGCACTCCTTATTCCACTTCCTTATACAATCGTTGACATGTTTAAGTTTCTTAACCACTCTGAACATAGCAGTCCCCTCCACATGGATCTTCCACCATTCTTTTATTTTGTTTTCCATCTCAGGATGCATAGTCCACATCTTCTCAAATCTAAAAGGGAATCTCCTTCTACTTTTAATAGAGTCAGTCTGAAAGAAACTAGGATAGTGGTCCAAACCAATTCTAGCATGAGAAGACAAAGAAAAATAGTAATGATCATACCATTCATTTGAAATAAGAGCTTTGTCTAGAAAAACTTGAATCAAATCTTGCCCAAATATTCTATTTGTCCAAGTGTATTCAACACCCTGAATATCCAGATCATGAAGAGAATGAGAGCTAATGAATTCCATAAGGTCCAATCTTCTCTCCAGATGAGAATGGAACCCACCATACTTTTCTTGTCCCCTAAGTGGAGTATTTAAATCTCCCATAGTTAGCCATCTATCATCTTTAAAACTAGATCTGAGCATAGATAACTTTTTTCAAAAAAAATTATTCCTTTTAAAGTATTTGGAGCATAGATATTAGTGATCATCCAAGATGTACCATCTTTAATATGCTGAAATCTAACACAGGCAATGTTATTATCCTATATAATAGCATCCCCTCTAATTCTAATGAGGTTATAGAAGGTAGAAATGCCACATGACGCACCCTTTGAGCTGTCTCCACTAACCCCACCATTCTTAAACATCTTAATTCCTTCCACCTTATCTTTACTCATCTTGGTTTCTTAGATCAAAAAAATATCCGGTTTATAATCTCTTAGCATATTCCTATTAATATCTTGCTTATGAGGATTATTCAACCCTCTTATGTTCCATGATATAACTTTCATTTCTTCTTTAGAGAGCACACCTCTATGAGGGTTTTTTATGTTCCATATTCTATGTTTTTATTAGCCTATGTACTTCTCTTCTTAGAATTTGAAGGTCTCCCTAGCGATCCTGAGACCTGACCTACATCTGCAACCAATCTAACAAAAGATCTAGTATTCTTGGGCGGTTTTAGGTCTATCTTATTCTTTTTATCTTTAGGTTTACTATGTTCCAATTTTGGGGAGGACACACATGTATCTCCATTCTCCTTACCCAAAACCTTGTTTATATCCATAACATATCCCCATTTTTAAGCTTCAAGATAGGAACTCTTCACCAAATCCATAATATTTTGTGATATATCAAACAAGCTAGGATCCAAGATAATACAACGTTGGGATTCCTAAAATTAATCTTTAAATCCTTCAAAGCTAGATGTAGAATCCCCTTCCTCTTCACTTGATTCTGGTATCTCCCCTTCCTCAGGAAGATTGGACTCCTCTAAAGGGGGTGGTTTTTCCCCTTCATTACCCATCTCAAAAAAATCTTCCACATTTTAAAGTATAGGATCGGCATCTTTAGGAATATAAATTTCTTCCTCTATAAATTTTTTATGTTTATCAATTTCTGGGGTTTGATGTGTCTATAGAGTTTCCCTTCCTTCTTTGGTGATCTCCTTGACATTTTATGTTGGTTTGACCACCACATTCTTCTCTTTGGATTTCCAAACTTTCTTATTTTTTTGTTATTCAATTTTCTTTTCTTTTATTGGTTTAGAGGGATAACTTTTGGCCCAATGTCCCGCTTTCTTACAATGAAAACAAGCAAAAGGAATTGATTCATATTCCACCCGCTGGTACCATTTTCCCAACTTGGAGATGATTTCAATAGAATCGGGAATATCTGAATCATGAACAACACCCACACAAATTCTAGCATGATTTAACCTTCTCCTTGAGGCCATCACCAGATCAATGGATAGGAGCTCACCAAATGAGTTGCCTATCCCTAAAAAAACATCTTCTACCCAATATTCCATAGGTAATCCTTGAAGCTTGATCCAAACGGGAACTTGGGAAAGAAATGATTCATCATTAAGATCCATATTAGGGAACCATTTTTTAAGGACCAAAGAAGTTTTTCATACCATCCAAGGCCCACCACAAAGGATCTTGGCTTTATCTTCTTTTCCCTACCATTGATAAAATTAAGTTTGTGTCACTTGACAAATATGATAGTGCTACTGTTAGATTTGGTGATGATAAGGCTTCTTATATTGTTGGTAGAGGATCTATTACTTTTGATGGAAAGAATAATAATGACAATGTCTAATATGTGAAGGGTTTATGTCACAATCTCTTGAGTGTTGGACTGATGTGTAAGAATGGATATAATATTATTTTCAAGAATGAAGGATGTAAAATTCGAAAGAGATTTGGAGACGTGATTGTAGTTGGAAAAATAACAAGAAGGAATATGTACCAACTTGAAGGAGTCTCAGAAGGATGTTGTTTACTATCTCGAACCCATGACAGTTGGCTTTGGACTGAAGGATGTGCCACATCAATTTTGATACTTTGGTAAGAATAAGTTCATCATATGTAGTAAGAGACTTACATAGATTATGCAAACTAGATAATGTAATCTGTAAAGGATGTCAGGAAGGAAAATAAAGGAGAGAATCATTCAAGGAAAAAGACTATTCATCTACCGGTCTACTAGAGTTACTACACACTGACCTTTGTGGTCCTACTAGAACAAGAAGTTTTCAAAGTGAGATATACTTTATACTTTTTATTAATGACTATTCAAGGTTAACTTGGGTTTCATTTAATAGAGAAAAATCAGAGGCATTTGATAAGTTTAAGATATTCAAGGCTAGAGTTGAAAATTAATGCGGTAGAAAGATTAAATGTTTGAGATCTAAAAAAGGAGGAGAGTTTACTTCTAATGCATTTGACACTTTTTGTGAGAAACATGGCATTAAGACATAATTTTTAGCAACTAGAACACCATAGAAGAATGGTGTGGTGGAAAGAATGAACCAGACAATTCAAGAAGTAGCAAGGACTATGTTGAAGGAAGCAAGTTTACCATAAATTTATTGGAGAGAAGTAGTACATATTGTTGTGTGCACATTCAGCAAAGTTTTGTACTCGAGAAAATATGGGAAGAAATCATATGAATTATGGCATGGAAGAGCACCTATAGTTAATTATTTCAAAATATTTGGAAGCAAATGTTACATCCAAAAAGATGAAGATAATCTTGGCAAATTTGACGATAGAGTTGATGAAGACATGTTTATAGGATATTCTACAAAGAGAAAAGCCTACCGATGTTACAACAAAAGATTGAATAAGATTGTGTAAAGTGTGAATGTGAAGGGTGATAAGGATTTTTAGAGGAATCCTAAGAGACATATTGAGTATGAATCTGATGTAGAGGGTTGAAGAAATGATGCAAGGGCATCCAAGGTTAAGGCAAGGCATTTTGTGTCCTCGATGAAACTGCATGGAGTGTTTGTATTTTGGTCGGTCTTACTCGGTTGCAGCCTTGACCAATGGTCTCGATCATTGAAGGAAGCTCAGTCACTGAAGGAACTCGGTAGTCTCTAGCGCTCAGTGAAATTATTGCTCAGTCATGCTTGCGGTGCTCGGTCGACACTGGTGCTCGGTGATGCCTGGCATGCTCGATGATTTTACTGTCGCTAGGTAGTTCTAACTTACCGACTGGAGTTCTGTGTGATTTGTTGAGCCGACTTGGTGAATTAATTATTGGTAGCCATTGTCTTGGGCCAACATGCAGAATTAAATGTTTGTATACATTTGTAAGCTGACTTGTATGGCATTTAATTATTGTTTTGGGGAGTTAAGGGTTTCATCTAGCCGGCTTGTGGCTGATGATTAGTATTTAAGGAAGGTTTGGGTAGATGTTTAGAGACAAATAGATCAGGGAGAGGAGAAAGTTTCATGACTTGGAAAACTTAGTGAGTCAGATATGAGGTTCTGAAAGCTGAAGTTGGAAAAGTTGTGGAAAAGATCTTGCCTGATCTTGCAGATCAGATTGTTATTTGATAATTTTTTGTAGCAGAGCTAGGGGTTTGCACACTTGGAAATAAGGAGATTGCTTGGAGGCTTGCAAGCTCAAGTTTAGATCTACCTTAGGGTTTCCATTAGGTTTTGATTGTCTTCAGAGCTGAACTAGCTAAGATTGTATTGAATCTGGTTGTGGATCTTGCAGAATTGTTTCATTTTGTAATTGGCCCTAACCCGATAGGCCTTACAGTCGGGCATGTTAATGCAAATTACTTGAAACATTTATGGTGTTTTCTATTATGTTGGGTATTTCACTCTGTAATTCTGTTGACTACAAGGTTTGGACTGTCCTTCATTGGATCCACCATCCTTGACTGCATAAGGTGGTATCAGAGAGAAGGTTTGATCTTGTTGAAGTAAAAGGTTGACCTAGCAAGGTTGATCTTGTGAAGTTGATCTTATTAGAGCAATCTGAATTGCAGATCTGAAGCACTGAACTTGTGAAATTGTGCCCTAAGATTACAGGTTGAGATCTGACTTGTTGCAACTTGGAAATTGTCACAAGGTCGTCGGTGAGGGTTTGTTGCTGAGGGTTTCTCTTATTCTTTAAGGATGCCTTCGAGAAGATTGGACCCTAGAGTTATTTTCGATCTTTGTGATACTCTTGAATCCCAGATCACAGAGAAGGTGAAATCAAATTTTAGATCTAAGATGCAATTGATGAAGAGTGATATGGTCATCGAGATCATGAGAACTGTTGCTGGTATACCTCAGAATGTTGGTACTGAGGATAGCTATGAAGAAGCTGCTAAAGAATTTGAAACTATTGGATCTAGTGGTGATGACCAGAGGAATAGATCTGGTGAAGATAGAACTACTCGGTTGCCTAGACCTACTGCTCAGTTTAGTAATTATCGAATGGAAGTTTCCACTTTCTCTAGTACTTTGAAGCCCGACAATATAATTGATTGGATTGGTGAACTTGAAGATTTCTTTGAGCTAGAAGAAATTGAAGATCCTCTTCGGGTGAGATTAGCATAGACAAAGTTGAAAGGACATGTTGCTCTTTGGTGGAAAGAACTACTAAGAGACCGAGAAGATGAAGGTGAAACCAAGATCAATCGGTGGAGATTGATGGTGACTAAGTTGAAAGCTAATTTCATACCACCTGACTATGAGCTTGACTTGTTTAAGAAGTTGTAGAATCTGAAACAGAAGGATTTGTCTATTGAAGATTATACTGAGGAGTTCTACAAACTTACTATTCGATCTAGACACCGAGAGCTTGGTAAGGAAAAGGTAGCTCGATATGTGAATGGTCTGAGATTCAATATTCAGGATGAGCTTGGTATGTTGAAGATTGATTCTGTTGAAGATGCTTATCAGTATGCTCTGAAGGCAGAAGATAAGTTGAAAAGGAAACAACCTAGTAACTCCTGAGGGAAAGAAAAGATTGATCACTCGGTGAAGGAGAAACCGACTGATGCAGAAGATGAACAGAAACCTATGGAACCAAAGAAGAAGATAGGTAGAGTTATCTTTAAGGGTACTTGCTATAACTATGGAGAGGAAGGACATCATTCTTTTGAATGCACACAGAAGAAGGTTGACCAATGAACTGTTGTGATGAATGAGAATATTCAGAATGAACCTGAATCAGAGAACCTGCTACTTCGGTGAACATTGCTCGGTACAAAGGATGAACTTTGTTAGAGGAGTAACTTGTTTAGGACCCGATGCAAGGCTGAAGGTAAACTCTGTGATTTTATTGTTGATAGTGGTAGTACTAATAACCTTGTTGCTGAGGACCTAGTTCAAAAATTTGGTTTGAAGAGAATGAAACATCCTTGTCCTTATAGGCTTGGCTGGTTACAAGATGTTCATGCTTTGGAAGTTAGAGAACAATGCTTCATTAATGTTCAGATTGGCCAGTACAAGGATCTGGTACTTTCTGACATTGTGAAGATGAATAGTTGTGATATATTTCTCGGTAGACCTTGGCAATATGATTGTAGAGCTATTTATGATTGTGTAAAAAATGTGTTTACTATTGAGAAGAATGACAGGAAGTTATCACTAATGTCTTTGATGGATACAACACTTGGTAGAAAAAGCCTGAGTATTGGTAGCCGAGTTGAGATTTTAGATCCTGAGAAAATGAATGATCAGTATGGAGAACCGACCTATACATTGTCAAGAAAAGACTTGAAGAGACAGAGGAAACTGAAGTGGAAGACTTTGCAAGCAGAAAAGGTGGAGGACTTGTATGTGAAGAACCAATTCAGGATTTATGTGTTGAATCCTGAAAGATGTTCTTCTCACATATGAACATCTTTTGGAACCTGGGGTGTCTGATGCAGGGGCATCCAAGGTTAAGGCAAGGCATTTTGTGTCCTCAATGAAACTACATGGAGTGTTTGTATTTTGGCCGGTGTTACTCAGTTACAGCCTTAACCGACGGTCTTCGTCATTGAAGGAAGTTGGGTCACTGAAGGAACTCGGTAGTCTCTAGCGCTCGGTGAAATTGTTGCTTGGTCATGCCTACAGTGCTCGGTCGACACTAGTGCTCGGTGATGCCTAGCGTGCTAGGGGATTTTACTATCGCTCAATAGTTCTAACTTACCGACTGGAGTTCTGTGTGATTTGTTGAGCTGACTTGGTGAATTAATTGTTGGTAGCCATTGTCTTGGACCGACATGTAGAATTAAATGTTTGTATACATTTGTAAGCTGACTTGTATGGCATTTAATTATTGTTTTGGGGAGTTAAGGGTTTCATCCAGCTGACTTGTGGTTGATGATTAGTATTTAAGGAGGGTTTGGGTAGATGTTTAGAGACAGATAGATCAAGGAGAGGAGAAAGGTTCATGACTTGGAAAACTTAGTGAGTTAGATCTGAGGTTCTAAAAGCTGAAGTTGGTGAAGTTGTGGAAAAGATCTTTCCTAATCTTGCAGATTAGATTGTTATCTGATAATTTTTTGTAGCAGAGCTAGGGTTTTGCGTACTTGGAAACAAGGAGATTGCTTGGAGGCTTGCGAGCTCAATTTTAGATCTTCCTTAGGGTTTACATCAGCTTTTGATTGTCTTTAGAGATGAACTAGCTAAGATTGTATTGGATATGGTTGTGGATCTTGCAGAATTGTTTCATTTTGTAATTGGCCCTAACCCGGAAGGCCTTACAGTCGGGCATGTTAATGCAAATTACTTGAAACATTTATGGTGTTGTCTGTTGTGTCGGGTATTCTGTTGTGTAATTCTATTGGCTGCAAGGTTTGGATTGTCGTTCATTGGATCCACCATCCTTGACTACATTAAGAAAAGAGGATAAGAAAGAAGAGGAAGAGACTCAACCAGAACTAACATCTACAACTAAGAAACTAAGGTATGTATAGAAAAATCATTCTGAGAATCAAATTACTGGTGATAAGAACAGAGGCGTTGTTATTAGAAGTATAGAAACACAAGATCATGCTTTTTTGTGTTTATTTTGGAGATTAATCCTAAATATATAGAAGAAGCATGCAATGATCATAATTGGGTTTGAGCAATGACAGAAGAACTTGATCAGATTGAGAAGAATCAAACTTGGGAACTTTTTCCCAAACTAACAAATAAGAATGTGATTGGTACTAAATGAATTTACCAAAATAATCTAGATGAGAATGGTAAGGTAATAAGAAATAAGGAAAGGTTAGTATGAAAGGGTTACACTCATATTGAAGGAATTGACTTTGATGAGACTTATTCTTTTATTGTCTGGATGGACGCAATCTAGATATTTCTGGATTTTACAGCATATAAAGATTTCAAGGTTTATCAAATGGATGTCAAGTTGGCATTCCTAAATGGAGAAGTAAAGGAAGAAGTGTATATTGAACAACCAAAAGGATTCATATTAGAAGAAGAACCAGAAGTAGTATGCAAACTGAAGAAGTTATTTTATGGTTTGAAGCAAGCACCAAGAGCCTGGTATGGTAGATTAAACAGATATTTGATTAGAAAAAAGTTTCACAAAGGTTCTACAAATAGTAACTTGTATTACAAGATATATTCAGATCAGATCTTCATTGTTGTGTATGTTGATGCTATTATTTTTTGAGGTTAAGGATAATTTGTGCAATAAATTTTTAGAGATGTAGAAGGAGTTTGAGATGTCTATGATTGGTGAGTTTAATTTATTTCTTTAATTGCAAGTAAATCAAAGCAGTAAAGGCATTTTAATTTATTAGTCCAAGTATGTCAAGGAATCATTGAAGAAGTTTAGGTTGGAGAATTCCAAACCAATATATACTCCAATTGTTACCGGTTGTAAGTTGACTAAGGAGGATGAGTCACCGAAAGAAGATGCAAGTATAGATCGATGATTGGTGGATTGTTATACCTAACTTCTAATAGACAAGTATCATGTATGTAGTATGATTGGCAACTAGATTTTACCAAGAAACGAAAGAATCACATGTTATGGCAGTAAAGAGAATTTAAGATTTTTGAAAGGAATAGAAGAGTTTGGTTTATGGTATCCAAAAGGATCATATATCACACAGATAGCTTATACATATGCAGATTGGGTGGCATGTTTGGATAACCGAAGAAGTATCAGTGGTGTAGCTTACTTTCTTGGCTCTCGGTTAGTTGTTTGGTCAAGCAAGAAGCAGAATTTTGTAACTTTATCAACTACTAAATCAGAATACATTGTAGCATCCTCATCATGTTGTACTCAAGTATTATGGATGAAATAGACCTTGAAGGATATAGGTGTTACTTTTGATGAGCCAGTTTGAATTATGTGTGATAATACTAGTGCTATAAGTATGTCCAAAAATCTAGTGCAACATTGCAGAACAAAGCATATATCTATTAGGTATCATTTTATCAAAGAGAATTTGTTGGAAGGTGAGGTGAAGCTTTATTATATACCTACAAAGGAGCGGATAGAAGACATATTCACAAAACCTTTGTGCAAGGATACTTTTGAGTATGTCAAGAGGAAGTTGGGTGATTCACCTCTTCCTAGTGTTCACTAGATGCACTGGTATGTGCATTGGTCCAATATTTTGCATGCTTATTATTTTTTGGATTAGTGCTTGTTGGATTCATCTTAGGGGGAGCGGAGTGAGTTAGTAAGGGGGATTATTTGGCCCATTGTCATTGTTATCAAAGGGGGGAAAAAGTTGGAAGAACTTTCATGTTGATATCTTTTGGAGTTGTTTGCTTTGTTATTGATGCATGTTGTCATCAATGACAAATGGGGGGATTTTTAGAATGTGAAGTTGATGTTATTCCTATTGTTCCCATTAATGGTTTTCATTGATGTCAACATATCCTATGCATTTTCAAGTTTCAGTTGTATCATTTGATATGTACCAATATCATTAGTGTATCAGTAGAGGTGTTCACCAAAGGAGGTGTTTTAGATGTCTATCATTTTCCTTTTCGATGGTGGTTCTATTTTGTGTGCAACATATGGTGGATCGATTGTTTGGGGTCAGTCTTATTTGGAGCATGTTCATTTATGTTTTGGTCCCAACACTAACCATGTAACGTGCCCATTCTATCTATTGGTATTGAAAGCTTTGGAGATGGTATAGTATGTTGATATACATGAGGCATGTTCTATTGATCGAGGTGGCCCAAATTTCATTCCTTGCCACCGCGGGAATATTTTGGTGTGACCTATTTCAAATTGTTTTGGCCAACATGGTTGATGACATCAAGCAGTATAAGTAGTGGTGATTTCAATTGTTTGTGTGGCTTATGTATTGCTTGTATGTGAAGAGATTGTGAATCTATTTATAAGAGGTATGTTTGTTGATGATCATGTGCATGGATGCAATCGGCAGTAGACTGATATATCATTTATGTATTGTAGAGTGTTGGTGACACTGATATCATTGGTGGATTCAATCTCTTTTCATATATTCTAGAAGTGAGCCTCTTTATCTATCAATGAGCCTAATTGTATCAGTAGTTATTTGTATTCATTTCTAAGGGTAGTTAGCATGGCTGATAAAGAGCCAACTGGTAGTGAGCCAACCTACAATGAGCACAACCGGTAGTGAGCCTTTGCAAAAATCACCTTAACTGGTGTCACCTTAGACGGTGTTTCATTTCATGAGAATTAGCTTCTTTGTGGTTTTTCCCAATTTGGTTTTCCACATAAATCTTGGTGTTTTTTGTGTTGGTGTTTCTGTGCTTTCATGTTTACATTTGTTATGAATATTTGATGTGATTAACTAATATATCTAAAGTTGATATTATTGTTGTTTATAAGTTTAATAACAAATTAATTTTTTTATAAAGTGTTTAGGAATAATTGATTCACCACCCCTTTCCCCCACCCCCCCCCCCCCCCCCCCCCCTCTATTATTCATCCCATTCAATAGGGGACCTAATATTGGATCTAGAAATGTCTTCTAGAATAACAATATTTAAGTGAGGATTAAAATGTATTGGAATTTTAAAGTAGGATAGGACCCATTTTCTTAAGTTAAGGGTTAATTTAAGGCTAGAAACAATCCTAAAATGCATAGGGGAATGGAAAGCTAAAATGAATGATAAGAGAGTGTAAAATTAGACTGATAATTAAAGGAGTACAATTTATGATTCTCCAATTATTAATAAGAAATAAGACTCACAAAAGAGAAAGATACATAGGCAAAGTGAGAATAGATATGTGAGAAACGATAAAGAAAAAAAAGAAAAAAATAAATATTAAAAAGGATGAAAGGAAGCACTAAGTGCACAGATATGGGGTCAACAATAGTGTTATAGTGGTCACTTTAAATTATTGAAACCAACTAAACCTAAAACTTAGATGCAAAATACAAGATACTTACACTCACAATTTGAATATATGATTAGAATTGTTGTATTCTAAGTCTAGTTTATAAACTACTAAAACATATTTTTTAAATGCTTAATATTAAGAGAATGAAATGTTGAGTGCATACAAATATGTTCCTGTTTTTACCATTAAAATATAGCATAGCATCTAGTGTGCACCTCTCATATGTTGCATTTAATATTTTTCAAAGCAATTTACGAAAATATAACTAAGAGTTAGCTCTACAAATTATATATTTCTATTTTAACATGATTTTCAAAAGCATGTGCATCTTGAAAACTACACATCAAAAATACTTCATGACCATCTATTTATGATGAAATTGATGTATTCACCCAAAAGGACAACACTAAAATAGGTGTAGGTTATATTTTTTTGTATTACACTATTCCTTCACTTTAGTAGCCATGACACAAAAGAAGATATACTAATCTTTAAATTTGTCTTCAATATTTGTTCGTGTACTTGTGCATTGTCTTGTAAAACCTCCATAGAGAGCAGTCAATGTACGCTAACAAAAGAAAACTAACAAACAAGAAATAGGAAAGCATGTGATGTATGTAATGGAATACAACTCAAATGCATATTTATCTAAGCTTAGACTATAGAGATTACTTAGGTAATATGGATCCTTTTTAAAAGGTGTTAGTTGTCATAAGTGTTGGGGTAATTGGGACATTGTCTAATTCACTAAGTACATCTTTTATTATTTTATTCACTTATGCTAAACTTAGGAGTACCTTTACCTTTTATCAGATTAAGCTATATTTAGTAAATATTGCCTCATTCATTATGATGTGGATACTTGTCAAGCTCTCTTTTAATCTTCCTCTAGGGTTTAGTCTAGGATTACATCCATCCTTTCTGTAATGATTCATTGTATTCATTTAAATCATCATTTTTTTGTGCATTAACACAATTCTCAATTGTTTTTCTTCCAAGTGATTCATGGGCTTGTGGGGATAAAAACATAACTCCTAAATAGTATCAAAGCTCTAGATCTGCTAAGTTCATATCCAAATTTCTAACAGATCCAACTTTGAGGAGAAAACTTGGCTCATCTTGGAGAAAATGTATTTCTAGGTTTTCTTCACAACCATGAAAAGCTATTTGGGTCCTCTCTAATTGTCAAAATTTGTCAAAATTTTCAAGGAAAACAAGAAAAAAGAAATCAAGATTTGGCCATAAATTTTTATCTGGAATTTTTTTAGAAAACATATTTTTTGATCTTTGTTTATAGCCCTAAAAAACTATCTATTTGTCAGATTTAGGATGGAATAAGTAAATTTTATAGAAATATAGCATGGAATAAGTAAAGTTTCATCGAATGTAGCTATAGATATAGATATTATACTTAGTCAAAGTCAAATATTCATTTATTTTTTCTTCTGAGCTCGTACCTTTTTATCAATATCTCTAATTTGTGTTGTTCTTGTGGCATTGAAAAGGTGTTTTGTAGTTCTTCATATCTATACATGCACTTTTTCTAGATTTTTCCCTAAGTGCATTTTATTCATTTTTTTGCTTTTACTATTTGGTTAATTAATTCAATATTTTGGCACCTAAAATAGATCTATTTTTTGGAATGGATTTTATTTGATATGTGTTATATGCACTAAGATTTTGTGGGGTTTAATAATTTCATTTTTGAGGAGTTATAATGAGTTTTTCGTTCATCCTTATGTTACCATTCTAGCAAAGTCAAATTATGAGTCTTGGTGAATGGGAATCTTGACACATCTTAGGTTGATTGAATTTTCCCTTATCTATATGGATTCATCCCAAAACCATCCATGGGGTTGTTACGTATGCTTGGATGATTTTTATTGGCTATGTTTAATGAGTTATTTTGTTCAGTGTTGATCTTGACACTGTGTGTATTTTTTTGGATGTTGGTTGCCCCACACACTTAAGACTTGCCTTTGGGAGATCTACAAAAACCCTCATATCTCTTTGCTTCCAAAGGAGCATGTAGCAAATTTTCATATTCCTCTTACATGTGTAGATTGCATACCCATTGATCATGGTACTCTTGGGATGCTTGAGTTGATCACAAGTCTAACATGCTTTGATGGATTAGAGACTTGTCTCTCTATTCTCACTTCTCGCTTTGAGACATCATCTCAATATTCATTGTCTTTTATTTCTCTTGATAACCTTGGCATTGACACATGCATGGCCACCATTGATTTAGTGCAACATGGTATTGTTCTTCTAGTCACAGGTACTTGGGATTCATATATTGTAGACATATTATCCTTGTTTGTGAGGTTTAATATACAAATCAAGAGGACTATTTTTAGGACGGTCATATCTAGTTTTTTGTTAGATACACGAGTCTTGTCATCTCATCTTCATCCCCCATGGAGATGGTTCTGCATCATTTTTCACAAAGTCGTGATTTGTCACCTTCTACATTGATTGTGCATGTACCTAATTGATTTGTGGCATCATTGTGCTTCATGGGCATTGTGACATTTGAGAAATTTCCAGAGGCACACACTATTTGGATTCAAATTCATACTTCCTCTAGTTTATGGGAATGGCTTCACCAATCTCTTGTGAATTTCCTTCTTAAATGAGAGAAATATTTTTTGTAGGCAGTTAATCATGTCCTATTTGCATACTTTCATCATTGGCATAGGAGCTAATTCTTCATGAGATAATTCATATCATCATGTTCTCTCTCTTATGTATGGGACATCCATTGTACTATTGTGATAGAAGCAATCCTTGAGGGTTATATTGATCCCTCCTTTTCTTTTTTCACTAGTACAGTTATAGAAAATGTGTGGGAAATCCACCATACTATCATGACAAAAGAAATCCTTGAGGGATCAGATTGATTCCTCATTTTCTTCTATCACTAGCACAATTATTTCATTTTTTGGGGGAGTGGGGTTCTTTTCCCACAAGGTTTTTTCCCTTTTCTCTTGTTGTGAAAGATTGCATTGGATTTTACATGGGTACCTAATCAAGCTTTGTATCAAGGGCCCATTCATACTTGTAATGCATATATCTTTAACTCTCTACCCTATCCCTAAGTTAATCTTGAGGGAATGTTGGAATAAATAAGATATTGTATAATTTTATTATTTTCCACTTAAGCTAAACTTAGAAGTGCTTTTATCTTTTATTAGAGTGAGCTTTATTTTACATGTCTCATTAATTATGATGTAGACATTTGTTAAGATATTTTTTAATCTTACTCTATTGTTTCACCTAGGATTGCATCCATCGTTTCTATATGGATTCATTGCATTCATTTTTATCATTAATTTTTTGTGCATCAATCTAATTATCAGGTTGTTGAGAAAATCTATCTTGTTTGATCTCCATTTGTGACAAGTATTTTTCTTGCAGGTGATTCATGTATTTGTGAGGTTGAACAAATAACTCCAACAATAATATTTGATATTGTTATTTGACATTTACTTTTAGTTGCCTAGGTCATTTAATAATTAATTTTTTACTTGTATCATAAGATACAGACACATCACAATCTTGTCTAATCCTATGTCTCAACCTTGTTTTTATAAGCAAGGCATTTCATTGTATATTTTATATTCAATCAATCATTCAAGCATCCATAATAAAGAAAGCTATTCTTGTCATTTTCTCTCTTGTAGGAGATATTTTTGTCTAGCAGTTATTCCTAGAGCATTGGGAGTTTACCATTAAATCCTACATAGAATCATAGTTGTAGCATTACAAATTATTTCTCACATCTAAGGGACATCAAGAGGATTGAAGAATTTGTTGGGTGCATTTTTAGGTTTCAATCCAAGTTGTTAAAGAAAGTCAACGCTAGCTTTTATTTTGTCAAAATCTATTATCTTGGGCTAGATCTACGTGGGTGTGAAGTAGGTTGAAGTTTGTCTGGGAGGTAATTGAATTTTCAAAACATCTTATGCTAAAATAGACCTTGCCATTAGATCCAAAAGGCCCAAAAACCTAAATATCATTTTTCAAGTCATTGAAATCGAACACTTGTTTGAGGACATAAAAGAAATTTTCATCATTATTGCATCTATACGATTTGTATTGTATAGCTTCTTACCTAATAAAGTTAGTTCAAACAACACAATAACACAATAGAACAAATCGCACACATGCATATATGGAATTATTTATTGAAAATATGATTGATTACATAATAGAGATATGAAATGCAACATACAATAGACTACAACACGTTATAGCTTCATTCCCCTTTCTTTTTGTACATTCTGTCACATTGTAGCTTCCAAAACTAAATTGATTTCCTTTGTTCATCTTTTATGATCTACTACTTTCCCTTCCATTTACCTCACTTGGAAAATGCTAAAAATATGAACAATACGGGAATTTGGTACCTATATGAGTATTTTGAGCAAAAAATTATTTTCCCTTTGCAAGTGACACAACTTTCAAAGGCCATAACTTTTGATTTGGTGCCCTGATTGAGCTTGTTGTCTTTTAAAAATTGAAGTACTTGGCGAGCTCTACAATGGCAATTTGCCAACTTTCAAGACCTCAAAACACTATTTGAAGCCTAAAATTTCAAACTAGAATTTCATAAGACTTTTAGAAGTTTAAATCCTTAATATCTTCAATTCTAGGTCAAATCTCTCCTTTAAAAATTCATAAAAAAAAAATTCAATTTTGGGGCCATAAACAAATTTTAAGTTTCATACATGCTCACGTATGAAAAATTTGAATGTAAAAACTTTTTAACTTTTAGATCTTTTTAGAGAAAATGACTTCAAAGTTAATAACCAAACCTACCAAAAATTAAACCAAACACTTTTTTGGGTGATGCAAGATTGTTATTACACCTCTAGATGATCTTGTATCATTACTATGTTGCCAAGTATGACATCATATATGAAATCCACAATAGATTCCCCGCAAAACAACATATTCTCAAGCATTTATTTTTCCCTCGTCACCTTTGTAGCATCTACACAAGTAGGCAACATTTACATGTAATCACTTGTTAGATGGTACAATTCCCAAGTATTTTTTAAACCATTTGTCTACTAGTTTGTTTTTTGCTTTGGTTGCTAAGAGCTTGAGCATTTGGTTCCATTGTTTAGGGCGAGGGCTAAATGTCAACCAACAATATAGGTATTTCACCACCTGGCCAGTCAGCACCCACACATTTTTTTAAACTCTCTACCTAGAACCAAGTCTCATGGGTAGTCAAAGTCTAACTGCCAAGAGTTTGTTTTGCCCCCAAAGTGCATGATATAACTTTTTTTTCATTTTACAATAACTTGGACTATCTGAGTTAGTTTTTTTAAATTGAAAAAATACTAGAACAGTGGCTCTACAAATTTTCTAGTGGTGCAAGTCATTTCCCCAAATTTTGTTGTTTGATGATAGTAATTATTAACTGAAATCATCTCAACCTAATTTTTTGCCACAATATTTGATTTTTCTAATTTTTGTAGTTTGAGGAGCTCTATCTAACCATCCATTCACTTCTAATTTCTACCCTGTGTAAATTTTATTCACTTTTTGTCAAATTTACATTTTGGGAGATTACTTGGACATTTTGGAACTTGAGAAGGTATTGGTTATTTTGATCACATCACTTCATTTCAATCACGAGTCATGCATTGATATTTATTTTCATCATTTGATGTGTATCATTGTTGTTATCATGAATTCTCATCCTCAATCAATCATTCCAAGGACAATTATGAGTCTTAGCTAAAAGACATCCTAACACATTGTAGACGGTTTGATCTTTTGCTTCATATTTATAGGAACTCACCATCAACCTAAACTCCTATTAAATAGATAGCTTGGGACAATAAGAATGGTTTGATTGGGATAAGTTTCAATATAACCATCTTTATAGAGACCTACTACAATAATATGTCAAGAAGCAAGTGCCCATGAACAATTTAGACCAAGATTTGGGAGATTTATTGAGTTCACATCATACGCCATTCCTAGATAATCGTGCACCAGATTGTCTTATTCCACTTGATAATGTTAGCAAACAACCCTCTAATGATGATTACTTAGAAGTCATTGAAAATAACGTAGAACTCAAGCATCTCAATGACTTAGAGAATTTTGCAGCTCCCACTTATACAATTAAGATCACACATCCATACTTTTTTGTTGATTCTTTAAGAAGTTCCAATGAATTAGTGTAGCAAGTATTTAATTGTCTTCCTAATTAGGATTCATATTTATTAGACATTGCATCTTTGTTTTTGTAACTCACACCTCATATTTGGAGGACCAATTTGAAAGTTTATCTCACGATAGCATAAGTGATATCATCTTTTACTTCATAAATAATTCAACATTAGTTTCCATTTGCTCCCAGATTATCACATTCTGTTTTTATTGGGCATTGCATCTTTGTTTTCGTAACTCACACCTCATATTTGGAGGACCAATTTGAAAGTTTATCTCGTCATAGCATAAGTGATATCATCTTTTACTTCAAAATTAATTCAACATTAGTTTCCATTTGCTCCCAATTTATCACATTCTGTTTTGATTGGGCATGTTCCTAATTGGATCATGTCATCATCATGTACTGAGGACTTGGCAACACATAAGAAGATTTTAGAGACATATTTATACATTTGGATTCTTCTTCCTACCAATAGAATTGGTCTATCTTTTTCCCATGGGGAGATGAAGTTTGCTAGCTTTTAGACTATGTTTTGTCTTTAGGCACTCACCATTTTAGCAATATATTACACGTAGGGGGAGCTATATAGTCTATTTCCTTCTTGTGTGGGGTTTATTATTCTATTTTCATGACAAACCTAGTCCTTAAGCAGTATAGTTTACTCCTCCATACATCATTTGTACGTGTACCTAATGTGGCCTAATAGCCAAAGCCCATAATCATCATCTTTGCACAATTATCATTCACTATGTTCCCTTTAGGAGGGATGCTCGTTTGAATAAAACATTTTACCTAACTAGATCATTAGTAAATCATACTTGCACGCTTAAGTTTACGTAAGTCCTAGGGAAATCTTTCAATGAACATGTCATAAGATCTCATCTTTTAACATCTGTTTTAGTTACCTAGATCATTTAATAATTGACACTTTAGTTGTTTCATAACATTGGATTAAAACATGGCATAATCTTATCAAGCTTACTTCACTATGTCTTTATAAGCAAGACATCTCATTGTTTTTTATTTCATATTCAATCAATCATTCAAACGTCCATAATCAAGCAAACTATTATCACTTTTCACAATTAACTCTTGCATGAAGAGTTCAAGGATTAAAAATAATGCCCTTGTTAAATTGATTAGCAAAAGGGTGAAAAGCATATGTTTACCATTCAGTTTAGGAAAAATTGAGAAAAAAAAATACCGTGGATAATGTGGCAAGATAAAAGGAAAAAGTCATGAGAAAGAAGAGATGGCACTCCAAAAACATGTCCTCGCAAATATTATAGGAGAGATGGTCACAATGGAAACAAGTTAAGTGATACTCAAATGATCAAAAGAGTAAGCGAAGGTGTAATGGTAATGAAAAGGAGGGTATTCATCAAGAGCAAAAATTCTAAACGATGGAACAAAGATAGGGACAATAAAGTCATGGCCTCACAAAGGGGAATAAGGATGGGAATAAGGAGTGTTTATAGAATGGAGAAATATATATATAATAATTGAGACTAAAATAAAGAAAACACTTAAATCATGCCCCAAAGAATAGGAAGATGAACCATAAGGGCATGAATAGGAAGATGAACCATAAAGATAAGGAAGTTGGAAGATGCAAGATGCCCCAAAAGGAGATATTAGAAATCTAAGTAAACAAAGAAAATGAAAATGAGACCCAAAACAAAGGTGAAAGAAGAACGACAATAAGAAAAAATACTCTTAGAGAGAACGAGAAGGAAGATTACACAATTGATTACAAACATTTATTTTTATTGGACACCACTACATGCATAATCACACTCAATACTTAAAAAGGAAAGAGTGGAAGGGTGATATTTAGGTATTGTAAAAGTAGATGGTAAAAAGTAAAGTTGACCTAAAGAGGATAGTGAGGTGTAGAGAGGCCATACAAGGCATGATGCTAATAATGTACCCATAGATGAAACAAAAAACTAAGGTCAAATATTGAGTCAACAATTGCATATTGAAAGTGATAGTGAATAAGAGAATGTACCATATATATAAGAAAGTGAAAAACACCAACAAATGGAGGTTGAAACATGAAGAAAAATCTTTAGTCATTATGGTCTATATACTAGGTATGTCATTAAATAAACCTATCAAAACAGCATATCAAACCACTACAAGCGCTGGGAATAAAATCAAAATTCAACTCAAAAGATGAAAAACAGCATTCACATCACAATAAAGAGCGCTAGGAATAAAATCAAAATTCAATTCAAAAGATAAAATCAGCATTCACATCACAATAAAGAGAGCTAGGAATAAAATCAAAATTCAATTCAAAAGATGAAAAACAGCATTCACATCACAATAAAGAGCGCTAGGAATAAAATCAAAATTCAATTCAAAAGATGAAAAACAGCATTCACATCACAATAAAGAGTGAGATGCATCAGCATTCTGAAAAACATTACCCGAAAAAATGGAAAATGATGATGCATCCTAAAAAGAGTGAAATTGTCAACATTCCCATGTTGTGATGGTTAAACTGCTGATGGTATCTTGCTATCGAGGTTTAAACCCCACCAGAATACTATTCTTGAATGTTTGCATGAGGATGAGCTCTTCCATTTGTAGCTTCACCATATCATACCTCCAGCTAAGTGTTTACCCCTCAGGGATAGGACTTGAAAAAGAGTAGAGAGAGATGGTGATACATAATGTAATGATCATATTTTATAACAAAGCAAAACAAACTATAAAAGTACAAATAGCTTATAAAACAGAGCAGCTTACCTATTTCTATGTATATTTTCTGATCTAAATCTTTTCAATTTTTAACTGTTCTAGTCAACAACGACATATAAATACATAACACAATCATCATACCTCCAGATCAGTGTCCACCCCTCAAATGGATAGATGATCATATTTTATAAGCAAAGCAAAACAAACTAAAAAAGTACAAATAGCTTATATAACAGAGCAGCTTACCTATTTTCTATGTTTATTTTCTGATCTAAATTTTTTCAAACTTATTTTCTACGTTTATTTTCTGATCTAAATTTTTTCCATTTCGAACTGTTCTATTTAACAACATAACAACACAATCGTGCATATTGTGAAAGAAAAATCTTTGATTTGAAGACTTTTCTTTACTCATTTATTATATTTTACAGAGAATATCAAACTAATATTTGCCTAAAATATGTTTTCACCGAAGAGAAAAGATGAATAAATGCGTGATAATAGAAAATTTTACAACAAAACAAGGTCGGTCATAGCCCTTGCATAATTATTTTTTAACACGGAAGTGATGCATACGCCTTCAATATCACCAACTAAGCGATCTGCTTCTAAATTTATCGCTAAGAGTGATTTTATGGATGTTCTGGATTAATTCTCTTATCTGCTTCTAAATTTATCGCTAAGAGTGATTTTATGGATGTTCTGGATTAATTCTCTTACAAAGACAAAACTACTAAAATCACAATTTCCATGCATTCACATTCATTATTTGGTAAATTCAAGACACCGTGTCATTTCTTAGACCTACAGGATTCATTATCGATTAAAACTATGCTTAAATAATGAAACGATAACATACAAAACACATCAGGCAGACCATTATCAAAATCCCACTTGAATCACATTACATTTAAAATCTTTTAAAATAAATCTAGTCCATTCAAGTAGTAGTCATGATTACCTAAGCAATATATTAGCTGCAAAACTTCCCCGAGCTAGCTGAAACACTCTTTTACAAGAGCCCCTAACATGACTTGAGAATAATATGTATAGCAATTGAAAAGACCTGAAGCGTGGGCCACTGCACTGCCAAATGTTTCCCCAGAGTATCATAATTGAACATAAAACACCAAAAGAATAAAATCTCAATCGCCCTTCTTCCTGAAAGAGCATCCTTCAGTCAACCGTGCACGACCTCCAGTTGGCTGGCATAGCACAGTTTGACAGTTCCCACAGACAACAACTGTCTGAGAATGACTGAACACAGTGGTTCTGCATAGAAAACATAATAAAATATCAAAATTCTGAATCTTAGAAGTTATTCCTGAAAGTAACTATCTTTTTAAATTAAAACCAATAAAATACTAACAAAACTTAAATAAATGTTCAAATACTGAATCTTATATGTTATTCCTGCAAGGAAAAACTTTTCAAAGCAAGCCAAAAAATAAATTCTTGTAAAACAAACACTAAAAATTCTAAAAGTCTAATAAACATACATATTGAAGCATCCTTGACACTTAACATCCTGCAAAAAAATAGAATGTAGTCAGCTAAAGGGAAGAATAATGTACCGAGGAAATCACAACCCTTTGATCTCCAATATGCTGGTATTAAAGTCTTAACTTGATTTCCAATATTCTGATATTTAATATTTCAACTCTTATCTAAGAACAATACCATAAAAAAAGAATTCGGTGATTGCACAAGACGTTTCAACTTGTGCTTCCTCTTTTCAACATCAGCTGGAGGATGAAGCAAGTCAATGTCATTAGAAAGCACCTGCAATCACCAAATAGCATTTACCATGAGCAAGCACTAACCTTTATACAAAAAGGAATACTCGTTCACATGAGTTTTAAGAGCATTTAATGGCCAAAATTTGTTAATGTTCCTGAAAGCAAGCAAACAAGATTCAATGTATCTCCAAATTAGGCCAACGTTCATACCTTCCATGGGACCAAAATTGCTAGGCTAAATATTTTAGAAACCCTGGCCATATTGCCTTAAAAATATTGCAGCATTATTTTACCCTATTACATAATTAGCTCACTTTCAGTTCTTTATCCACGAAGAATCAATGGATTCTCCCAAATCCATGCAAGATGGCAAAATCACTCACATAAAATATGATCCTACTCTAGTAAATATTTTATCATATTTGGGACTTAGTCCACCTGCACTCTTTCTAATCAAGGAATGGATTCTCCCGAATCCATTCAAGATAGCAATCTGAAACCCCTCTATAGCACTGGCATTGTATCAGTCTCATCACAGGTTTTCTTTTGATGTTGGCCTTTCTGAAAAAATTTACTAGATAAAAAAATACGATTGCTATAAATGTAAACCTATCATCAATAGCCAAAAAAAAATGACTGGAGCTTCCTACACATTAAACAATGGGTGTCAGCTTTCAATTACATTTTTCAGCTTTTCATTATGTAAAGTTTTGTTGAAGAAAACTTGGCACATTAGACTATGTCATCATCAACAGCAATGGAAAAATTCAAAAAACTAAACAGGTAAAATGTTCCCGAGTTGATTTCCCTTACAGGACTTGGCACTGAACCCTTAATACCAACTATGTCAAAGACAAGAATGTAGAACCCTAGCGCCAGAGAATTTTATCCTTGCAGCTCGAAGCACAAAACATAAAAGCTTTTAGATTCTAGTAACATTGTCATTAGTTCCAAAGAAAGCAAAAATACAATAATCAACTTCTACGCGTAAGGTACATTTTACTTCCAATTTATGAACGCCAATTACAAATTCAGTGTCCTGTAGAGATAAAAGATTCATTAAACTTCAATATTCATGAAAAGTTTACGAGGAATCATGAAGTTGATCACTTGGGTTTTCCTATTTTTAAAAGTCCCATCCCAACCATGCCAGGGAGCAATGATTATTAATTTATTAGTAAACAAAAGTCATGCTGCCCAGTGTCACGATCAGTGTTCTATGCTACTCAAAACAATACATGATATCTGCAACAGGTTTGTATGCCATTAACATCTGATATTCAACATACAATTGTGTGCATGCTTGCATACATGCCATGCCCACAATGCATGTCCATCATATTGCACACCCATTTTATGCTCTACTAGCACCATTTAAACCTTCCAACAAACAACAAAACCATGCTGTAAGGAAGTAAGTTGATGAATACAATCAACTAGACATGTCAATTGTATTCTCGCTTAAGGATTCAAGTGAACTAATTGCACAGGAAATGAGTACACAAACATGCAAATAAAACACACGCTAAGAGAGATATAGATAACCTGGGGCAGCTGGAATACGAGGCTATTTTTTAGGGGACAGCAGGGTAAGCCAATTAAAAAAAAAGTTCTAGAAATAGGAAACTGGAATATCAAACATTCATCATATAAATTATAGAACCATATTACCTAACACCATTCACCAACTAGAACAGTAGTGGGCTGTCATTAGAATGTTGGTACTGGCTTCTTCAGCTCATTCAAACAAGCACAAGAACCTCCTCCTGCTTTCCATACTATGTCAATAGCAATTGGGGATTGCAATGCCTTGTTGAAACTCCTCATCCCCAAACTCAACTATAGCTATCCAATCTTGGAATGGAAGTAGTTGTCTCAATCTAGAAGTTAGTACTACTGAAGGTCAACTCAATAGGTTGAGAAACCAGGTCACTGCAGGTCAAGTCAATTGGTGGATTGAGTCAATAGGTTGGGTCACTCAACTGTCTAGTTGAAGTAGGTTGAGCAGCCCGATTCTCTATCAATCATAGCCAAGCATTTTTCCACAAGTGTATTCATAGGAACAGGTGGAATGCATTTGTGACAAGTGGACTTCATGAATTCATGTCACCCAAGTGGAATAGCTTTCCAAGGGAGAGAGGGAGATTACCTACATATGACTGATTGTTTGCAATGATAAATCACACAAGCCGAACAAATGATCAATCACACTTGCCACAACTATAGTTCACAACCACACAGAGCATATTTTGATTGTTAAATCAAATGGCATATCACACGAGTTAGTTGAAGCATTTAAGTTTGTTGTTGTTAGGCATGGCATGGCATAGACGATATTACATGTGTAATATGATTCTCATCAAAGGCATTTAAAGGTATTTCATATTGAAGCCAATAAATGAATTCAATAGAGGAAGGCATTAATGACATGGCGCGTTAATGACATGGCACAGATGAGAAATCAATTAAAGGCAGGAAAACTCAAGTACTCTTATCCAACATTAAAGATAGTAGTGAATGGTGATTCCTATTTGTAGCATTATAAACCATCAATGAGTAGAGAAAAAAGCAACGAATGGAGTTGCATTAGCATCAATGAGTAGCCACAAGAATCAAAGTGGTGTAGAACCTTAGTTTTGATCTCATGACTAGACCTTTCTCAAGATTTTGTAGTCTCAAGAGTACATCCATACATTGTGGGTGGGAGGAAAATCTTGTGGTTGGTGGGTGGATACAGTTGGGACAAGATTATATCTATGTTTCCCTCATGATCAAATTCAACAATCATATTACATATAGATTTCTAGAACCCAATCAAAGAGATAAGGATTCAATCCGACTATGGATTCATTACTAAACATTAGGAGGGAATTTGTACAGCAATCAATATGTCAAGGAGGCTGCTATTCTAAGGTGGTTGGGAACAATTGAGAACAAAAGGATTCTCTATGTATGGGTGTGTAACAACACATAGGCAACTTTGTTGTATTCATACCAATATTGCATGGCTTCAACTCATGTTGGTTGTAGTTGGGAGGAGGAAAGGGTTGGGAAACTAATGAGTAAACGAGACTTCACGTGATTATGAATGGCACCAACTATAGCTAAAATACAATTTCAACAATTTTCTATTAATTTTGGTCACTTATATATGGGTAGGGAATAGGGCCTTGTTGAGAATTAAGTTCACCAATGAAACCAATCCATAGTCAATACCTACCCATCTTACCCCCATTTCCCACTCTGATCCAGCACATTTTTTAATATTCCATTTCACTCTATTGCACAAAGTGAGGATAAGGACCTAAGAATTATTGAGGACATCTATAAGGAGAGGGCTAACCTTGAATAGAAGTTGAACCCTTCTTATTCAAGTTCCAATAGTTTCTTCTCAACCTTGATTTCAATCCAATAAATGATTACAAGCTCGCTAAAGCCAGAGAGATAAATTTGAAGGAGACTCTAATAGTTCCTCATTTCAAAATCTTCATCCTTAGTTGCATGAACAAAGAGAAGTGAGTGTCATGCTTCTTGTTCCTATCTCTATTGTCAATTAGATTAGATCAATCATCACAACTTACACATCTCATCAGTATCAACAACCAAAAGAAAGCACCCTCAAGACATTCTACTCTCCCACCCATATGCCTTGGTGGATCAAGGGACAAAAAGGAAAAACTGACACAAATTATAACAACTAATGATGCAAATGCCATTGCTTAAAGTAATATAATTCCAAATCCTTTTGAGAATAAGAGAACAAGCCCTTTATGGTCATTTACACTAGAGAGAAAATAGCATGCTCACCCTACCACCTAAGATAAATCGACGTTAGCACTCATTTGAACAAAGTGAAGGTGACAGTGAGGCTAGCTACTCACCCTAGGGAAATCAAGGATGAAGGCATTATATGACATTTTTTTCTAAGTTGTTCAATCCGTAGACCGAGAGAGAAACTATAACAATCAATGATGCAAGTGCCTTTCCTTAAAGAAGTCAAAATCCAAATCCTTCAAAGAAAATAAGACAAGCAGCCCTTTATGGTCACATCCCAATGGTGAGGAAATAACATACTCACCCTACTACCAGAGAAAAAAACATTAGCACTCGTTTGAACAAAGTGAAGGTGATAACAATCAATGATGAAAGTGCCTTTCCTTAAAGAAGTCAAAATCAAAATCCTTTTGAGGAAACAAGGCAAGCGGCCCTTTATGGTCACTTTGCAATGTTGAGGAAATAACATACTCACCCTACTACTAGAGAAAAAATCATTGGCACTCATTTAAACAAAGTGAAGGTGAGGGTGAGGCTAGCTACTCACCCACAACAAATCAAGGATGAGGTTGTATGAGGGTTTTTCCTAAGTTCTTCAATCCATAGACATTAATCTATGCCTTCTCGAATGCCCTAACCTCGATAGTTATTGCTTCAACTTGTAAAGAAAGTTGAGGAGAAAGTCTTTTATCATGAAGATCCTCATATCTGTACTTCAAAGGTAATGATTATATATACCCATAATTAGTAGATATAGTATTCATCAATGAAGTGATAGATGAGAACAAAAATGTATCAAGTAATCAAAGAAAGAGGGAGCCAACCAAATAGCCATAAGACCCCTCAAACCTCAACTCAAATTCATCTTATCACATCTATTCATCAAGGATAATGAGAGCAGCCCTACTATGTATAAGGTCCCTATTTGAATTGTTATAGACCTCAATGCCCAATGCATGTCATAGGCCTCAATGTTAAGCACACAAGCAAAGTGCAAGACGAAGCCAATGTGGTTAGTCTGACCACTTAGATACGTCAATGAGAGTCGAGATTTGCACCATCTTGGGTACGTAAACCCCAATTGGATTCAAATATGGAGCAAACTTGATTGGGTATGAAAAAAAATTGGTTTTGGTTCACTGACCAGTTGGCACAATTAATGATATTGGCTCAAGTGTTGCTATCAATTCATTCATTTCATAGTATGGATGTAGAGAACAACTCCACAACTCTTATTAGAAGAATTAGTGCCTTTTTCAATCAGTTTTCTTCTCATAATCAATCAATCTCCATCCCTCTTCCAAAGCCCAAGGAGGAAGAATCATACCATCCATCTTGTAGCCACCACAAGAAATGTATAAGCAAAAAAGTGTGTACTTTATTCTTCTTACTACCCTTTCAATCTCATGATCAAAGGGCTTCAGGCAAGAGAACAGTCTTCCAGATGGAATAACAAATCTCCTCACTAGTGTTATGCACCAAGGCATTAATCCCCCATGTTCTGATGTAGTTACCGCTACTAATTGGTTCAATCTATTGTCTCCCATGGCATATCCAAGGCATGCATAATGATAAGCTACAAAGCATGGATCAACCCTAATCCAAAGAATGGGGGCCATCCTTCACTTGCTATCCTTCGCTCAAAATAAAGAACACAAAATTAAGCACCCCTCCCCCACCCATACCCACATCTGTAGCTTGGTTAGATGGATCAAGAGAGTCCCCACAATGCCCTATCCAAACCCTACAAATGAGAAGAAGCCTTGCCCTAGGGATATTGATTCTCTACTACTTTTCCCAAAGGGTGAGAAGAAGCCTTGCCCTAGGGCTATTGATTCTCTACTACTTCTCCCAAAGGGGTTGAGCCACCCCTCCACATCTAACTCTATGTATCATCTACAAATATACATCCTACATGCAATTGATGACTAGCTCAAACTCTACCTATCAGTACACATCCTCCTACTACAAGCGTAATACAACTAATGAATAGCCCCACTCATCCTTCTACCATCATCATCCATCATAGATACATAGATAGATAGTCGACCTATCACCTCAATTAAATTCAAGAAATGATCTATTTGATAGACAAATAGACAAATGACAACTACTGGAACTCTCTTGGTCTAAAAAAACAATGGCCCTTCTACCATCGGGCACTATAGAATGAATAGAATGGCTAATATAGCCCCATCGGGCCACCACCCTAAGTCCCCCATCGAACTATACTTCCAAATCAATTCAACCATATGACATCTATGTTTGTGTTGACAAATAAATGAACGGATTTATCGAAATCCAACTAGGCCAAGATAGAGCCTTTTAATTAGGCTCTATAACTATAGAGAGGAGACCAAGGATGGCAATGGGGCCAACAATATATTCAATGCCCTACTCGTAGTGTCCCTTGCACTAACATCTATGACTCCCAAAGAGTGTCATGTCATTGTGTGCGTATGTCTCCCCAAGAGTTTCATGTCATTGTGTGTGTATGTCTCCCCAAGAGTTTTATATCATTGTGTGTGTGCATGTATAATACAATCGGTTCAAACCAATAATATTATACATGCATGCACACATACCACCATCTATAATTGGTATTTTGGGTGATAGTTTGGATTTTTATTCCAGTAGAATCTCTCTTCCCCTCCCCGTGAGATGCTCAACCCCATCGATCCATATATACAAAAGCCATTTTTTACTCGATTCTAAAGCACATAGCACTTGCACATTTACTATCGTGGAGGAAGGTCATTTACCGATTGCAACAATGCATATACACAATCAAAGCCATCTCCCTTACCTAAAATCCAAACAAGATTGCTTTTTTGCCACTCTCCCACTAGCTCGTATATACATGTGATTAAAGTACCTTGTGTCGTGATACTAGCAACATGGGATCCAATTACTCCATGAATATTCAGTACCCTGGTTTACTCTTCTACCTAGCAACCTATTATCTAATGACACATCAATGGATTGTTAAACACTTATCCATGTCCATCACATGCAACAATAGACTTCATTATCATGCATATGGCATAATAACAAAGAATTAAGTGCCACTCATCTAGATTTCTTTGATGGGATCCATTTGTAGATAACTAAGGAGGAAATTAATTGCTTAATCGCTTACGCAACGGCAAACCTCTTCCCACCTAGGTTTACTTGTCAACCAGATTTGATCAAATGGATCTCAAGCTAGCTTCTTAAAGAATATCACATCAAATAAGTTCAAAAAATAATCTATATTAATAGCTTGGGTATAATCTATATTAATAGCTTGGGTTGTAAACTCCTTTGAGATGAAATCTATTCTTAGTCAATAATATATTCTATATTTTTCTTTTTGTTCTCCCATGCCATTTACTGTTGCCCCATTTCTAAAAACAATGTAAGGAATAGATCCAAGGATGTTTTCTTAGCCATCCAAATGTTCCCAAAACATTGACATATGGTTATGACTAAAAATACCCAAGGGACAAGTCCTCGTTAAACATTGCAATTAACACAAGAATTCACCCTAAAGAAAACCAATGTGGAAAATCTCAAAGGAGTGGTCCTCATGCCTCCTCTTCTCCACTAGCATCTTACAAGTTGTGCATGTGAATTGCTCAAATTGAGCCTCTAACGCATCAAGACAACTTCTCTATCACTATAATAATTGCAACATATTGTGGATTATCTCTAGCACTTCTATAATGCTCAAAAGGGTATACAAGCAATTCTCTAGCACTTTTACAATACATTATACATTGTCTTGCAACAATGTTGTAAATATATGCAAAAGCATGAACATAGAAAATATGAATAGAACGCATCAAGCTACATGCTTGCAAATTTGTACTCTTACTTCACTATCACAAATACTTGTCCAATCAATCTCTAGTCAAAATTTAAGAAATACTAGAAAACAAATTTAAGCGCAATCTAATCAATGCATGCAAAATTTAAGCAATACTAGAAAACAAATTTAAGCACAATCTAATCAATGCATGCTAAGAGGAAAATGCTAATGCAAGAAACAATGCAGCCAAGGCCAACCTATGGACACCAACTTAGGTCATAAAACATGCCAAATGCAAGATGCTAAAGTAGGGCATATATCAACCAAGGTCAACTCACACATTGGCCAAGAGGCTTTATAATCTTTATCTTCTATCTCAACACCACAATTAGCCACATCCAATAGGGTCTACTTAAATTAGGTCTATAGATACCATCATGGAGCAAGCTCATGCAATTGAAGAAGTGCACATAGCCTCTTGTACTAAAGAGTCATGGCTATCAGGTAATGGTTGAGCCATTTCGGCATTTTAGTGAGAATGGTGACTAAATTATCAAACATCAACTTTGTCATACATCGGTCTTTTGCAAATGTTGACACATTGCATGGACATGGTCACCAAGAGACATTGAATGCAAGCATAAGGATGATGCATGGAACTATATGAATAGGGTACAACCATATACCTTAATGATCAAGTTGATACATAGAAGCATGCTTCGTGGAACATGATCAAATCATTATTATTTGATTGACAAGTGCATTCAATTAACTTGTTGAGACTAAATATACTATTTATAATATTGATAACAACATGTCACAAATTTTGATTTTATAATTTGTTGATGATAGCATTCAATCCTAAATTATAAGCACGCTTCCACCACTCTAAAGATACAATAAAATACTTTTCAAGAACAATTTGCAACCATTTTGTGGCATGATTGTGTAATGTTCTTTTGTTGTAAAATTTGAAGGATTTTGCAAATTCCTAGTATTAGCAAACCTTACCTTTTCTCAAAACTCTAGAATTTTTCAAAATGTGAGCCATGACTTGGCGATGAGAAGACGCAACAACAAAGATAATAACATCATTGAGCAAGACTCACTAAGCATGTCCATTTTTTTAATAGAGATTGCCTAAGAAAGGTTAGGTAAAATCCACATATATCCTAAGCTTGACAATGAATTCCATAAAGAAATAAGTAAGAAGATATTGTTTTGTATCAATTTGTTCACGAAATTAGCCACACCCAAACTATAACAAAGACCTACCAAAAAGTCCCAATTAAAAAGACAGCCCATAGCTCAGTAATAGAGCACCGCAACATACACATGGTGAGTTCCAAGTTAGTCCTAGCTAGTATATGTAAAATAACATTTTATGAAATCGAAACTAAGAGCCCCAAGCACTAAAATGTGGCTTAATGTATAGTGTTAGAGAAATATGTAAACCCTAAATAGTCATATGGAAACTACTGGCCTAAAGCATGGCAATAGAGCACATGGGAGGTCCTAGGTCCTCAAGTCCTAGTTAATCCAAGCAAAATAACACAATCCATTATTAAAAGGGCAAAACATTAACTAGGCTCATATATCGTGCCAACACACTTAGAGAAGTATTTCTAATCCATAAATTCTAAAAAGGTTCAACATCTAATTGTAAGCTACCATAAATTTAAACTACTTAAATTTTGTATATTACAAGCTACACACTTGAATGATTAACAAGTCTTTACAAAAGATAAGACCATAAGTGTTGAAGTGGTTCAAATATTTAACTATAAGCTACAGCACAATTAAATATGACTTCCAATAAAATTTAACATTTGATTGAGGTAACAATATCCACTTTGATGCATAGATAATGATGTTGGTGACAAATGTATCTTAGTCATGGACTTCGTTTAAAACAAGTATTATATTTATTTAGCATTCACAGTGGTTTTCTCATTAAATCACACTACCAAAAAACTCGAGATGAATATTATCTCCTAGTTATCTACTATCCTTGTTTAAGTCTTCTCCGTCAAAAACCTCCTAGATTTTCATCTATCGCCCTCTTTATCCAATAAAAAAAAGAAAAGTGCACTTTACATCAGCAAATGAAATATAACCCATTGAGTTAATGACCAAACAATTAACTAGAACACATTCAAGATTGTAACAGAACATTAACAATTAATGATAGCCATCCTCTTTGTAGTTTTAATCACCCCTAACAATGTTTCTCATTCAAGCCATTGTAAGGTATGCAAACCAAGTTGCATACAATTATTATCTTATCAAGATGGGCAAGATCAACAAGTGATGCACAACATTGCATGCAACATGTCTCTTGTTGCCATGCAAAGCGTAAATACACTTTGTTTTCTACACATGAAAAAAGGAGTAAATTAAGGTTAGAACCCTCAATTTTCATCTTTTGTCAAAATTAAGTTCAAAAGATATTTATACTCAATATACTATAGCTTCATCCTCCATTTCAATAGTCAGAAGAGGATCTACAACCTTATGAAGTTGTAATGGATGAAACATTGAAGATGAATATAGGGGAAAGAAAATAAAAAATAAATCTCATCACCCAAAAAATAAATATAAATAATCAGCAAAAATACAAATAAAATATATTTAGCATTAAGATACTAATAGACATTAAAATTGCTATACCGCAAAGTGCCATAAGTAGCAAAAGCTTGGGCCCAAAGTTATACAATAAGTTCAAATCCCTCTTTCACAATACTAATTCAAAGGGAAACCAAATGAATATAAGATTAAAATAATGAATCTTTGTAATATAGTTTTTGGAGAGCCTCAATCATTATGTCTAATCAAAAGAAAAATCTTGGCCAAAAAAATCACAAGTTCAAACAAACTCTTCCACAATATTCAATTATCAAACACTGGGGGATATATACTCTATACTACAAGTTCATCCAAAGAAAAACAAACCCTTTGATTTGGTTTCACAATGCACTCCACTGTGGGTGCAAACTTTGGAGCCTAGGTACAACCAATTAACTAATTGAACCCATGCTCCAAAGCCTATGCCCTATCCACATCCACTGCTTCTTTAAATTTTTCATCGTTTCTTTTGCTAACCATTATCATGATTTCACCTTTTGGTTGAAACCCAACCATATGTAATTATTGTGGAGAGTCAAAGAACAGCTCTATTATTTTAGGGTCAAGGTTGCCAACAAATTTGGATATGTTAAATTTTGAACCAAAATGCAAGAATTCAATATATAGAAACACAATAACAGATGACACAAAATATTATCCTGGGAAAACCCTCCCCACTTGAGGGTGAAAAACCCAACCCCACAAAAGATTGATCCTTTATTGTATGCTCAAAATAAACACAATCTTCTCAAGCTTAAGATTCTTAACTCTCAACTGTCAATCAATAAGCCTTATTAACAGTTCGATCACTTTTGCTATGCAAATGCAAAATATACAATACTACAAGTATCTCACAGATACTTTTGAAAATGAGAAAGTCTTACACACAAAAAATTGATCATACACAGAATGAGTCTGTTGCATATAATGCACACATAACATAAGATATATACTTATTCTCCAATTACAGAAATCACATATCACTCCATACACAAAGGTCTTTCACTTTCTATAGTCACAAAACAAAATACAATGCAATACACTGAAGAAGATAGAATATTATTCTTCAATCACCAAAATCACTAACTCTTCATGTGCTAAAGTCTTACACTTTTCTGAAGAATACTACGATACACAATAACACCCACAATACTTGATCTCCTACCAAAAGACAATAACTTAGTCACTCAAGGCGTAACACCCATTATATTCCAATGAACTATCAAGAGTTATTATATGAAGATGATTCCAATTCATCGCAAACAAATAAGCCACGCGAACCATAAATACGAGGCAATTTCACATTAGGAAAGAGGCACAAAGAGACTCATCATATTTCCGATTTGAGAACAAATATAAAATCATAATCATAACCGATTATGAAAAGAGGCCATTGACACGTACCCAATAGTCATACTTAATGTACATAGCTTGATAAAACTTGCACGCGACTTCTATAGACCTAGTAGTGACAATTACCAATGATTGTCGTTTCAACTTCTAAAATCCAAGTCACCAAGTGCGTGTAACTCTTAGTGTAGTTAATGACACGATGGCAAATATGTTGGCTACAGAATGCAAACATACCATATCAAAAGCATAAAGGCATGAATAAAATTGACAATTGTGAAGAAGATTGGACACTCGAGCCAACGCACTATAGAGCCACCAATAACCAAAACACAAGACTGTATGCAAGTCAATGACAAAAAGAAAATAAGCTACTCTCGAAAACACACAAATGAGGCAAAACAAAAGTCTTCTATCAACACCATTAAAAGGTAGCATAGAATGGAATGAAACGCTCAACATAGCTGATCTGAGAAAGCTTGAAAACAAGATAGTCATCAACAAATGAGATTGCACATTCATCGCAAGTATGATGATATCTCTACAGCTACAAAACATTAACAGGATATGCAAGTGATATAGAGAAATTTAGACAACAATGAAGTTTTGAATGAGCACAAGTTTTGCATTCTCATGATTCAACTTTACCCTTATTCCATTGTAGAAGCTGAGAATTAGTTGCATAAAGCTCCAAACCAAGTGTTGGAAAATTTTGTGAACACTTCTAATTTACATTAAAAATTAGAGAAAATTATAACAAGATGCAAAGGCTTCTTTGATGCTTTCTAGATTAAACATTATTTAGAAATTTATAAAGGACAATGATCTATTTTCCCAGTCCATGGATATGTCTTAATTGAGGAACCATTTGTATTGGTTCCAGAATCTTCAAAATTTTGCCACAAATTATTTACGAACATGCATTAATAGTATCGCAACGAAAATCAAGAAGCATTTTTTTTTTTGCTTTCACAAGTTTCCATCATTTCAATGTTGTTTTGTTTACTTGGTTGTTCTAAAACTATTTGATCTTAATTCATGTTTCTATAATTACAAATTGTTAAACCACTACTTTTTTTCACTTTCACAAGTTTCTATCATTTCAATGTTGTTTTGTTTACTCACTTGTTCCAAACATATTTGATCTTAATTCATGGTTCTATAATTATAAATAACTATTTGCTTGAAAACTATGTGAGTAATATCACAATGAAATGAGTCATGAAGCATTTTCATTTTGGTTTCACAAGATTTCATCAATTTTTGTATTGATATTGACAAAGCATTTTATAGTTGCTTTGTTTACTCTATATATATCATACGGCTGGCTATTTGCAATTTAATTCTTAGTTTTAGGACATATTTTTGGTTTGTAATATTTATTGAAAAAGCCAAGCAACCAAATCAAATAATACAATGCAAGTGGCAAGTTTGCTTAAAACGTAGGCACACATGATTTTCTAATTTTGATACTATAATATATATCTATATAGAAAAAAAGAAAGGGAAAATGGAAAGCCCCTTTGCATGTTCTAAAGCTGAATTTTAATGGTGCTTCTCATAGAAACCCAAGCACAGCAGGAGCTAGAAATGCTTAAAGAGGTGTCTCAAGGACCTTTTTGATGTGATGGCATTGCAATTTAGGTACCAAGACAAATAATAAAGTTGAAAGGGAGGCACTCTTAGCTAGTATTACCATTACAAATTACATAGATTTCCCTTATTTCATAGTGAAAGGAGCCTCTTCAATTAATGTGAATTCTATGACGAAAGCACAATGTCCCTAGCGGAAACTTCATGCTATAGGAAGTAACGTGAATATGGAAAAACAAATTTGATACAAAATGATAATATGCCATAAACCAAAAAAACAAAAAGTGACAAATAGAAAGTTATCATATGGCTAATAGGGAGGGTCTTACTAGCTTAATCAAAGTTAAATAGGTCACTATGAAGGGCTAGCTTATTCATGAAGTTGGGATTGCAAAGTTGGTTTAGATTGTATTGTGCATGTCAATAATTGAAAGGAGCCTCTTCAATTATTGTGAATTCTATGACGAAAGCACAATGTCCCTAGTGGAAACTTCATGCTATAGGAAGTAACGTGAATATGGAAAAACAAATTTGATACAAAATGATAATATGCCATAAACCAAAAAAATAAAAAGTGACAAATAGAAAGTTATCATATGACTAATAGGGAGGGTCTTACTAGCTTAATCAAAGTTAAATAGGTCACTATGAGGGGCTAGCTTATTCATGAAGTTGGGATTGCAAAGTTGGTTTAGATTGTATTGTGCATGTCAATAATTGAACAAGTTAGCAATTATTTATCATTCTGGTCTTTTCATGCCCTTTGGGAGATTCATCACACTTAATATTGATTAATGTCATCTTTGTTTAGCTATTTGTATCATATCATTGCCCTCCTTACCCCTTTGGCTGCTCACTTCAATGACTAGCTTGCTTATTTGATACAACCCTTTGCCTTGATTATTCTTTTCCATGTCTTAATTATGATAGCTTAGTTAGGAGAAGTTAAATGTGACCAAAAGGTCAATGCTCAACCATCTAACATACGAAATATTGAAAGCATAAGGCATCTGGTATAGTGGTAAAGTCATGTTGTAGGCACCTAAAAGGTGTTGAGTTCAAATCTTCATCAATTCAAAAAAAAATATTGAAGGATTGTGGGAGGAGTATTATTTGTAGAAAAGGATAAAATTTAGCATGGTAGTTAGGTTGGATTGCCTTATTGATTGTGGTGCCTAGATTCTTATGCTTAGATTCTTGATTTTTAGTGGATTTGTGTTGGTTTCTTATTGGCTAGTAAGGGTGCTTGTAGAGATCTATTTCTTAGGGAAATGCTAACCAAATACTACTTGGGCAACATTTTTAAGTGTTCTAGATCCAAGCATGTTGAGGATTGTTAAAAAACTTATGAGTGAAAGTGTTTGGCTATAATGGCTACCTTCATTCCAACACCTCAATTTTGGTTGATTTTGCAGAGAAATTGCAAGAGATTGAATTGTCAATAGTTCTAACAAAGGCCACTATGGCCTTTATTATGGAACCGATAAAGCTAGATGATGATCAAATGAATCAAAATGACAATGCTTTAAATATCAACAATGATTCCTAGGAGCTCAAAGCACATAGAGATTCAAATAATGTCTAGTGATTGCGAATGTGATTACCATTTACTACCAAGACTTGATTTTGGTCATGAAACATTTGTTGATTTACACATCATAAAGTAATCAATGAAATACCTAGCAACTACCTCCTGCAATAATTGGAGAGTGATATTCTAGTGCATGTTGTCTATACACATCTGAAAATGTCCTCATGACTATCTTCATTCACCATTAGTTTCTTATCCATTGTGCTTGCAAAGAACACTAAAATGTTGATTACAAGATCAAGGTAGGAGAGCAATGGAGTGAAGTTTTATTGAATACATTTGTTTTTTGTTTTTTCTTAGTTGATATCTTATTAGCACGTGTTTAATAGGAACAACTCCATTGTTATGATGTTGGAACAAGTGTGAATCTTTGTTCAAACACCCATTTCTCTCATCCTACATTGTCAAACACACTAAAGTGCTTAAGAGCAATGATAATGGACCATATTGTTGACCAGACCAAAAATGGTTTCAATATAAGGTCTTTGGCGTGGTGTCTCTCAACAAGGCTTTCAATCATTGGATTGAGGCTTTGTGGTCATGGTCTTTTGCTTATGCTTATGGCATTAGTTTTTTAGGTATTATGTTTTTCCTCCAAGCTTGTTACTTGCATCATCGTGCTAGCATGGTTTTTAAGTAGTTTTATCTATATGTTCTTTGGTTTGGTTGTTATTATGATCTCTACCTACACTCTTGGCTAGGTTTGTGCTTACAAGAATTTGGTTAGCTATACTTGTTTATCTTATTAAGGCATTGAGTTGGGGCCACAAAATAGAACCCTAGATCTTCTATCTAAGTAAACAAATATATTCATATAGATTTATATACAACATTCACCCAAAACCCAAAAAAATGTTTTAAATCCTATTTATACACACATACACACCCAAACTCCAAAAATAAACAAAGGTGGCATACCAAACATACTCAAATCCACATTCTTGTGCCCAAACTTGAAACAATATATACTTAATTGAAAAAGAAAAACAACAAAGATTATAGTTCCTTGACTATCTAAGATGGCTTTGACTTTTTATAGGGCATTTCCACACAAAGTTATTAGTCATGAATTTCAATTGCTTGTATTAGAAATGGGACTAAATGGCAATTTCTTTTTAAAAAACTCGTCCTAGAGAATGTGAAGGCAAACATATCATTCCAATAAACAAAAGTCAAGACAAAGAACGAAGACTTCCTAAATGCCTAATACAAGAAGTGATTCTCACATACAAAATGATGAAGCCAAGTTCAAAGACAAAAATGTGATCAAACCATCTATAAAAACTTCCACATCTTTTTAGGGAGCAATACAAACAATAAGACAACCTACAAAGCCAAGTCAAAACGAAATATGATATTTAAAAGGATCTAAATATCTTAACAAACTTCTACAAGATGTAAAGAAGCATGGTTGATTGCAACCATTAAAAATAACTAGCAAAGGGGGAAAGGGGGACAACATTGAGAAGTAACCTAAATCATCTTCCTTATATACAAACAAGAAAAGCAACTAAAGTAATAAAAGAGTATAAAATAGTAGATCACAAAAGCCATATTTGGACAGCAAAAAATCTTAGAGAAATGTTCAACATAGAAAAGATAAGTGCAAACAACAATCATTTATAGAGATCTACACAAGAAAGAATACAATAGCAATATGGACAAGCCAATACAAGTAAGAACAAATAACAAGTGTTGGACTGTGTATCTTATCTTAGATGCGACTTGTTCTAAATTTAGAAGGCAAATCAAACCACTCCAATGTATGTGTAAAGGTTGAAACCCAAAGAGGTAGATATCATAATATTTGTCGCTATATAGAGATTGGCTATAAAAAAGAATGATTGCATATTAAAAATAGATCATTAAAATGAATAGCTCAAGCTGTATACAGTAAATTATCAGAAATGACATCTACAAATATTACATTAAATAGAACACATTTTCATGCTAGAGGATGTTGTACACCAAATTGATATATGCTGGCTTGGTCATGACTTAACAAGTCACCTTCACCTTAATCTATGGTGTCATAGGAAAGCTTTGAGATGTAGACATTCTGAAACTAGCGAAAAAAAGTATCATAAATGGCAGCAATATAAACATTATAGAAGAGGAGATCAGATGGCATCGATAGATCTGGATGGAGTGAACAGAAAATTAGCAAAAACACAAAATGTCAAAGATTCACAAACAACAGAATGCAAGAAATTGCATTTTGTCCACCATGTTCTCAATTCAGCCAAGGTCCCCCAACTTTTGAGCTTTATAAACTGACCTGGCTATTAAATTATAAATAGTTCTCAACATAATTTACATATTCCATTAAAATATTGTCGTTTAATTTGGATTTCACAATTTAAGGAACTTGTATCTTTAAAGAAGAATTGTGCTTTTCTTTGGAAATAAACAGTATGATTTCCAGACGAAAAAAGTACATTTGTTTTACAAAAACAGAAAGGCATTTCATGATGGACTCCTAAAGACCCAATGGCAGTTCAAGGTGGACTACTCACATGACTACTTGATCCAAATGGCACTCCATCCTGGACTTCTCAAGACAGCAAAATTTTGTCAATATACATCGATAGCTTGAAGATAGCTAAAATGCCTAACCTACTTGAAAAGGCATGGCATCCAAATTCAAGTGATTCTCTAACAAAAGAAGGTCCACTTTCCAAACGGAATCTGTGGCAAAGCAAATTTTGATCTCTTAAAGTTCATAAAAAAAAAATTGTTAGAGAGTGGCCATGGATTTGTGCTCGATAAACTTTTAGGGTCTCTCCAACGTTACTGATATTAATATTACCACATCCATTCATTCAATAAGAAATAGTGGCACACTTGGACATGAACTGCTACGTCTCTCATGGCATCCGAGAAGAACCAACAAAAGCAGGAAGCTTCCAATCAAAATGAGTAATACCACGACCACCCTCTACAAGGAAAACGGTTCATCACCGCATTTGAATTTGTAAAGTTTAATAAATATATAAAAATCAATAACAGATACCTTTTAATCCAAGACATCTAGGGCGTCATTAATTACCAATAAAACAAATTCATTCATTTATCTATACAAATAATTCTGATTGTCTTCATCATTATATTTTACTTCACTGTAATTTATAAGTCGTTCCAAACGGCCCTACTAAAATTAAGCTTATAGCACTCACTACTGAGCAAGCTTCCACTTGATTCTAATAATTTTTAATATTCACTTTGCGTGCATATATCGTGCAGATATTACTGATGTAACCAAGCGCAGTAACAATGAACAACAAGCTCGTTAGATGAACATTGAACTTTTATTTGAAAACCCTAAACCCTTCAAATCCTCGACATACAGCCGAAGTTCAGAAAAAATGAAAGCATCTCAAAAACTTGTAAGATGAATAGAAGAAATAGATACCATTTTGATCGCAGGCAATAATTTTGAGCAAAAAACCTGATCCAAACTCCAAATAAATCGTGAGAGCGGCCGCGCACAGCACCTCTTCAACGCCAGAGGGCTATATCGATTTTCAAGACTTGTATTTATACAGAAAGCGATCCAATCCCAGCCGTCGATCGCTCCCGTCCTCTTATTATAGGCCGTTGATATCGATCCCACCGTATGCCGCCTTGGGTTTAGGTTAAGTCGGTCAAATTATCGTAGGAGCGACAGAGAATAATTAGAGAGGATAAATACCTATACGTGTAATGCTGAAATTAGCAATACTCATGGGTCTTCTAATGGAATTCCGGTCCGTTTGGTTGCTGGAATTGACCTGGAATTGGAAAACAAGAATTGGTGAATTGGTGAATTGGTATAGGCCAATTCTAATTTTGGTCTAAAATGAGCATTCAACAAATTCTCCTCATAACCTGAAGTTTTGAATTGTTTTTTTTGTTTTTTGAGGATAGTAGGAGGAGCTAGTCGTTCTTAAGAGAATTTTTTTATATAATTAGGAATCACACCTTGGTGTGCAATGGGTATCCTGAAGAGGAGTGAGAGGTCAATTAGGATTATTTTATTTTAATTTTTTATATATTTATGATATGTACATAAGGTCAATTTATAGAAAGAGATATAGAGGTAGAGAGAGGGGAAAGATACATGGGTATAATTTGTTGACGTAGAAGATTGTCTATTATTGTTGTTGGCATTATTCTTAGACTTTTAAGTTACCATAATTGACATTTGAGTGTGCTATTACAATTTGGTTGTTGGTTTTGTTAGGCTCCTAGATATGTTTGGTCATTTGTCTCTTGGATTTACATGTTTTAATTTTCTCTACATTGTTCAGTTGTAATATTGCGAAATGTTTAAATTGATCACTCTTGCAAATGGTTTATACATTCTCTTAAACTTAAAAGGGTGAGGCTATTTTATCTTATACATTCAAGCAAGCAATGTAAAGAGAGCATCAAAAGATCTAATTAAGAGGTTTAGCATGGATGAAAAATACTCAATTCATAGGAATCAAGCCCTTTGTCAATGGTTCTTTACCATATAATTCAACTATGAAGCATATGATATGATATTTTGAAGATATTAAGCAGATTAACTAGACAATCGCACAAGAATTAAATACTTACAATGTTGTCACTGGAGAAAGTAAGCCTTATAAGATTAGATGAGATCACACAAGATATTAAGTCCTAAGATTAATCTAAGGTAATAAAATGAAATGCACACTCATGAGCACGAATAAACCTAGATTAGATAGTTGTAGGTAGAGGCATGATAATTGGAATGACATTTATACTATGCTAGGAATTAAAATACAATGGATAAATAAAGTTAGCTCTAGATTTGTTATAGACTAAAGAATTCTTATTTTTTTTAAAGCTGATGTTTTTGGGACTACAATGGATAAATGTTATTTGGTTTTTTTCTCTCAAATTCAATATAAGATTTATGTCCTTTTTAGTTGAATTAATTGACATTTGAAGATCATATCCATTGATTTGGTCCACAACTAGATGTATACATTTTGATAATTAGTTTTGTTAGTGATTTATTTTCTCTACGGTCTAGTAGTATTTAAAATAGATTGTTCTCTTAAGTTAAAAAAACAATGTAATGAATGATTGATTTTTTTAGATAGTTTGGTGTGTCAATGTATCTACTGAAAATGTGATAGATGATTCAATCAGGCATTAACATTAGCATATGGGGAGTAGAAAAGCTCGAGATGACCCACCATGTGCCTCCCCAAGACCTGGAATGCAAAACTGTGGAACAAGCTAGAAAGTCGATATGAAAACTACAGGCGAAGGATTGTCTGTCGGGTTGTGCCATAGCATAGTGTTTCATCTATTTAGTTTGATGAAACCCAGAACTAGCACTAAGACTTTGGAAATATAGAGTTTGCACCTATTGTGCTCCTCACTGAAGTCATCCATTATATATTTTTGTTTTCTAAAACAAAGGAATCAAAAAGCAATCTCAAAATTTATAATTTCCTTGTAATGGCATCTCTTTCAGGCATTCTATTGAGGAGTTCACATTCCTTGTTAATGCTTCCACATATTAGATCCATGTCTACCAGTGCATTTCCAACTATAATATTTGACAAAAATTTGTCTTCCATCATGCTAATTTGATGCATATTGATACCCTATTCCAAGCTCCCATTTGGGGCACATGAAGAAGGACATTGGAAAATAACATTAATTTATACCTGTAGAATTGCATTTGTCGAGGAGTTTCCAAGGCCTCTTCAATAAATCCATTTTTTGCAAATCTTCCATCCAGCGTGTTCACATCTCCTTGATACATTTTGCCAAAAATTCATGTGCCATGTTCACACCTTCACAATTGGTATACATATTCAGCATGGTTGTTGCAACTACAACTACTAATTTCCTTTATTAATAATTTGCATTAATGGTAGTATACGCCCCTTTTGTTATCTCTACAATTACAATTTTGTCTCTACAACCTTCACCAACATCCTCTGACATTTTTTATGGCGTACATTGCAGGTAAAAAAAATCAACATGCATTGTCTCGTATTCATTCATTCATTCATCTACATGCAAAAAACCAAGGAATGAAAAACAAAGGAAAATCCATAGTTACTATCCATTGCATCATCATGCATCGTGTCTCGAACACTCTCTACTATGGATTTTGAAAGTTGTCCAATTCATATAAGGACAAAACAAAGTGTGACGAATGTAACGACACAAAAGATAAAGAGACTAATGAATGGCCAAGATGCTTCCAATGGTCGTTCGTAATTTTTTTTAACTTTGAGTCATCGATCAACAAAATTGGCTCATCCATCTCATAGTGGAAACACCTTCAGCGTAATTATGTGAGTTTTTTCTTTTAATCTTTTCAATCAAATTCTATGATCGCTTATCATGTAATAAGATGAGAGAAGAGAATGGTGAGCTTGTTAGTAGACCAAGCTAAATAAAATAGGATGATGGGTTTAAGTTGGATTTGGAAGTCAAGAAGATAGAAGGAGAATGGGGGATGGAGTCTCGTTAATTAAACTTAAAAGTGTCAGTGAAAGGAGGGATTAAGAAAATAAATAAATAAGAGAAAATAAGATAATATTATAATAAAAAGAAGTATATAAGTAGGAGATATTTTCCACGACAAGTCAAATTGTGATATTACTATCAAGATTCAACTGTGTAGTTTTTTTAGTCAAACTCGTTGACCCATGTTTCATGAGAGATGGGTTCTTGTGAACCGCTCACTACTCGTCAAACACATGGGTCAACAAGAGATGAGTTCATCCTCATGAGATATGGGTTCTTGTGAACCACTAGTCATAAAACATGGGTCAATGAGTTCAACTCAAAAAACTACACAATTGAATCCTGATAGCAATGCCGCCTGAAATATATATTATTTTTTATTTTAAAATAATATTTTATTCACATAAATTGTTTATGTATGAAAATCATAAGAATTATCCATTCATAATTTTACATTCTCTAGATTAATCATTATGAGTTGATTTACCATACATTTCATGTGATGTGTCATTATGTCATGATATTTAAAGTCATTTATTGTACACTCAATTCATTGAGAGATGGGAAGAATAATCACAATATGAATTTCTATGACAAACTTCAATTCTAATGATAATAAAGGGATCAAAAATGTATAGCTTTGTCATTAAAGTTGTTCGCATGTATATGAATGTTATCTTTAATCTTTCTAGTGAGATCACAAGTTCAAATCCCACAGGGGGTAAGGTATGTATGCCTCATTTGTAGCACAATTAGGTGCCTTCCGCAAGGAGGTAGTCACATATTATTATCATCATATGTGACCCAAAAACAAATGGTTGTTATCATGGACCATAAAAGTTCCCTTTCTTTCCTTTCATTTTATTTTCATCATCATTAATATAGTTTAACAAGGGATTTGACATGGAGAACACATTCATCTATTGACTTAGAATACTCTTCAATAATGTCTCATGGCACCAACTTAATACATTTAGATATTTATGGATCATTATGAGTTAATCCATCATACATTTCATGTGATGTGGCATCATGTTATGATATTTAAAGATATTTATTGTGCAACTAATTTCACAAGGAAATAGGAAGGGCAAAGACTAATCCCAATATGGATTATTATAGCACACCTCAATTCTAGAGATAAAAAAGGAATAAAAAACACATAGCATTGTTATACAATCCATTTGCATGTGAATGAATGTTATCTTTAATATTTCTCGTCATCATTATTTTAGTTTAATGATGTGGACACATGTTCATTTATCGAGTTATAAAAGTCTTCAACAGTGTCTCTTAACACCAACTTAACATGTTCAAATATTTAGGAGGTGAAGGCAAGCAAATCTCTAGAAAAAATTTATGTCAAACCATTCCCACACAACTCAAATTATGTTCGTGATAGTCAAAATTGAATACATAACACATAATCAATTTGCAAGGCTTTTGGTACCAAATTAGATAGAGAACATTTATTAAACAAAGAGGTGATTTCATAGTGGTCACAAAGCATTCCAAAACTACATAAGAATCATTTATTCATCGCCAATCCTAGAGCTAAGCCTCTTTGTCCTCTTATTTAATTGTCACATTTATTTGAGTTATATTATCAATCCCAATTTATCTAAATCAATTTGTGACTATGTGGTTGCATTTATCTAATTAGCCTAGGTAGAATTATTTGGTTGTGTTAAAATCTTTACATTATTTGTTGAGTCCAACATTCTTACAAGACCGAGGGCTTTCCTTGGATTCTTATCCTTCATTGGAGGTTACAAATTGGGTCTTTATATCCATTTATCTTTTGTATTTGGTTTGTGTAGCATTTTATTATGCTCTTTTTTGTTTATTTATTACTCTACTTCTTTTAAGGTTTTGTTTGTCACTACTTGATTTACATTTCTTCCATCGTACCTATCCTTGTTGTAGCCTTTGTGTTTGAATTTTAAATATGATTATATTATTAATTCATGGTACCTTTGTCAATTCTTGGGTCATTTATACTCATCCTTTTTATCCTTTAGGGCTTTAGAAGTGAATTTTGTGTCAAATCTTACTCACTCCCTCACATACCTTTGCAACAAAGTGTGTGATTGAATCTTAAAAAGGTTTATCCTTTTCCAATACCATAATGATCCTATTTGTACTTCATTTCTATATTGTATCCCAACCTTACTACTGCATATGAGTAAATAAATATATGTGATATTTAATAGTTTTTCAATAAATTAATAGAATATTAAATATTAAATTTTATCTACTAATAATACTATCATTATGCTCCCTTGTTAACAAGGGTAGTGGAGTTGAATCTCGTGTTCTTTGATCACAAGCTAGATGGCACCTTCCAACAAATGGATGTGTGAAAGCTTAATTTTGATGGAGCTTCTCATTGGAACCTATGACCATCTGGTGTTGAATATTTTCTTTGTGATTCAAAAAGAAAATTATTTATTTTCTTCCTCTCTTCCATTGGTCTAAGGCATGAATAATGAAGTACAATTTAGGCTCTACTCCATGGACTTAAACTTATTGAATATTGATAGATAACTCACCTATAAATTGAGGGTGATTACCTTGTGGTGATTAACATCATTGAGAAGAGGTCTACAACTAGTTGGTAACTCCAAGAACTTTTGGATGAAATCTTCCTCATCCTTGACCATATTGATCCTTACATAGAAAACCATGTGTATCATGAAGCCAACTCAAATGTGGACTCTCTTACTAATAATGCAACATATGACATTTTATTATTATCTGTGGTACCCCTAGATTAAGAGAATGTTGCAAAACTTTATGTGTATAAAGAATACCTTCATGAAATTAGTTTGCTAAGAAATCGACTCAAATCAAGCTTATTTAACATTTAAACCTATTGAATTGAAATCAAAAGCAATAAACATCTCATGGATCTCTAATTAGAAGCTAATGCAATTCTCTCATCTTGACATACATTATAGATGTCTCTACAATGATTAATTAAAGCTATTATGATGAAATTATGCATATCTTAGCTCAATTATGCTAACACGCTAATATTATACTATGAAATCACTATGAAAATGCCTATAATATATGGATGCATGAAAGTTAATGGATGAATGGATCATTTTTATCCTGATTTTTGGTCTCCTTTTGTAGATTATGCTTAGGGGTAGATTAAGATTAACCTTGGTTAGGTTTGAGTCAAGTTGATGGTTTCAAATGATGGGACAATTTAAACATTTTATTCTCAAAGGTTGGGACAAAGAGACAAAAAGAATGGTCAAGATTCATTCTTAAGATGTGTGTTGGAAATTTGATTTTTGTTTGATCCATGTGAGCTCAATCCCTAATTCCCATTGGTTAATTCAATTTTTTCCTCATGTTGTTGGTGAGGAAAATAGGAATTAATGAATTAATTAAATTGATTTTCTTTAGCCATGTGTACCTCTTGAATGAGTTGAATTTGATTTCATTTAACTATACAATTAACTTAATTTAAACCAATTGCACAATTAATTTGCTTTTTTGATATAATTAATCCTTGTTGGCTTTGATTTCAATAAATCCTTAATTTAACCTTGATTTTTCACTTCAATCTTAGCTTGACCATTTTTAGGTGTATACAAAAGCCCCTCTTCAAATCAATGTGCGAAGTGAAATGCTTCAAAGAATGTCTGATGTTTGATCAATTAATGTTTGATCTGATATTGATGAATGATTCCTTGATTTACAATCGATTGGATGAAAAATTCTGATTTGATGATGATGAAAATTCCTGTTACGATATTCAATTCCTGATATGATGTTTGATTTATAAAGTTCCATTGATTTTGATGCCCCACTGATGATTTCAAAAATTTCTGTATTTAATTCCCTTGATTTGAAAATAATCTATGTATGCTCAATTGCAAGTTATTATGATGTGTTGCCCCCTTGGAAATGAAATTGAAGTTGTTTTGATGAAATTTTGATCCATTTGCGATTTTCTCAATCTTTTTCACAAAATCGATTTCATTTTTGATAATGATGTAATGATGCCCTGATGCCCCAGTTGTAAAGAAATATGGTGAACAGTTTTTTACCCTAGGTAAAAATGTGATAAAAAGTCTCTTTATTAGGTCAAAGGGCTATATATAGAAGTCAAAATGTCATTTTCACTATTCATTTGCACACCTACTATTGACTTTTTCTCTCTGATCCTTCTAGTGATTTTTTACATGGTGGTCCCTATTTGAGAGCATCGGTTCAAGATAGGTCACATATTTCAACGTCCACATGACTATGGACATCCGGTGAGTATTCCAATTGATCACTATTTTTTATTTTGTCAATTTTTTGCAAAAAAAATAGATTTTTAGGCATTGTTTTGTTTAGTTTTTGCAAATTTTATGAAATATCGCGTAGCATAGCCTTTTAGCATGTCTGCATCCTAAAATAGTGCTTATGATGTTGTGCCCTAGGCATGTTTTAGCACATCTGATAGATAGAGTAATGTGTATGATTAGATAAGCGTGAAAATTTGATTTTGTAACACATAAGCTAGTTTAGAATAGCATATGTAATGTGAAATAACGTGTACAATCTAGTTTAACATGTATGATGATTTTTTTAGCACGTGCAAGAAACATAATAATACTTATGAGTTTTGGCGCTTATGATATAGTAAAATGATGTGTAACTAAGTTTTTATGAATTTTTACTTGATTGATTGGCTTTTCTGATTTGATTGATTTATGTGATCGATCAATTGATGAAATATGTTATGTTTGTGATGAAAACAAGTACTTTTTTTATGTCATTTTGATCATGTTTGATGAATGTTGATTGTCAATCCTAATTGATTGGTATGATTGATTTGCTATTTTTTTGTCTTCTCTAATTAGAATTAGGAGAAAATGATGTTGTTCTTTAGGCGAGCGATAGGATGATAGGTTTCTTTGATTGATTTGTGATGATTCATTTTAGATGATTGTTTACTGATATGATGTCACTTGATTCAACAAGTTCACCTCTAGAAGTTATATGTCATGGGTTTATATTCATGACCATTAGATATGATTGAGCATATGAGTGCTCAGGAGCGGCAATTGATCGATCATTGTTGTTTGTTTCTCCTATTAGACATGCCTCGATTCCATGTGAAGCGAGGTCTTCTCACAACTATGGCAGATCATTGGCACTTCGACCATAATAGCTTTCATTTTTTGAGGGGTGAGACGATAGTCACCCTCGAGGGTGTATATAGATTTTTGTGAATTCCTACTCAAGATGAGTTAGTTTATTATGATCATGTGTACAATGGATCATCTTGTCGACAAGTTTTTAGAGATGTTACCATCAGTAATGAGAGAATTCCTTGGGCTTAGTTCATCTCCTTTCCTATTCTTCCTATTGTTTTGGGTGTATTGATTGATGGATTCTTGGTACCAGATTAGAGAGGTCACAAATTTGTTGTTAGTTGGGGCAAGATCCTAGAGGATATGATTGCTCAACTACATTGTTTTAATCAGGGTTCCTATGTCCTAGCACACTTGTATCATGAGCTACATCACGTAGTGTATTGCCATGGTGCAACATTATCTGTAGGTGTCATTTTATTATAGCTATGAAATTGGGAGCATATTCCTATTACTAGGTTGATTGAAACTCGAGATAGAGGTCCTGGATGGTCGTATGCTTATATATACAAGGGATTAGTTGTCCAACCTCACCTGGGAAAACTAGATTATTGGTGTCGCATGTTAGATGACATCGATCAAGTCAAATGGTAACCATATATTAGATGTGAGACATGGCAAGAGGATGATTTAGAGATTCCTTTCATGTTCATGCCTCAATGGATGATTGAACAAACACCATTAGTTATTAATTGATTTTGCTTACATATGATACTCTGTTAGTTTGGGTGAGTACAAGGTATGCCTCAAGTTTGGCCTTGTATGCACATGTACAGGTTGAGAGATCTATGTGAGGTCCACATATAGACTATCACGTTGCTCATGATGAGATTCATGTTTTACCTAATTTGGCCAGGGATATGCAATCACATATTATTGATGCAAGCATGATAGATGATTATGTGCAGTGGTTCACCTAACATCCTTTCCCCAATTTTATAGATTTGGTCGATCCCATTCCTAATATTGATGATAGATCTAATGGTGATAATTATGATGATTGGGGAGGTGGGAGAGGTGTGAGAGCACCAATCAAAGGTGGTCAGGTTGCCAGATAGGTTGTAGCTCATATACCTATCAAAGGTGGTGGTGTGAGGATGAGGGGTTGAGGTATTGGGAGAGTGAGGATGATAGGTGGAGGGGCGAGGATGAGGAGTGGAGTATAGGTGGCTCTTTTCCATATGGTTATTGTAGATTGGGGTTGATAGAGACCTCATGTACTTAGACAAATACCTATTCTACATGGTCTGGTCCCATAGGTTGCACCAATTGCCCCAGTTGCACCAGTTCCACAAACATAAGCAGTGCCGACTTCAAAGGTCCCATATACACTTGTATATGATGTGAGATCATTATAGGATGGTATGATAGAGATTAGGGGTCAAATATCTCATTTTAGTACTATGATACATACCTTTATGGCTATTATGGCTTAGCAGAGTTTTCAACCTATTCTAGCAGGGATCGAGGTACTGGTGCACCAGATAACATAAGTGCATGTTTTGGTACTAGTTGAGAGTAGTGATCATCTCTTTGTATCA
>BSBK01002953.1:10000-17500 GCA_027943335.1 Chamaecyparis obtusa | reverse complement strand
AATGCAAAAAAATAAATAAAATATGCCTAGAGAAGATTCTAGAAAAATGACTCACTACACTGGAAATTTCACAGAACAAGCTTTCCAACGATATATCATTTTCCCAAAATAGAGTCTAGATGTGCAAGATATGGCTCCCAAAGTGCAAAAAGCAACTTCTAGCTTTGACAAGGAAAAACACAACAAAAAAAGAAAAATTGAAAATTCAAACATCTAGATCTAGATAGATCTCAAAAAGAGCTTTTCGATGATATCTTGTTTGCCTGATTTCGACACCGTATGCTCAAGTTATGAGCAAAAAACCACAAGCTTCTCTAGAGGGCCCAAAATGGTGTCCAAATCTTGTCGATGCATGTTGAAATCAGAAAATTATTGGCCTAAAATTGATGGCCCTATGATCGGCATGGCCAAAATCCATCTAGAGGCTTAAAATTTGGGCTCTTATTCATTTGGGTGACTAGGGGGTTGTGGATGGGGGGCTTCTGGCTAGCTCTTAGTCCTACATGTTCATCCTACGTGATTGTGGCCTATGGAAATATAGGGTTGAACTCTGGTGGTTAGCGCTAAACCTGGCAGAGACCGCGTGGTTAACACCAGTGGTAACTGCGGTAGAAACTGCAGCGGTAACCACAAGAGAAACATTGGTAGTGGTTGCTGGCAGGGTCACTAGCACAAAAATTCATGCATTTGATTGCATGCCCAGGTCGTATGATTTGACACACAATTTTTTTGGCCTCTCCCTGCAACGTTGTCCAAATCGGATGAATTTTATATTGAAAAATAGGTTCTTGGATGCTGTGAGCTCAACGGTGAGGTCCATTTGAGCCCAAAGTGCTCCAAAAATTAGTGACCATCTCAGGATGCCTGTATGTATATATGTATATGTGTACACACACACACACACACATATATATATATACAATTGAATGTACCTTCATAGAATTAGGGTTAATCATCAACAATAATTGAAATAATAACTAAATACAACCACAATTGAGCAACTATTTAACAAAATCAATGACTAATTGAGCATCCTATGGCTCTTTAACTAAGATGTTAATGAGTGAGCTCTCAACAAGCTCTCATTAATGACAATCCTAGAATGAGAATGATAGAGATAAAACAATGTTGAAGCTAACAATTATCAAGATAAATGCTAAAATTGCTCTTAAATGCCTTTCTAAACTCAAATTGTAAGAGGTTTGATGCAATTCTCAGATAGGTGGTTGATAATTATGAAGGATTTTAGCCTTCCTTTTATAGATTTTCCAATGGTAGGGGGGTGTAGTTGTGTTTAATCATGATTGAGTTGGGGTTAAGTCTTTGGTTCTACCCTTTGAAGACAAAGCAAAGTTTGTGTCCTCAAAGCTTGGGACAAGTAGACAAGATGGATGGTTGAGATTCCTTTTCACTTTGAGTAAATGAGATTCAATTTGGCTTGATCCATGTGAATGCATTTCCTCAAATTTCATTGGTTGATTGATTTTCCTCTCCTTTTGGTTTGTTGAGAGTAATTGATTTTTATTAATTGATTTAATTGATTTATTTAGCCATGCACCCCTTGAATGGGTTGAATTTAATTTAATCCAAGACTATACAATTAATTAAATTAATTATATTTTGATTTGATTGCACTTGATTAAAATGCTCTCAATTTTGATTGATCTCGAATTAAGACTTGATTTTCATTTTGATTGGCTAATTGTGCATTGTGATTCAATTGATTCAATTATTTCCTTGATTTGCTTTGATTTGACTTGATTTGCTTTGAATTATCGTTAAATTGTCTTTGTCCATTTTTAGCTGATTACAAATGCCCCTCTTTGAGTTGACGTGTGAAGCATGTCGATTCAAAGAATACTCTGATCTGGCTTGATAAGGTCTTGACTCATTGATGGTCGATCTTTGATGTTCATTCTTAATGTCTTTCGATGGTCGATCCTTTGATTCTCGATATGAAATTGCTGCAGGTAATGATTGATATGAAACTCTCCTGATTGATGTGGTTCCGATGATCATTCTTGATATGATGATTAATTTGCTGATAGATCCTGATATGATACATGATTTGATGATTAATATGAAACTCTCTTGATGATCTGATATGATGCCCCTCTTTGTTTGATTACAAAATTTTTTTGATAAAAGCTTTCGCTTTGATTTGATGATCAGTCTCTTGATTTTTGATGATGTTATTGTTATTGTTGATGATGTTGTTGATGATATGATTGCATGCCCCCTCGAGAGATGAATCAAAATGATTGTGGCTGATTTGGTTTAGATTGGGAAATTTTGATTTGTGTCCCGATATAGAAATTTGAAAAATGCCCCGATCATGAGAGAATTTGATGAGAAAAGATTTGATTGATAAGATATTGTTGATGCTCCAGATAAGTTGATGATGGTTTGTTATCATTTGATGTCAGTCATAATCACTTGGTTGATGTTGATGTCAATCTAATAGGATAAGTTGATGGGTTGATATTTCACTCTCAAGATCTAGAGAGACATAACAATGATTTTCCTTCCTCAAGATCTAGAGTTAGGAGATTTGATGCGCTCAAGATGAGCAAATGGATGATAGGATAACTTGATTGACGTTAGATAATCACTTGGATGATTTGATTGATTGATATTTGATACATGGTATGATTAGATGATACAGAATTATGTATTGATAGAAGAGAAGGTGATGAACAGGATTAGGTTGCACCTATTTGATTAGCATGATTGATTGTTGATGATATCCTTGATGAAGCATGAATCATTTTGATGGATCAAACATTTGAAGATGTATCTTGATGACATTGATGTACCTTTGGTGATTGGATTGAGAAGGATTTTTGATGATGGATATTTTAGACCTTGATGATGTTGATGAGGACTTTGATTATATTGATCATTTGATGTATCTTGATTTGGTCTTTTGATGATGATAACTCCACTCCCTTTTAGATTTTCCTCTTGAAAATTAAGCTAAGAAAGGAAAAATAATATATACAATGCACTTAATCTAAGATGTATGCAGCTAACTGTCATTATTCAGAATTTGAAAGCTTATTTTCATCATTGAGCTTTTGGAACATGAAATTGGTACAACCCTCACTGGTTCAACCATGATGATATGAATATCTTTTTCCTCAGATTTTAACAATTTCAAGTAAACAGACAAAGAATTGATCCCTTTCATATACAAATGTCCTCGATGATTCTTTGATGATCATGTCATTAGATGGATTCACATACTGCTATGAATCAACATGGCAAGCACTCAAGAAGCAATCAAGAAAATATCATGTCTTCATCATCGCTCATCTAGTCCAAGACTTCATCGATTTGCTAAAAAGACATGATTCCAAAAATTTAGTAACACTTTGAACATTTTCTACTTTTGTTTGTAGATCCATATTTCAAAAAACTTCATCCGCTTTTATCCTTAGTTATGTTTGAGCCTTTTAGATTTTGATCTGATTTTTCAAATGTTTTTGTTGTTTAAATCAAGTATTTGGATGTTTGAAATGTAATATTGATCCATAATTTCAAGTGTAACAATTTTCTGATTTTGATGCAATGATTTGAGCCAATTGATGTTTGCTTTGCTAAGTTTGTTGAATTTGGATTGGTGCCCCCATTTTGATTTGGAAAAGATAGTGCTTTGTTGGGCAATTCCAACCTTTGAGAGTTTATTTAAGATTTGCAATTTTTTAGAATTTTCAAAATTTTTGTTTTTTTTGAATTTTTAGAGATTTTTCAATGTTTTTGGATTTTTAAAGATTTTGGATTTTTTTGAATTTTTTTTTTTTTTTTGAATTTTTAGAGATTTTTTATTTTTTTGATTTTTAAAGGAACATTTTCACCTTTTTAGATTTTTAGAGATTACTAGTTCTCAAGCAAGATCACATTGAATTTCCCCCAATGTCTAGCAAGGTATAGGACATGAAAGATGAATTTGCTAACTGATGGATGTAAGATGAATAGGCCATGATGGATGAAGCAAGTGTGTTACCCATAGGATTATCTCCTCAAGATTATCCAAGCTATGGAAAAATAATATCTCAATATAGGCCAATGATGTGGTGTTGAATAGCATATAGAATAATGACCTAATGTCATGACAATGGTCCAAAGGAATGGACATATCAAGAGACTTTTTCTAACATTTTTTTTCATTTTTTCATTTTTCATTTTTCACTTGGATCAAAATCAATGTGGATAGGATCACACAATCATGGTAAAGGGATGGTGAAGGCTATGAGTGAATGGTTTGGGATTATGGGAAGGCTTCTTAGGAATAATGAAGGTGGCTTTAGGATAAGCAAGATCATGACAAGGTAGCGTGAACGCAACAAGTGAATAGGTTGATGGATAGGATAACTCATGTCAAGATACTTAATGTTCATGGATATGTTCAACCTTGTCAAGATCAAAGGTGAAAGATGTAATACGAATGCAAGTGAGATCAATGGTAGAAATATGGAGGATGTGATGGATGAAACTTGCCCCCAAGTGTAGAGTGCAAGAGAGGAATTACACATGACGCCTGTTTGCCAGGTTTTCATCATGGTACTTGTCCAAGATGCCACAATAAGTGGTTTTCACCATAGGATGTATTTATTTTATTTTCTTTTTCTTTTTTCTTTTTTCTTTTCTTTTTTTTTTCTCTTTTTGGATGGACTCAAGCCTCATGCTCTTTGTATACTCCTTGAAAAGGTATGATATGACGAGCCAATGCTGTTGAAAGGTATGCTCAAAGATGTTGATATGGTGATGGAAAGGTGATATGGTGGATAAGGTAGAGGGTGGCTAAAGATTTATGCAATGGATTAGATAATGGAAATGGAAGGATAATGAATGAGAGGATAATAAGTCTTTCCATGTGTGGGCATGAAAAAGGAAATGGAAGGATAATGAATAGGAGGATAAGAAGTATTATCAAGATCAACATTGATACACACCTTAAAGGGTAGTGGAATAATAGAGGAAAAATGGGTGAAATAGTTTGGGATTTTGATGTAAGAGAGGATATGGATCTTGGGGTACAAGGGCTCAAGATGGATAGATGAGATGGAATGTGTTTGGGAGAATGTGAAGTGGAAGCCTTTGGAAGCTTGAATGTCAACTTCGAGTTCTCTTTTGTGTGTAAGTCCTTCAAAAGTGACTTGGGAATCCACACTTTCTTTGATTTGTCTTTCCTTTTGGATGCTTTAGAATGCATTTCTTTAATGAGGGATTTAGGAACACACATTTTATTTGATTTTTCTTTTTGCTTGATGGACCTTTGTGGTCTCTTGAATATTTATTTTTTTCTTTCATTCACATGTCGATTAGATGGGACATGGTTCTCTTCATACATAAGTGGATTCTTGGATTTCTAATTTTTATGTTGCACATCTAAATTTCTTCCAAAGGACTTGGGATTGATGGATGAATAAGGTTGGTATGAATGGTTCATATGGAGGATTGACATGGATAGGTGTTTGGTTTCTCAAGTATGTATGTCTTTGTTGATCTTGATACATGGTAAGGTAAGGAGATGGTGGGATAAGGATGGTAGGAAAGGTTGATGGAGGAATATAAGGGCCCAATATGGATTTGGAGAATAGTGGAGGTTTCAAGTTTGGGATATAGGGACCAAGGATGGATTTGGAGGATGTAGAAGGAATATGCTTATGCACAAATGGAGGTAAATGGGATGTGGGAGGGATATCAACATCTTTATTTTGAGTTGCATTGACAAGGCTCTCATCTTTCGGATTTATCTTTGTACCAATAGGCTTATACGTAGCTTTGATAGGAGTCACTTTGATATGATCAGTTGAAGCTTGAGATAGATATGGAGGCTTATGAAAAGTGGAGTTTGGGGTACTTTGATCTCGACAAGGATCTTTTGATAGCTTAGGAAGAATACTTTTCTTTTCATTTTCAATAAGTTCATTAGAGATAGAAGGAATACTTTGATCTTGCTTAGGAGATGGGTATGATATAGGAGGTGAAGGAATATGGGGTGTTTGAGATGGAAGTATATCTTCTTGAAAGAAATGGAAGGGTATGAAGGGTTCATCATGGGATTCTTGGGATATGGGACTTTGGTCAACTATAGGATAAGGAGTGATAATAGCTTGATCTTGATCCTTAAAAATACTTGTTTCTTTGTACTTTGAATTAGTCTCTTGACATGGAGCCACTTCTAAGGATAAGGTAGGAGATTTGATCCACACAAGGGATTCTTGAAGAGATGGTGGATGTTCATTTGAAATAGGAATGATAGGCATTGTAGCACATGAAGGTTTGGGGTCTATAACCTTTGAATCATGGAAGACGTTTGTAGCAAGATGTAGGTTAGCTTGGATCTCTTTTAGAGGTAGGCCTTGAGGGTATACATAGTCATTATGAAAACTATTGGGATCTTTATTTGATGGAGGAATATTGGATAGCTTTGCTTCTATATGAAATGGAGGAATGGTGGAATAGGTGAAAGCTATAAGAGGACCACCACTACTAGACATGTGTTCATAAGTTTGATCTTGCTTGAGAATAGTATCTTTATTAGACGATTCATTAGGATTTTCAATTTCAATTATGTCATCATCAATAAGATTTTGGATTTTATGTTTCAACTCCATGCAATCTGAAGTTTCATGCTCATTATGTCTATGATATGCACAAGAGTTGCTCAAAAAGATAAAACCACATGAAGTGATTTGAGGTAACGTGATGAGATCATTTTCAAGGAGTTTTTCCAAAGCTGATTCGTATAAAATTCCAAAAGGAGTAAATGATCTATCCCAAGGATATTTGGATGTTTTTGTGTTTCTCCAAGAGTTGCCATATGATGAATATTGTTGAGATGGAACTAATTCCTCTTGATTTCCTTGATCAAAGATGAAATTCTTTTGATATGTTGAAATAGGTTCTTCATCAAATATTGGTTTATCATTAGGATATTCTTGATCAAATATAGGATTTTCATGATATTCTTTTTTATCAAATTTTGAATTATCAAAGATACGATGTTCATGTTGTTTTTCTTGATCATAGAGGTAAGGAAACAATGTTCTTAATGATACTTGGTTGGATAATGTTTCCATTTCTTTTTCCATTTCTTGAATTCTTGTGAATAGAATATTCTTTTGAATCTTTATTATTAATTGATTTTTGGATCTTAATGGATATTTTCTTTTTGTAATCAAAGATCTTCAAGCACAACACAATGATTTTATCAATTATCACAAGAAATTCTTCCAAGCAACCTACCTGAGGTCAAATTTCACTTTTAAATGGCTCTATGAGGTAGGCTTGCTAATTGATCAAGGATTTAATATGGATTATGTTCAAATAGACTTTAATCTCTCATCCCCAAGTATGTTAAGAGGCTTCCCACACGCACCGAGGTATGATTTTGCGCAATCCGTGAGGACTACTAGAGGAAGTTTGAAAAATTAAAATTCTTTTGTCATGCACCCCATTAAGGATACATGTGTTTTATTTTATAGTGGGTTG
>BSBK01002953.1:0-5000 GCA_027943335.1 Chamaecyparis obtusa | reverse complement strand
CATGCATGTATACTTTTTTAATAAGTATTGAAATAAAATCTCCACGCATATCAAAACACCATGTATTTAAAAATAAAATAATGTTATTAATTTTCCAAATATAAATAAATATTAATTAATATTTTTTGGCCTCTTGTGGGATGTAGCCTCATGTATTTATAAAGAGCTCGGGAGGAGTCTTTCTAGGCATTCAACTTCTAAATTATAAAAGAAGCCTAGGAGCAAAATTTGACACCCCTATTAGGCTAGTGGGTATATAGTTCTAGATTATCTTTTTGGGCAAAATTACAAATCAGTGCCTTAATGTTAAGGCCCCTAATGGGCTCATGTTAAAGGCAATCAAAATGGTCCTTGGAGAAGAATTTTTATCTATAGATGATGGGTGTAGCATCATTAATTATATCCTTGTATAACCTCATGCTCACTTAGGCCTCATTCCAGTGATTATAACATCTCATGCCTAATCTTGCTTGATTTTGCTTATGTCTACTTCAATTTAGCAACTTTATCTACCTTTAGACTATGACCCTTGATTAAACTCTAGTTGGATAGTCAATGGAACCCCTGTGAGCCCTTAACCTAATCAATGATAATTTTGGGCTTAATTGACCCACTTAAAATGGCCCAAAAATGGAGCCTTCGATAGTTGAAACATGTAGGTGGGAATTCCTCCTTCATGTTGGTTTGCTTTGAAAATTCAAACATTTTTCATGAGATGTATAAAAAAATCCTTAACCATTTATTTGAGACATCAAGAATCACATCACACACACCAATCATCAATCATCTCATATCATATCATTGAGCAAGAAATCAAGCACAATGAAGTCATTAAAGGAGAAGTAAAGATTTGATTTCAAGCATTCAAGATGGCATCCATGATTAAGCAATTATAAAATCAATTATGTAAGTCAATATCAACTTTTTCATGAAGACTACAACACAAAGGAAGTTCATGAAGGTATGCAATTTTGTTTTAGCATTTCAATTTTAGATCTAACATTTTTTCTTTCAAGGCACACTTTCAATTCAATTACATTTCATTTCAAGGTTAATTCCTAACCTGAGGTTTGACTTGGGAAAACTCCTATCAACCCAAAACTAAAATTATTTTGTATGTGTGGGCGATAGTATCTAAAGACATGAATATGGAATCAATAAGAGCAAACTGAGACCTACAAAACCATCTTTTGTAGAGGCAAAAATGGGTCAATGTCACTTTGAACCAACATTGTCTAACACTTTTCTCAAGAAAATTTTGAGGAAGCTTTTGAACAACATCTTGATCCAAGAAACATAATTTATTCTTTCATATGACACTCTTGGGTTAATCTTTATTTGAACCAACATTGACCTCCACTTTTAGGCTCAAAATTCAAACACAAGTTAATTTCTCTCTCTCTTCTTTCCAGGATTTTACTCCATGATTATATATTTGATCTGAGACTTTTTGAGCATGCTAATTAATGTTCATTTTACAACTTTGGCCTCAAGTCTATTATTCAATTCACATATTTTAATAATTTAATTTTTTGCTTAATCAAGGAGTGAATTAGATTCACCTTATGTGTAATCATTTTCAATCAGATTTGAGGTTGAGCCAAGTGGATCCACTCTCCTTAATGTAATCAAATGAAATAGTTTTAGTTCCTAGTTTACATGCATAAACTAGTGGATTCCCATTTCCATACATTACATTTTGGTGAACATGACATATCTTACACTTGTATTTTTTTATTTGAATTTTCAAATATGATTTGTATGCACCTAATTATTTAATATTTGCAACCATTTTTTAAATATATCATTTATGCAATGGTTAATTAACCATTCTATTTGTACTTTGAATTGTTTAATCATTTCTTTTACATTTAGATTTGTGTGTGAGTTTCATGAACCTTTTTCCTACATCCTGATGCAGGAGCATCCTGGGTGTAAGAGCAATCTTGCATCACCCAAAAATATTTCTATTTTTGTATTCAATAAGGGCTATCTTGTGCAGAGTTGCTATTTATGGAAACTTGCTATTTTTAGTAAGTTGGTCTTACGATCTCAGAATGTTCTAATTTTACATATGGAGGTTCATCTCAGTCATATCAGCCTGCCAGCAAAGTTTCATGGCTAGATCAGGTCTAGTTTTGAAGATATTGAAGATTTTCGATATTGGCAGCAGGGTACAGAAACTTCGAACTCAGTTTTGAAGGCTTTATAGGCCCCGGATGAGGTTGAAAATTTGGGCGATGGGTGCTTTGTGCCAATCAAGCCTGTAGAGCACTTCGTGGCATTTCCAGAATGGGGTTATAATAGCCAATCGGGTCAACGGGTGATGACTTATGGTCTTCGGAAGTTGGGTCACCTGAAATGGCGGAAAATAATTTTTCTTCAAAATTTCTGTTTGGGTTTCAAAACTCATTTTGAGCAGACTTTGATGTAATAAATTGTAAAATAAAATAATTCTAAGTTTGGCCGGCCCTAAGGGCTAAATTTCTAGAACCTTCTCGGGCGGTGGAAATTGCCTATATAAAGAAGGCCCGTAGTGTTGTCTAGGGCAATTCTGGGTAGTAGATCTGGGTATTGACTCGAGGCTTTGTCCTACAGAATATTGTAAGGGAATGCCCATGTGGCTTTGCATATTGTAATTCTGAAAGTTCGTAATTCCACATTTGTGGAGATAATAAGAAGCCAATTTTCTATTATTGCATATTATTGTTGTTGTTTCTCTATTTATGTTAAGTGTTTGTGGTATTAAGGGAAGCACCCTTCATCAAGTGGTATCAGAGCAGGAGTTCTTGAGTGTGTAAACAAATCACCGATTGTGAGACAGTTTGCACCAGGACCGTGGTTAGGGTTTCAGCACGCATCGCAAAAATGCCTCCACGAAAAGAACGTGGCGGAAGAGCTGGTGCTGTGACACCTGAGGTTAGAGAGCTGTAGAGACAAGTGCGAGCATTGCAAGAAGAGATTCGTAGAGGAATGAATCTTAATGTTAGAGATGAAAGCGAGGATGAAGCCGAAGAAGAATATCAAGAAGGAGAAGCTGAAATTGTGAACCAGGAGGAAGAAAGACTTTTTCAAGCAATTTCCAAGATTGGGAAAAGACCTAAGATTGAGGTTCCTACATTTTCTAGAAATCTTAACCCAGAGGAATTGATCGACTGGATCAATGAATGTGAGGAATATTTTGAGTACAAAGATGTTGAGGATCCTAATAGGGTCAAATTTATGAAGGCCAGATTGAAAGGTCATGTGAAGATCTAGTGGCAAGAAATTCAGTTGGAGCGAAATAGAAGAGGGAAAGATAAAATCACAAGATGGGATTGGATGGTGGATAAATTGAAGCGACAGTTCATTCCTGTTGACTATGAGCTTGACCTACTAAAGAAAATGCAAAGTTTGAAGCAAGCAGGAAGATCTATTCAGGAGTATACAGAGGAGTTCTATCGACTCCTCATCAGAACAGGCCATGTAGAAGCTGATAAGGAGAAAGTTGCCCGATACCTTAATGGGTTAAGGCCAAGCATTCAGGAGGAGTTGAATCTGGTTCGAATGAACAGTATTGAGGAGGCATACCAGTTTGCCCTAAAAGTAGAGAAAAGCTGAACAAGAAGTTTGAGAGCAGACAAAATGGAAGAGGTCGTGGTGGAAGATCTGGTGGACGGTCATATGGTTGGCCAAAATGAAGATCCAAAAAAGAAGGATGAGGCCAGTAGTAGTCAGAATCAGAGAGGAAATAATTCCAATCATTTCCAGGATTAGAGTAATAGAGATCAGAGAGGAAGAGGAAGAGGAAGAGGACAAGGATCTGGAAGAGGAGGCTTCTATGGAACATGTTTTCACTGTGGAGAAGAAGGTCATAGGGCATTTGAATGTCCTCAGCGCCAAGGCAGAACAGACAGGAGAAATGAAGGCCAGGCCAGAGTTGCACATGTAGATGAAGATTCTAGATCATCAAATTATGAAGATGCTGAAAGAGGAGAAACACTAATTAACAGAAGAGTCTTGCTGAGTGGTGAGAATGAACCTGAACAAAGGAGGAGTTTGTTTCGCACCAGGTGCAAGTGTGAGGGTAAATGTTGTGATGTGATTATCGATAGTGGAAGCACTGATAATTTGGTGTCAGAAAAGATGGTGACAAAGTTGAAGCTCAAGAGACAGAAACACCCACATCCTTATCGGATTGCCTGGGTGCAGGATGACCACAAGGTCATGGTCAGTGAACAGTGCCTGGTAAAGTTCAAGATCAGCGAGTACCAAGATGAGGTACTATGTGATATAATATCTATGGATGCATGTCATATGTTGTTGGGTAGACCGTGACAGTTTGATAGATGTGTTGTACACGATGGTCATGCGAATACCTATTCCCTAACAAAGGATGAAGTGCGACATAAGATAAAGCCATTGAAGGAGACTGAAGAAAAGGTATGTGGTAATGCAAGAATAACATTTGTTGATGGAAGAAAATTCCTAGATGGTATGAGGCATGAGCATGTGTGTTTTGCTTTAATTCTAAAAGTTGGTAAAGAAGAAGTAGAGGATGTACCTATAGAGGTTGCAGATTTGTTGAATGAGTTTCAGGATATTGTATCTGATAATGTACCTGATGGATTACCACCGGTAAGGAAGATTAGTCATCAGATGGATTTGATTCCAAGAGCCAGTTTGCCAAACAAGGCAGCACACAAAATGACACCAGCAGAAAGTGAAGAGTTGAACAGACAAGTACATGAGTTATTGCAGAAGGGGTTTGATTTGAGAGAGTCTGAGTCCCTGTGCTGTACCAGCGGTATTAGCACCAAAGAAGAATGGAGAGTGGAGGATGTGTATAGATTCCAGAGCAATAAACAAGATCACAATCAAGTATAGGTTTTCATTGCCACGAATGGATGATATTATAGATTGTTTGAGTGGAGTTGTGTATTTCTCAAAGATAGATCTGAAGAGTGGATATCACCAGATTCAGATCAGAGAAGGAGATGAATGGAAGACTGCCTTCAAGA